>OY754975.1:15884380-16409380 GCA_963576475.1 Molanna angustata
TGACACAGGAACCAAAATTCTGAGTATAAATTTTTTCTGGACATAAAACTATATATTTTTTGAAATTGTGGGTTCTGTGCATTTAGCGGATCAAAAGTTATAAGGGGGGGTGGACTTACACAGACACACTGAATGTTCTAATCCGAATTCTCAGTTTTTTTTTATTTTATTTGAATGATCTTTATAGCTTTAAGTCGTTTTAAAAATAATATAAAATTACATAGATTCATAGCGCTAATTACAAAGTTCTTATTAGTATTATGAATATTGGGTCACTCATTTAGTTTATATTGTTAGAATTATGTACATGCTCTATTCACAAATGAATTTCGTGAGTAATTAGTCCTAAGTGTGGAAGCAACTGCAATAGACTCGGACCATCTACTTCACCATTCATTATCTATTAATGAATCCATAGATATAATAATATATAGCTGCGAAGCCTCTAAATTGGTGTATTTTACTTCAAAGTTGAAAAACCAAGAAAAAGTAGACCTCGCCACGCAAAATCTCGCGGATGTTGACTTGAAACTTTGTCTATCTGTTAAGAGAAATAATTTCTCTTGAACAAATCGACAGTTGGATAATATTTCTCTATTTTGATTTTGAATTTGATTTAGCCTAATATTTATTTCCTTCTTTAAGTTTCGAACATACCCGGATTCATCAAGTTTGAAGAAGACTGACATAAAGTAAATAAGGCCCTTGATTCAAAGTTATCGCTTTATCGTACTTCATTACCGTCACCTACCCATAATCTAGGTATAATGTACGTAGAGCCAGAGGCGAGCCCCCTAACTAATCAAATACACTCAACATACCACGCGTTACAAATATAATACTTAATTATTTTCGGAAATTTTACTATTTTGAATTTGGCGCTTACGTGGAAATAGCAGGTATATGAAAGAATTTACCAATACGATCCAAGATAACAGTATGTATTACAACTTAATTTGCTTTCTCTCTTTTAGTACTTACTTTACTTTGCGTATGGCAATCGGCATTTTCTTCACCGCGAGGGTCACTTCAGTCATATTTGGAAGCTCGCCGACATAAGCCTGTTCACCACTTCCGAGTCAGCCGCATGTAGTTCCTCCAGTGATCCGGGGAATGAATAAAGAGGGCATTCTCCCACCTAGTGTGTTTTTTCTCTTTTAGTTATCCTCTGTCATTATTTCTTTGCATTCTTTCTCTTCTGTTGTGTTGAATATAACTAACAATGGATATACATAATTGGATGG
Organism: Molanna angustata; assembly: GCA_963576475.1. Classification (NCBI taxonomy): domain Eukaryota; kingdom Metazoa; phylum Arthropoda; class Insecta; order Trichoptera; family Molannidae; genus Molanna; species Molanna angustata. The sequence goes on from OY754975.1 coordinate 15,885,625, forward strand.
CAGGCCTAACTATACATTGTACCAATTTTGTATATATTTTTTAATGAATGTAACATTTTCATCTGTTTATACCCTCAATAAAATAAAAATAAAATAAAATACGACGTTGTTTATTGAAATGAAATAAGATTGTTATACCTAACACAACGACTAGATTCAACTATTTAAACAATTCAATTTGGCCAACTTCGTCAAAAAATGTATTCAAATGTAACTATATCTACGAATTAATCCACAAATATTTGAGACGCTCCTGCGTATTACAGTTACACACAAGTTCACATATTGATATTGTGACTAGAATATATTTTATAGTAGCTATGTAAATTACATTTTGTTAATTTGAATATTTTTTATAGTAAAATAATAATTAGATAGTATGTTACACATAGATAAGTTATATCGCCACATTGGTCAGATGACCTCCCATATAGTTGTATATTATATTTTATCGCCGCCGATGACAACTGAATAGGTAGGTCTTCAAATAGTCCGGTCATTTGCCTTATAATGGATATAATAAGTACTATCTTCTTAAGATAAAAAAACATCATTTTATTTAATACTACCATATATTACAAATAAAATTATGTTAAGACCAAGACTCTTCAAATTCATACATATATTTTTTTGTATTTCATGTTTCTTTAAGACTAAGATATTGCCGTATCGCAGTAATCGCCATTGTTTTAAGTCCGCCCGTAAAATGTTTGAAATAAAGAAATACAATAAATAAATGCATGAGTCTTACATTTTTTTATCAATCTATTTATTTTTTATTGAAAAGTAAACAATAATTAACGTACTTTCGACATAAAGTATACTATAAATTGGTATTGTTTATCATATTTTATTTAATTAATTAACTTTAAAGGATTTTTTTAAAGTTTCATGGCGTGCAATACTTGCAAAACCATGATAGGGTTTATTCTCTGCAAATACGCCCAATTATAGAATATGGTAGTCACCTCTGGAGTGGCGCCCCCAGTACTAACATGAATACCCTCGATGCTGTACAAAGGCGTGCTGTACGTCTGATTAACAACACATAATTTGGATTGCCATCACTAGACCACAGACGCAAGGTCGGTATTCTAAGTTTATTCTACAAATACTACCACGGAAGATGCTCAGAAGAACTTGCATCCCTGGTCCCTCTTCCACCCATACACAATAGTCACTCGTTTTACTCAATCTCAACACCCGTTTACCAGTAAACCTTCAATTTACACGAACCAGTCGCTTCTCGAACCCTTTTATTAACACAGCAGACCGACTGTGGAACGATCTTCCGAATTCTGTGTTTCCACCTTCTTTTAAGCCGGGTATTTTTAAAACACGAAATAATATTTTCCTGAGCAGATTGAAAACCCTCCCCAACGCTACGTAGTGCGCTTCTTCGGAAGAATATAATGGAACCAAATCCTAAAAGCTGGTGTCCCCTACGAAGCCATGTTAAAAAAAAAAGAAAAAAAATCAAGACCACCTTGGTCTCGGTCTTGGTTTTGCATTGCTGATTTGTAGAAAGGATACATCAGCGCTGACATCAGAGTCCATCCATTCCAGATTGGGCCTTCGTTCTTCATCATCCTTATGGTGTGGATAGTGAGAGTCCTTGTACTAATTTGTCGTGCCCACTCTGAAGAGACCAGCCCGTCTCTGAATTTTAAAAGCCTCTGAAAAGATATATGCATAATTTTCTTCTGCCCCAAATACTCAGTATATAATATTTGAGAAAATAATGTCTACCTACTTGTAAACATCTAAAACGCAATTCATCGAATAAACAATAGATGGACAGTTATGCGAATTATATTGACGTCGCGCCTTTGAGACGAGTAAACAAGTCAATTACAATTTGGAAACGATGTTATGTTGCTACTTTATTTATGAAATTCCATAAAAAATGTTTTGATAAAATTACACAATTCCGCTAACTAATTGACTTTTAATTTTAAATTACTAAATTTTATATTATGTGAGATGCTTAAAAGTGTATGTACCTGAGAAATAACAATCGACTTCGCTATGTACCTGAACCTGAGAAATAACAATCGACAAAAGCTAGATTATTTTCTGAACTCAAACGAAGGATTGGACAAAGTTAGGTTGTCTTTCAAATAATATCTTGAAAAACCGGAAAACACCCATACACATGAAAATGAATGTATGTATATTTTTTTTAGTTTCATACACACAATGTGTATAAAACGTATGTGCTGCCAGTTGCTACATATGGCCTAGAGATAGTAGGTACCTCTTTCCAAACTAGGTAAAAGTTATGGATAAACCATGTGGGGTCTGTCACTAAGGGTCGTATTACTGTATATATTTAAGAAACATATAAGAATTTTTTCTTATATGTCGATTTTTTTATATGGGATTTGACGTTTGTTAGAGAACGGTGCTAACGGAATACAAACATCAAAACCCATATCAAAAATGACTAATCCAGCGTAATGCAATTTGCAATATTGAACAGCGTTTTGTCATCTTGTATATTAAATACAAATTGAAATAACTCATCCTACTGTCGATTCTTTCAAGAGAATGAAATTCTATTGAATGAAGAGGCAGTTAAAATCCAAGATGCGTGTACGAAGGAACATTTTGTATGGCGTAGTGGACTTTTTGCATGCTAATAACACCAACTAGAGGCCTCGCAGCATATATGTTCCCGTACATGGATTTACTCAGAATTCGGAGTAGAACATTTTATGTTAGTTTTGTGTGTGTGTGTGTGTGTGTGTGTGTGTGTGTTTGTGTGTGTGTGTGTGTGTGTGTGTGTCTGTGTGTGTGTGTCCGTCCCCCTCTTATAACTTTTGATCCGCTTAATTTACAGAGCCCAAATTTTCAGAATATATAAAAAGTTATAGGCCTACAACACTTTTATACTCAGAATTTTGAATTTTTGTTTCAGTCAGGGGTTATCAACTTATGAATTTTTGGTTTATTTTTCTATATATCTCAGAAACCATAAAAGCTAGAACGCTGAAAATTGGTATAAACATAGACAAATACAAAATCTCAAATTTATTTTTTTAAAAAATTCCAGGGTTTCTCGAACATTTTTTATAAAGAAAAATTTTTAAGTTTAACTGCCTATATTTCCAATTTTTTTAAAAATATCGAGAAAAGCCGAAACACCCCAACTAGATCATTTAATTTTCTATAAAAATATATTAGCATTATATTAGCACATCTCAATTTTTTTTAACTATTTTTATAGAAATTGAATTTAGTGACGACATGGCTTCATACAATTTGTATGGCAGTAGCCTACACACAATATCTAAGAAGACTTAATAGTTTGATACTAATCTCCAAACATACATACATACCATCATGCTGTTTTCATGTTCTGGGTAGGATCAAAGGACTGACCTCCATACTATCCTATCTTGACATACATACCTAGGTACATGTGTTGTATAGAAAACCAAATATCTTAAAATATTAAATAATTTGTATTTATGGGTTTATAGTTTGGTACTTATTCTTCAACTATACGTACTATCGCTATCGACAGTTGGATCTCATGTGTTACATGCAACTAGTTATTAAAAAAATATGTTTTTAAATATTTTATTCATGTTTTACTAGATGTATAGGTAACTTTTTACGTCTAAATAAAAATATGCTCACGTACATTTGTATAAATAAATCTCCAGAAAGTAGATTGATTAATATTTGACATGTTGTTATTACATATTTGTCAAATATCCATGAAGCAATACGGTAAAAATATATTCTATCCCTACTTAATTTATTTTAGTTAAAAAGTATAATTTATATTATCCTAATATCACTAATAAAGCTTTCCAAAAACTACTTACATCTAAATGTATCTATATTTTCACAGAATTTCAAGTATAACAAACAGAGACATTATTCAATCATCAGATTTAAGTCTCAAGTAATATGTATTGCATGGGACTATGATATAGTTAATGACGCAAATTGTATTATTTTGAACCAAAAAATACGCAAGCAAGTTGTCGTATCATAATATTATTATCACATGATTTTCTATTAAAAGATCTGAGTCTAAGTTGGATCCACATTTAATAAATGTACATATCTATAATGACCATCTTCTATTCTACATAATAAATATCAACATATTACCATTTTGCATTGTGATTAACAATCACATATACATAAATATTGTCAGTGTTCACCAATTAAGGCTCTTGTTAACACCTGGGATCTGGGGCATACGGGATGTACAAAAATATGTATTTTATGCATATTATGCACCTTCTAAAGTATGAAACATGAAAAAGTATCACCAAATCTGTGATATACTTACAATATTTTTTGCTAAAATAAAGTATAATATAGAGTTTTTTAAATAGCAAGATAAGTAATTCAAATATGAAATAAAGGATATAACCTACTCGTTTAAAGTAAATACCTATCTACTTTGTAGGCGAGTTTTGTTTTGCGAGTTTATGAGGTGAGTTTTTTTTAATAGCAAGAATAGTGGGTAATTGATAAAATAAAAATAACTCAGTCTATAGATTTTTATATTCCGTTTCGATTGCATGTAAAATCTACTTAAGCCTCTTGATAGTTTTTTTAGTTATTTACAAAAAAATATATTGTAAAACTTGTAAAACTAATTTTACAAAAAAAGTATTTAACAAATTCAAAAAAAACTTACGCAATAGAATATAGATGTTTGTCGAAAAATTTATTTATTTCAAAGACATATCTTTTTAGGAACCCGGGGAAAAAATTTACAAAATATACTATTTAGCCTACTTTAGATTCTTAACATTATTTTTTTATGGGGTTGTATAATTTGAAAATATTTTTTTCATTATTTGAATCACCTCCTATTATTGATAATTTGAAATACATTTTTCACATTCTTAAATACCTGGTATTTATTGTTCAAGAATAACATGTTCGCATATTTTCGTTTTCAAAATCTGTATATGCATTTTTGAATTTTCAGAGAAAGATTTTATAATGTTACTAGAATGTTCTACAAAACAACAAAAATGCATGATATTTTTTTTTAATATTATGTAAGTATCCCCCAGTTAATTTTTAATTCCGCCTCAGTAGATGATTTTTTTCATTGAAAGCGCACAAGTGTTTGCTATAAACTCATTCTTTTTTTTCGTGTCATGTCATGTCAAAAATGTCATGTCACCAAAAACTAAGACAAAACATGATCAGAAAAATTACGCGTTAAATATTTAAGCTCTTTAGAACCATTTCCGTTCATAAGAACCTACTCACATATCAAATTGAAAGCTATAGCAAACAACTGGTTAATTACTAAAGAAACTGAAAATTTATTTAATATTACTACATAATTGTTTTATAAAAAATCTAAATTATACTAGCATTAACCCTTCTTACAACAAGCAATATTTCACACTACACTAAAACGTGTTATACTTGCACCTCTGTATCACTTCAACCTACCACAAAACTTTATAAAAATTATCTTGCACTATGACTGAAAAAAATAATTGAAGTGAATTATTCTAATAATCCACAAATAAAATAACTATATATAAACAGATGTCATAAACTCATTGAATGGATTAAATTAAAACCATGTTTAATTGTATTAATTATTTTTCTATATCAATTATCTGCCAAGTTATTTTTAATAATATTTATATACATGTATATTATAATAATAATAATTGTTTATTTACTTTTTAAAAACAGATTACATAGGAACAATATTGAATGTATACAAAGAAAAAATAATAATAATATATATCTGAATAAGTATATAATACATGAATTCAACCATTTTTGTGGTAGGTATAAGTTTTCGTGTTTTATCTCCATTAGCTAATTTTATTTCTAAATTGTTTAAAGGTAATCTATCCGCGTATGTAAACAAGGAAAAAACTCCTTTTTATGCAATTGCATTGATGTTTAAGTACTATTAGAATAAAGTATCTATTAGTAAACAAGGAAAAACGATTTCTAGGTAATCAAAATAAATACACAATGTTCAATTGTTTTGTGTAAATAAGTTTTAGAAAAAAATACAATATTAATCATGAAATGAGATAATGTCCGTGTTTCGCTTATTTTTATTTATCGTCTAATAAGTTACTACGTTCTGAAAAGACTTGTGATATTTATTAACTCAGTTTCAGACTGAAAACATAATTAAAAACTATCCGTCTTACTTATAAATGTAAACTATCTATAGTACCTACATGGTGATAGAGCGTGATTAACGAAAAAGTTTACTTATACCCCGTGACTATCTTTACTACACCTTTATTCCATAGACGTCAAGTTGGGACAGGTCTAGATTGACAAAAAAGTTTTTCCTTGTTATTCTTCATCGCAATCGTGTTAAAATTGACTCAACACGGCACAACGCGTAGTTTGTTTTCATTTTTCGATGCCAGTTATCAAAAAATACGTGCATTTATCTATTTTTTCACATCTGTGAAGCCAATGCGGCTATGTGACTAAAATAAATGAGGATGTTCATAAACAATTCGGTGAACTAATTAGTCACATCTTAGTATACGTTTATAAGTAAGATTTTATAATACCGATCTTAACTATTTTAATCGTGAATACCTACCTTTCACGAAGTTCGAAAAATACAAATATGAATAATAATAATTATTTTTTTTGTTTCCGAAACAACATATTAAGATCCGTCACCGAAGAGATTCGCGTGTTCTTTCCCTACTCTTCCAAATCCTTAATAACCCTCTTACACCCACGTACCTCAAAGAGAAATTCGCCAACTTATCATCACATGGCCTTAACTTACGGTCCCAACATAATAGCACACTTACAATACCAATACACCACACATCTACTTATACTTACTTACGGTCCCAACATAATAGCACACTTACATACAATACCAATACACCACACCTCTACTTATACTTACTTACGGTCCCAACATAATAGCACACTTACATACAATACCAATACACCACACCTCTACTTATACTTACTTACGGTCCCAACATAATAGCACACTTACATACAATACCAATACACCACACCTCTACTTATACTTTCTTACGGTCCCAACATATGTAATAGCACACTTACATACAATACCAATACACCACACCTCTACTTATACTTACTTACGGTCCCAACATAATAGCACACTTACATACAATACCAATACACCACACCTCTACTTATACTTAATTACGGTCCCAACATAATAGCACACTTACATACAATACCAATACACCACACCTCTACTTATACTTACTTACGGTCCCAACATAATAGCACACTTACATACAATACCAATACACCACACCTCTACTTATACTTACTTACGGTCCCAACATAATAGCACACTTACATACAATACCAATACACCACACCTCTACTTATACTTACTTACGGTCCCAACATAATAGCACACTTACATACAATACCAATACACCACACCTCTACTTATACTTACTTACGGTCCCAACATAATAGCACACTTACATACAATACCAATACACCACACCTCTACTTATACTTACTTACGGTCCCAACATAATAGCACACTTACATACAATACCAATACACCACACCTCTACTTATACTTACTTACGGTCCCAACATAATAGCACACTTACATACAATACCAATACACCACACCTCTACTTATACTTACTCGTTCACAGTTCATGCAGCTCGGATGTGGAATATATCCAGCAGCCGGAGAGTATCAGAGATGCCACTAATTTGTTAGCATTCAAAAAGCGTCTGAAGTCACACTTTCTATCCACATAAACACAAAGTAACGTCTTTTTCCCTTTATCCCTCTTCCTTTCTCCTCTCCTATCCTCCATCCAATAAACATAGTGTATCTATCTGATGTTTTTTTTTTATTCTTATTTTTGTTCTTATTTATACATATATTATTTTTTTTTGTTTTTTGTTATATTTATTTTGTATTTTTAATTTATGATTTATATGTTTACTATCCTTTTCTATTTTTATATTTGTATTTTTAACTGATAATGATATTCTTAACCTGTAACTGATTGAATTTATTTACCATGGTGGTTGACTGGTAGAGATTGCCTGCGGGCAATAAGTCCGCCACGTTGTTTCATTCAATAAAAGTCTTTTATTATTATTATTATCATATTATAATAATAATACATGTTATAGAATTTGTAATTGATAATGAATAAATATCAGAAAATTTTCAAGGATATAAGTTTTTGATAAACATACATTACTATGAGATCAACCTTACCTATGTGCTACATTGAGATGAAAAGGAAAAAATACTGATTTAAGGCCAGAATTTTGTTAGAAGAATCAAGAATAATGATTTTTTGACTGGATTCTGGTGTTTTTAAGCAAACAAATTTATTTATCCATATGTACACATAATTGTTGCACTGCCGGGTTTTTTGCAAAAACGACAATTTCTTTCATTTCAAACTAATCATTTTCAGACAAATTTATTTCTTCAGAAAAAAAATTGATTTTTTCACATTTTACGAATATTGATGAAAATATTTTGAATCGATTTAGGATAATAAATTAATATCAATGTTTGTATTGAAAATTTAAAATTTAAAATGAAATAATGAAATGTAGGTATAGTATTGACGGCCTTCGTGGCTCAGTTGGTTGGATATCCGACTTCTGAGCCTCAGGGTTCGATTCCCGGTGGAGACACAGTTTTTAATTATTACGGTGTGTTATTATTTAGACTATTACGGTGAAAGGAAATTATTTAACACCCTTCCAAGTGGTATGGATAAACTTGATAAAATATCCTCAGTTAAAACTATATTCAAAAAAAATATTGTAGAAATTAAAAAACATTTGACACATTTATAAGTAGTAATTAAATCAAAAACATGTATCGCATCTTATAATTTTAATACTGTATCTTAAGGAATGTAATATGTAAGTACTTGACCTTTTTATATGGGAAACTCACTTTATCTTTTTATATGGGAAACTCACATTATTTTTTTAGCCTTTAGGCTAGTCAGATCCCAATTATTATTATGTAAAACTTATCTGAAAATAATTAAAAAAATATTTTTTCTGAAAATAAATAAAAAAATGAGCTAGCGGCACAAGGTGTCCCACAGGAGACGACCCAGAGTCGCAGATCATGGCGACTGATGACTAGGAGGCCCGACACCGGAAGAACTGGGATAGAGGGGCAGGAAATAATGAAATAAAAAAATGAGTTTTCAGTCTGGATCTGTGAGACGATAAATATCATGTCTCCAGAATGTGGCAACTTGATATTGGATGCGTGTCAAATTAATATTTGACATAGTCCTTGTTAGTTGCCCGAGAAGCAATACAAAAATAAATAAAAAACGCAAGGTTCGTATCCATCCCGAATAATATCATCTATCTGATGTCAGCATTCCGTTTTATCTATGGTTATTGATTCTTCCTTACGTCACTTGTCACTTTTATAGACGCGATAGGCCGTGGCAGTAGTAGATTTAAATGGGTTAAAGAAATTGAATTTTAAGAAGTGATGACCCATTACTTTTCGACTCGAACAAATCAGTTGAGCAAACCAGCGAGTGTAATACTAAAATCAGGATGCTCTTTCATTTACATGTGTGATCTCGGTTTTACAACTTCTACAACAATCTAATTTCCTGAAAAAGGTCTGTATTTATATAGTTAAAATCCAACTTGATTAATAACTCTACAAGTTTTTATGAAAGAAAGAAAGTCCTGTTTTTATGAAAGAATCCTTAGTTATTCACAAAGGATTCACATCATAATATTATATATTATTGATCACTAATTGTTTGATTTTGCCTAGATAATTAATGGAGTCTACACCATCTACACGCTGATGTAAAATAGTTTCTTTTTAATTTAATTTTAATTTCTGTATTAACCGGGTTTTTCTTTCTAGTACTTATTATATATTTTTTATTAAGGGGGGGACTGCTGCCAACGTACCTATTTTTTCAATTTGAATTTGCGTCATTACTACAAAACGAATCATTTTAAAAAAAATAACCTAGTTAGTTTGGATATTAATAAATAAAAATATACCTTAATTTTTTAATTATGTTCTGTATATATTCTTGTAGGAAAATAATAAGCAGGAAAATAATAAGCATACCCCAATTTTTGACAATTATCTTAAATTTCTAAAAAAACTATAAGGTATAGAGCATTATATATTTTTTTTATAAATTAAAGAAAATCAAAATATCTGGAAAAATACAATGTAAAGTTGCATTAATGCATCAGGTTAAGTTAATAAACCAAAAAAACTTATATTTCGCAATGGCGCTGTATGGAAAATAAATGTTTTTTAGGTTTATTTTCTAAACCTGAAGTATTACTGCAACGTCACATCGTATTTTTCTAGATATTTTTGTCTTCTTTAATTTAAAAAACAATATGTTGAACTACGCCTTATATTTTATTAAAAATATAAGATAAACGTTGAAAATCGGGGTATGCCATTATTTTTCTACAAGAATTTATACAGAACATTATCAAAAAGTAAAGATACATTTTTCTTTATGAATACCCAAACTATCTAAATTATTTTTTTCAAAACGATTTGATAAGAAATAATGATGGTGTATCAAATTGAAAAATAGGTACGTTGACAGCAGTCCCCCCCTTAATAGTAATTAACATGCGATACGGATATAATTTTGGTGTATAATTAGTGTACGTAAAAAAAACAATTGAATGTATACGGAAACTCATTCTATTTTTAAAATTTCGCAATTGGTATTTTGCCGACGCGATAAAATTGTTGATAAGTGTGCCTCCATTTTTTTTAAATATTCAATTATAAATATTTTTATTCTAATTATGTCTATGGTTAATAAAAATTCCTACTGATATACCTTACTGTTTGTTATTGCGAATTTGATTTTTTAGTGCTAAAGTTCAGATTGCGGTTCAGTTCATAATAATATGATTACACCGATATTATCCTAATATACAGTGAAAATATAATTAATTTCTTATCAAACATGTTTTTGATGTTCTATTTTTAACTCACCGTATAATATTATTGCGCAGCATTTAAATGTCTTTGAGCTTTCGGAAAAATTTACAGATTTGAATACCTAAGTAATTAAATATTTTGTGGAGGCATAGAATTATAATTATGTGTGGAGGTTACATATAAATGTTGGACAAAATGCTTTTAGTAAAATGTCATTTAATCAGTTGGTACCTAAACATATTTTTCATAGCAGATAATAGAGATCACTCTGTCATATCTGTACTCATATTTTTAACCTTTGCACTTGGTAAGTACTAGTATCTTCAATTTTTTCTTCCGTAATGAACTAGTTAGTACGGGTTAAGAATAATTATTACAGAATAATGCGGATAAGATGACTTCCTTCTCAATAAATTATACATGTCATGAAAGACCTAGTTTTTCTTATCTCTCAGAGTTAATATCGTATCAAATCAGTTCTCGATGTTCGCCCCAACAGGGATATAATGTTGCGCCATACTTAATTACATACTTTCCGTGTCCGGAAGACCATTATTTTCTGGATGGCGTAATTTTTTTTCAATGTTATGCTATTTAGATGTGAATATTCAAATTTACAATTATCAACATATCCATAACGACCGTTTTAGTACTAAAGGGGCCTGAGCCAAGTTGTAAACCCTAAACGATATCGCCAAACACTAATTGTTTCTGTATGGGTTTTGACGTTTGTTGTAGTTTTTTTTTCTACAGTAACAAACAACAAACGTCAAATCCCATACAAAAAAAATAGCGTTTGGCGATTTAGCGTTTTCGATTTGACTCAGGGGCATGGTGTTAATATGCACAGAGAATGGATTGAGGATGAATGCCAACAAATTAAAGCTGGTTTAGTTAATCGATATTTAAAAACAGCGAAAGAAGAACAATCGATATGCCAAGTCGGTGAACGATAGTAAAACGATAGCTAAAAACGACAAAATAGAAAGATAGTAGATTACAAGTGAATATTATATTCGACAAAGCACAAGACACAAGAACGCAGAATTTTGTGCTATAGGCGAACGAAATCGGTCGTGGCAGCATTCGAACTCGCGACCACTCGATTGCTAACCCAGCGCGCTCAACGCTCTGCCACCTGCTAATTAATTCAGTTGAAATAAGACCGCTAAGAAGAATTTGCCACAAGACGATCATTACAATATTTTGCTTTTGGAAATACATTTCATGTAATACAATTGTATAGTTTCCGTAAAACTTTTACAATATACCACATAACGGACTGCATTGAGCATGTAAGTGCAATCAACTTTCATGTTCCGAATAGACGAACTAGACAAGCTGTGCTTTTCCATGAGGGAGCCGCTTCCACTAACTATATATTTAACTCTCCAATACCGAGATTGCACAGGCTAGGAAATGAGCTGTGTGTTGATGCAGATATTTTCGGGGATAGCCTGCCGGTATTCAAAAAAAATATTTATAGGTCTTTCTAAAATTCAAATTCAATAGCAACTTTGCAGTTTTCTTTCTTTTCTTTATTCTTTGTCTTTTGTAATTATCCTATCAATATTACACAATATGTTATAATAATTGATGCATGTATAATTGATATAATTTATTGCCACTGTCACAGAGAAGAATTTTAGCAGATCTGTTATTTTTATTTAAAATATTAAACTCGCATACTGACACCCCTTACTTGCTCAGTGCTATAAATTTGCGGGTGCCGTCCCTGGTCACACGCAGTACCGCGCCATTTTATTGTCACACTAACACTAGCGTATACCGGGCTAATTCAACCTTGCAAAGACTGCATAGTTTGGGGAACCAGTATGCACAATACACAGATATATTTAATGACTCGATCGGTATCTATAGAAGTTGCCTATACACTGCACTTGTTAATGAGACCAAACATTAGATTATTTTGTCGGTTTTTAAACTACTTTTCACATTTCTTTTTTCCTGTATTAATTTTTGCATGTATGTTTACTTTTTTTCATATTTTTAACATGTTCTTCATTGTTTATTTACATATTTTTGCATGCTTTTTGTTTATTTTTTTGCATATTTTTTTTTTACATGTTTTATACATGTTTTTCACATATATTTTTTTTTTTTTACATATTTTTTACATGATTTTTGTTTAGTTTTTTCATGTTTTTTGTTTATTTTTTTTACGTGTTTTTGCTATATTTATATATATTTATATATATATATATATATATATATATATATATATATATATATATATATATATATATATATATATATATATATATATATATATATATATATATATATATATATATATATATATATATATATATATATATATATATATATATATATATATATATATATATATATATATATATATATATATATATATATATATATATATATATATATATATATATATATATATATATATATATATATATATATATATATATATATATATATATATATATATATATATATATATATATATATATATATATATATATATATATATATATATATATATATATATATATATATTTTTTTTTTTGTTTGCGTTTTTTGTTTTTTGTTTATTTTTTACATATTTTTACATGTTTTTTGTTTATTTTTTTTTTTACATATTTTTGAATGTTTCTCGCATGTTTTTTTTTACATATTTTTTTTTAAATGTTTTTCATTATTTTTTACATATTTTTTTTTTTAAATGGTTTTCATTATTTTTTACATATTTTTACATGTTTTCACCTTTTTTATATTGTTATTCATTTTTTATTTTCGTTTTGTATATTTGTTTGTTTTTATTTGTTTTTTTTTTAAATTCTGTTGTTTTTAATATATTATGTATACTTGTAAGTGTAAAAGGTTATCAAACCGTAAATTGAAATAAAATAAATAAATAAATGTGTTTATTTCTGTGTAAAAACATTTTTTTTAAATTTTGTTTTGTCAATTTATTGTTGTTTCTGTATTTTTATATATTCGACCAGTATTGTTTAATTTTTAAATGAAATTTTTTGTTAATTCTGTTTTTTTTTCTTTTCATATATAATGTTGTTAATTAAAAAAAATCTAATTCTATGTAACATGTAAATGGCGTATGCCGTGTATTGTATTAAATAAATAAATAATTATATGTGCACATATATACCACGCAAGCAAAAAGACACAAATATGCGCTCTGCGCTCCCACGTGGCTGGCTCAAGTTGTGCACCTATAATGGTAGTAAGTATCTCAGTGATATCGATATATTGATTTCTATTACAAATTAGATTTAACTTTTTGATTGAAAGTTCTTGATGGAATTCCATTAAAATTTCTTAAAAATTTTAATAAACATTAAAAATAAAATCTTAAGGAATCTCAAGGAATGTGTTTAAGGCAATTCACCCTGTAAAGAGTGCTATGTCAAGGAATGTGAATTTAGAATATTTTAGATATGAATAAACTCGATAATAATAATAATAATAGGAGTACTTATTTTAAAGTAATCCAACTGTCAAACATTTTTTATGACTAGTTGCATGTAACACATGAGATCCAACTGTCGATAGCGACAGTATGTAAAGTTGAAGAATACGCACCAAACAATAAAACCCTTAAATCCAAATTATTCAATATTTTAAGATATTATGTTTTCTATACAAAACATATAAGTCAAGATAGGATAGTGTGGTGGTCAGTCCTTTTTTCCTACCCCGAATATATTAACAGTTCAATGGTATGTATGCATGTATGGAGATTAAGTATCAAACTATTGAGAATCCCCGTAGATATTGTGTATTTTGCCACACAAATTGCAGTACTTATTTATTAAATTTACTTACTATGAAACGATGTCGTAAATCCATGTATGGAACATATATACTGCGAAGCCTTTAAGTTGGTGTTTCTTAACTTCAAAGTACAATGCAACATGAAATCACAGGTGGGCTGATTAAGTTATAATTACTTATATGTTACTATTTTTATTTATTATATTTGTTAAAAAAAATATTATTGTATGTTGCCCATTTTTTCAAATAAATAAAAAAAAATTTCAAATACATGAAATATAGAGACGACCTGGCCATACAATCTCGCGTATATTTTATTTATTTTATTTTATTTTCTTTTAAAAAGGACAGCACACACAGTACATGCATACAATTATTATGAAAAGGAAATAAATTATTGGCTTTATACTGTCGATAAATTATAAGATAAATAAATTCTCTTAAGCGAATCGACAGTTGGATAATTTTATCTAATGGTAAATATTAACTATACCTAAGTATTGATTATATATGACTAAGATCAATCATAATTAGGTACATATTATAAGTGTTATATATAATATTATTATGCTTTATTTTAGCGATTATAATTTCTGCTTCAAGTAACAGCTTCAAACCAGTTTTCAGCTAGCTGGAAAATTAAATTATTGCGCAGTTAGGTATATGTATAGTTTCGACGACTACCATCTTGAAAATTTGATCAGAGAGAGGTTATTCGTTGAGAAATTAATGTTTTCTTTTTTATAACTTATTTGTTTTCGATCAGTGTATGTAACGATAACGAATTTATATTTTGTTACCATGCATAAACATATTTGTTGGGTTATTTAACTCAATAATTTGGATTGTTTAACTCGATTATCCGTCCGTTCAGTTCGGCCGTCAGCCGCATACTGATATGTGGAAATTAAATATAAAAAGGGTGAATTTCAATTAATAAATATCATATTAAATTATTTTTCACTATTTTTTTTTTCGTTAATTTAAATAACTAAGGGTTTTATTTTTATGTAGTTTTTTTTATTCAGTTTCAATTCCCAAAGGGTTTTTTTTAGCGCTTTGAAAATCAACTTTTTCTTGCTAAATTATGTTTTTTTGAAATCAAAAAAAATTTTTGATAAAGTTATAAAAATGATTTTACGATAAATATGTGTTAATATTTTTTTTTTTTCTAAAAATTAGTCTATATATTTCACAGGTTTTTCATATGTGCACAAAGACAACACAAATTATTAAAGTTTGAAAACAGGTTTTCGCAAAAGGGTTATACATCTTAATAAGAAATTTCAAAAAATATGAAAAACTTAAAATCGCGACGAAGGAGTAATCTTTCGATTGATAATAAAAAAAATTGTACGATCTTTAATATCCGAGTTTTATGTACCAAAATATGCGTAAAAATGTCATTTTTCAAAATTTGCGATGGCAGCCCGTTAACTCAATAGTCCGCAATATACATTGAGGACAGGAATGGAATGAGAGGGCGAGGCCGACCAAGGAAGGGATGGCACTTCTATGTGAACGGTATTTTGAAAGACGGAAATGTTAGAAGCATGACAGACGAACATGTAGTATAAGACGATGTATGAATATCGACGAGGCGATGAATGTTTGTCACGATAGAAATAAGTGGCGTTCGGTTCTCTCTGCCTACCCCGCGAGGGTTATGGCGTGATGGTATATATGTATAATTAAGACAACAAAATTATAAAAATGAATCTTATTTTATTTTACATAACTTCTCGGGCAACTAACAGGTTATAGGTACTATATCAAATATTAATTTAACACTCACTTAATCACAAGTTCCAGATACTGGAGACTTGTGATATTAATCGTCTCATAGATCCAGACTAAAAACACAATTAAAACTGTGTCTCCACCGGAAATTGAACCCTTAGGCTCAGAAGTCGGATATCCAACCAACTAAGTCACGAAGGCCGTCAATACTAAATATTTCATTATTTCATTATAATTGTATATTTTTTCATTTTCCTTATAAACATTGATATTAATTCATTATCCTAAATCGATTCAAAATGTTTTCATCAATATTCGTTAAATGAGAAACTATACGATATTCGCTTAATGTGCCTGATTAATCTGTCACGTCTTTCTGAGGTGGTCTTGAGGTTCCTCCTTCGAATCTTATGAAAGCATCGTCATCGTCAATTTTCATGTACGTACACAATATTGCAATGATCTTGTTTTGTAATAATATGACAAGGGCACGAAAACCAGAACAAAAGACCGGAAAATACCCACAGTCATTCATTGATCTATCGGCGAACTCAACTCAAAGGTGACCTTCCACGAAGAAGTTATCTGGCATGAAAGTAAAATAATGAAAAAAATATGACGTTTGAAATGTGCGGAGAATGTTTGAAGAATGAAACGAATGGATTCTGGGTAGCAACAAGGTAATTTTAGTGCAACGATATAATACAAATCAGTTATTCTCAATCATTTTATGAATTAATACAAAAAAATGCAAATTGATAAGAGCTGAATTCATGTTTATTATTATTATTTATATAATATACGGCATAAAGCATTTATGTGTTAGAATACCTACTAAAAATAATTACAAATAGTTAAAACTAATAAAGAATCAAAATAAGACAAAAAAGATACCGTACAGTTCACACAAAGAAACAAATGTATGAATTGATAAAACTTAAAAAAATGATAAGAAGGAAAAAACCAAATAGTTCAACTGCAAAGTTGGCGGCTATCGATATAGGAAATACTCATATTTTTTTTTATAATTAAAAAACCGGAAACTTATCCTGAAAATATCTGCATCGATATTTTCTATATATTATTTTTTCGATATTTTAGATTAATTTCCTAACCTATGAAACAGCACAGATTGTCTTGTCCATCTATTCGAGACGTGAAAATTAATTGCGCTCACAAGCTTGATGCAGTCTATCTCTCTGTTGACTAACTTATACAAAAATTAGACATACAATAATCTTCGTCGATGGACCAAGGAATGCACGCATCAAATCGAGATAATCATCTATGGAAAGACCTATTTTATAATTAATAAAGCGCAAGTACTTGCGCAGCACTCACGCTGCATGTTGGGGTGGAGTCCATATGATAATTATATCCATGACATGGGTAATCACTAGGGTTTTGATTTCGCCGGTTGGACCAGAATTGTCCCCTAGGACAGAGATATTTTCTCCCAAAAAATTAATATCTATGTATTGTTTGAGAATGTCTGATACTTAAAATCGACATGATACTTATCTATTAATTAAATATTTAATTTAACTTGATTTATAGGTAAATATTTGCCATTGTATATTTGTATAATTTTTAATGTTTATTTAGTAAATATACGAGACTAATAAAAACAATTAATTCTTATTAATTGGTGAGATTATACATATTGTTTTATTGGTATAAGATCAAACGTGTTGATCTTCATTTGACACATGGCTGACACATAATTGTTTTGTTAGTACCTATATAATTTATATATGAGTAACATTAAAAATTATATGTAATGAAACGATGTATGGTATAACAAATAATAACATATGTAGGATAATATACAAGATAAAAAAAACATCTGTCGTAATCATAAATGGAATTGAAAACCCAGAATTTATTGGGATATATTATTTGTTTAATTTATGAAAATATTTATTTGTTTAATTTATGTAAAATAATGTGTATAATGGCGGATTTGTTGCCATAAGGCATTTTTTTCCGACCAATCAAACCAACGTGTATTGGTAGAAACAATAAATTTTTAATAAATAAAACAGAAAGACAAAGACATGGCAGGTCTTCAGGGAAGGCACCCATTTTCACCTCTATATCACAATACTATACCTAATGTTGGTATAAAACACCACTTCCAAACACGGTTTGGGTATTATAAGCGCACGATATAAAACAACGTGAAATACGTATATTTCGTCTTGTATTTAACACAATAATTTGACTTTAGACAGACTATATTTATTTATAATAATATTTTCACCTCTATATCACAATACTATAATGTTGGTATAAAACACCACTTCCAAACACGGTTTGGGTATTATATGCGCACGATATAAAACAACGTGAAATACGTATATTTCGTCTTGTATTTAACACAATAATTTGACTTTAGACAGACTATATTTATTTATAATAATATTTTCACCTCTATATCACAATACTATAATGTTGGTATAAAACACCACTTCCAAACACGGTTTGGGTATTATATACGCACGATATAAAACAACGTGAAATACGTATATTTCGTCTTGTATTTAACACAATAATTTGACTTTAGACAGACTATATTTATTTATAATAATATTTTCACCTCTATATCACAATACTATAATGTTGGTATAAAACACCACTTCCAAACACGGTTTGGGTATTATATGCGCACGATATAAAACAACGTGAAATACGTATATTTCGTCTTGTATTTAACACAATAATTTGACTTTAGACAGACTATATTTATATATAATAATATTATAAATAAATATATTTACAAAATCATTTTGGTTCCATGTAATTTTATGTATATTAAAAAAAACAAATGAAACATGTTGAGTATCAATGAAGTAGTGATGGGGGTCTCTAAGCTAAAAGAGTACTTAACAAGAAATAACTGGAGATAAAAGCTTGATCGTTATGACGTTTTAAAATGATGAAATACATAAGCTATGAGTGAATGCCCTGAGCGGTGATCACTGAGCGTTTAACATGCACCATACTTAGGGTTGTCATACGTCCCATATTGGTACATGTCCCGAATTTGTCTCGTTTTTCGTCAAAATACAGAAATGCGTTGATAATGCAAAGACAAATTTTGGCGTCACCGTATGCAGAGGATATCCTACAACAACCGTTGATGTTTTGACTGACGAGGTTGACGAGGATTAACAAAAGTTGTGATTTGTCTTTCATTATGTACCTATGTATACATGCATTTATATCATCCACGTAAAACTACTTAAGCTGAATTGTAAAAAGGATGCTGGACATTTAGTAGGTAGGAGAAAGTTTGGAATCGCAAGTGCTAAATTGAGAGCGGTGTCTGAGAAAATAAGAAATTGGAGGCAGAAGTTGAAGGAGGCCAAGAATCGATGTGATATTAGAGCTTGGAAAACGCACTTATCATTTTACCAATGTCATATGAGCTGTCAAAGTTGTCAAACTTGTCATTAGTGTATCATTAGTGTTTAATGATAATAGAGACTCGCGTGAGCGAGTTGCTTTATAAATTGAATATAAATTCGTTGCAGGAAAAATTTAATATATGTCAACATATTTTTATCTACTCTTATGATTTTTAACACTATTTGTTATTTTTTATTCATTCATTCATACCATCACGGCATATCCCACAATGTGGGGTAACCAGCGAAAGGTGTGCGGGTGTGCATTGCCTTATAAAAGGGAGCACAACATATCTGTGTATACCCACACACCAGTCTCGTCTCACCTAAAAAGGCACTATATTCAGAATGGGTGGTGAACCTAATTGCTGAACTATGTGAGATGTTATAGTTGCCTGTTGTATTTTCGATTACCCGGCTCTTACGGGACACTCGAAAACAACAATAGAAAAGAGTGGAAGCACTATTCTAAGCCGGTGCCTCACAGCTAAAACACAGCTATTTGTTATTTTTTATGTTTAAATTATCGCGATTAATGTCAATTTTGACAGCTCATCCGACATAAGTGAAATGATAAGTGCGTTTTCCAAGTTCTAGTCTCGATGTGAGCTGTAGCGACACCGAAGAAAAACATGTATACATGCATGCAGCATAATATGTAGTTGAAACGCTGCGTTTCAGCTTTTGTGTGTTGGGCAACGAAATCGTCAAAATGTCACATATTGGTTAGTGAAAGTTGTGGCAACCCTAATCATGCCATACTGCAATGGTGAAGAAGACTACTTGCTCCATACATAAATCAGACAGGCGAGGCGCCTGTTCTCACTCAAAAGAAATTCCTCCATGAAGGTATTGACCTAAACTACTACAACTTACTGTTTCCTAGAACTTTGGGTAGGTCAGTTCTCTCTCTTCCATTGTCTGCCGTATTATATATTTCTGTTGCTAGGCGCATTTTACTATGATCTTATTAAAACGTTCTAACTCCATTTTTTCGCAATTATTAACCATATTTTTTGCATCAAATTCTCAATAAGCATCGTGGATTACATGAGATTTCTTAAAAAAATTAAGATTTGCTGTTGCTTTCCGAATTAAAAATAATGTTTTGAATTTTACAACATTTATTATGCTATTATTTTTTATTATTATCATTAGGTACAATATAATATATTTAATAAAAAATATTTTAATTGATATTACAAGTTCCTATACATGTTTTATTTTATCATTTTCTCAAAAAGCATTCAGTGCAAAAGTAGATATCTTCATAGTTCCCTCCACCTTTCCTCATTTCATGTTAAATAAACTAAAATTAATGACAGTAAAGCAATACATTATAATATACAACACATTAACTTTGATTTTCAAACTAAAAAATAATATGCTTCCAAAATGTATGCAGAAAAATATATTATTCAATGCCAATGTTCACTCTTACCCTACGAGAGGATGTCAGGATTTTAGACTTCCAAAAACGAGATTAACAAGTTAGCAAAATTGTTTATACCATAAAGGTCTCAAAATATATAATAGTTTGCCACCAAACATAAAACAAACCACAAGTCTTGCCACCAAACATAAAACAAACCACAGGTCTTGCCACCTCTCGTAGGCTAGGTGCTGAGCACATAGTTAAAAAATATTAATATTTTCCATACTTTACATGTTTTAATAATTTAGTGTCATACTCTGTACCATAATTTATTATTGTATCAAAAATAATGTATAGTTTTTGTTTACACTAGATGTATTAATTTTGTATTTTTTACGTCTAAATAAAAGTTACTATTACTATTACATTCTACCAAATGATAATAATATTTCTACTTATTTTAACAGTGTTCTTAGAATAAATATTTATATACCTAGGAATCGGAAGAAAGTATGCATAACTATTTTTTTGTAACATTACTAAATTTTGTAAATATACTTAGGTACACAAATTCGCAAACCCTAATGTCATATTTTATTGAATTACTATTTTATGTAAATAAACTCCATATTAATATTTACTGGAAAGTAGACTGGATTAGTCAAAAAATGTGTTGAGAGTGGATATTTTGTACATACTCTATGACTCAATGAAACGATGATTAACGAAATGTTAATCTCACTAAAGTAATTAGCCTTCAGAGGCAGTATTTTTAGGTGTCTTCTCCAAACTGAAGTTTCTTCTCTAAAAATAACCTAGGCACCTAAGATTATACATAATTCTATGCTAGTTACATACCTTTGGGTTTTGATCAAATTATTTCTGAACTTGGCTCTGTGAAATGTAAATCTTTAAATTGATGGACTCTAGTACCTAACAAAGATAGTGATAATTATTTTTTTACATTTGTATTTAGTGGTGTACAATTAAAACATGATTTTGTGACTGTGGTCTTGGCCTATGGCCTTAGTGTCTAAAAACAGCGTAAGTTGTAAAAAAATATGGAAATTCATTGATAAATTGTACTGAAAACGTAAACAATATAAAAACATGTTGTGAGCATAATACAGACATGTATGGAAAGGTATAGCGATTTTTAAATAATTTACTTATCAGTTATGTTTACATTTTATTTAATTGATTTTTAGAATTTTAAATATTAGGTATAAAACCAAGAGCTAACGATAGCCAAATTTACGTAGTATAAAAGTAGATTTTTTTTCTGTAAAAGTATACCTACAATAGGAAGACTATTAGAAATCACACCTTCCATTGATATACGGCCTACGCTGCCTACGCCCATAGTCGGCCTACGTGGCCCAGTTGGTTAGGTATCTGACTACTGATTTAAAGCTCCCGGGTTCGATTCCTGGTGGAGACACAGTTTTTAATTGTGTCTTCAGTCTGTGAGACTATTCATATCATAAGTCTCCAAAATGTGGCAACTTGTTATTGGGCACATGTTAAATTAATATTTGACACAGTACCTGTTAGTTGCCCGAGAAGTAATGTAAAATAAAAATAAAACAAAATATACACTTTGGTTGAAAGAAATCCCCCGATATACACATTAAAAGAAACAATTAATAAAACTTTAGCAATAGCAATTTTCAACGATTTTCAACACTTTGAATGCTGTTATCTCCGAAAACCACCACTTCTCAGGATTCATATTATTATTCGATCGTTGATACCTGCTGTAGTATCCACTTCACAGAAAAAAATCAGCCTTTATAATATGACTTAAGTATAAGTATAAATTTTGTATGGGTCTTTATATAAAATGACGTAAGTCTATAGAGTCGCGGGCTCTTGTACAATTAATTTTTGTGATTTGTAAATATTCTGTACATATTTTGCGATAGATATATTAATATAACGTAATAGGCATTACAACTCGTAAAATTTTTCTCGTGTTATTCATGAATCATATATTATATTATACATAATATTATGTAAACAAACGACAAAGTATGCGTAAGTAAGTAAGTACCTGCTTTTTAAAGTAAACATACTTTTGATTAACAAACTGATAACGGTAATATTGATATAATAGTAATTTAAAATCTGAATTGACATTATGATACAAAAATATACAGTAAAAAAACTACCTATTTAAAATATCTATATTATAATATCTCGTATTGCTACTCGGTAAACTAACAGGTACTACATATGTCAAATATTAACTAAACACGCGCCCAATATCAAGTAGCCACTTTCTGCAGAGCTACTCATGAAGTTGATTACAGTAAAATTAAGATCAGCTTCAGACTAAAGCAATCTTTGGGGTTAAATTAATTGTATAATAATATTTATTTAAGTATACAACAATTAATGACAATTTCAAACTAAACGATGATATTAACAATTTTTCACTATTAAATGTAGAGAAAGATTGCGCATTAGCAGGACAAAGACGGATTTCATGGAATGCAACTACAGTGGAACGTCAGGCGCAGCGACGGTGTGCTTCCCGGATGGCACTGTTGTACCCAAGGTGTCAATCTTCAAATACTTAGGGTCGGTTCTCTCAGCGGATGCCAGTGTGGATGCTGACATCTCCCATAGGGTAAACGTGGCTTGGAGTAAATGGAGAACTCTCACGGGCGTGCTGTGTGATCCACGTATGCCAATCAAAACTAAGGGCAAGGTCTACAAGACAGCGGTGAGACCTGCAATGACATATGGTGCGGAGTGCTGGACAGTTAAAGGCACACATGAACAAAAACTACATGTCAATGAAATGAAAATGCTGAGGTGGGCAGGTGGGGTGACGAAGCTAGATAAAATTCGTAATGAATTAATAAGAGGAAGCTTTGGAGTAGCCCCCATACCAGAAAAACTTACAGAAAGCCGACTCAGATGGTATGGACATGTAATGAGGAGGCAAAACGATCATGTGGTGCAAATTGCTCTAGCACTCCCAGAAAGCAGAAAAGGAAAGGGACGTCCAATATCCACGTGGTGGGGCAATATGAGGAAGCTCATGGATAAAGCCCACATCCCAACCCCGACAATACAGGACAGATCATCGTGGCGCCAAAGGATTAGGAGAGCCGACCCTACCTAAAGTGGGATAAGGCAAAGAAAAAGAAGAAGAAGAAATGTAGAGAAAGATAAAAGATTGGATTATACATAATTTATGATTGAGTACTGATTTATACATACATGTTTAAGATTAAGGCAAGCTAAGAACATGTCATGTTAAGAAAGTGTCATGAGTAGCCCCCCTGGAGACTTGTATGTATGTATACCTATTGTCTCACATGCCCAGACAGTGTCATGAGTAGCCCCCCTGGAGACTTGTATGTATGTATACCTATTGTCTCACATGCCCAGACAGTGTCATGAGTAGCCCCCCAGGAGACTTGTATGTATGTATGTATACCTATTGTCTCACATGCCCATACAGAATCCACGATAAAAAAACCGTATCTCCAACGGGAATCGATCCCGGGATATTTGGCTCAGGAGTCAAAATAAATTAACCACGAAGGCCGACAAATTATAATATATACTGTAAAAAATGCGCCCCATGTTCGTTTCCCGGTAATGACATCATAATGATTTCAGTCTAGATATTATAAGTCAATATGATAAATTAACATGACGTCATTGTTGTACAAAGAATATAATCGAATAAGTTAGTTTTTGAAACAGCAACTTTTAGTCAAATCATACAAGAAATTCGTTTACCAATTAATTTATTTAATATAGGTATTTTTTACTATTATTTATTTATTTATGTATTTATATTTATTTATTGATTTATTTATTTATTAATTAATTAATTAATTTATTTATTTATTTATTTATCTATTTATTTATTTATCTATTTATTTTATTTTATTTTTTTTTTTAGTTTTTTTATTTATTTATTGTTTTATTTATTTATTTATTTATTTATTTATTTGTTTATTTATTTATTTATTGTTTTATTTATTTATTTTTTAATTTATTAATTTTTTTTTTTTTTTTTATTTATTTATTTATTTATTTATTTATTTATTTATTTATTTAGGTATTTATTTATTTATTTATTTTTTTTTTACGGCGCTGGCCGATTTACTAATGATATTAATAACAATTAAGCACTACAAATAATAACACTCAATTATTATTATTACCATTATACACTTCCTCAAAAGAATTAGCAGATCAATGCGTAAATTGTAAATTATTTAAAAGAGCAAAATAAAATGCAACAAACGCATCATCAAGCTTTCAATTGGGAATGGTTCACCCATCCAGATACTTAACATAAAGGATTAGGTTCTGAGGAGGTCTCTATACTACCTAACAACCCTACTGATTCCCGAATATTAACGTTTAAAAAATCTTTAACGATTCTACATGTATTCATAATTACCGTTTTTTGCATTTTTATTATTAAATTTTTCGATAAATCTATAATTTCTAAATTACGGATTAACGATTTTGGAATAATGCCAGTGGCTGAAATAATGAACGGTAATATTATTATTTTACGAGAATGCCAAAGTCTTTTAATCTCATTACCTAAAGCGGTGTATTTTCTAATTTTTTCATCAAAAGTTTTTATAATATTACTAGAATTTGGAATAGCCACGTCGCAAATATATGTTATTTTTTTAATTTTATCATGTATTATTAAATCGGGTCTGTTATGTTGAATTGACCGGTCAGTTAATATTGTTTTATCGTAATAAAGCGAAATATTATTATTTTCTAAAAATGAAATCGGATCATATTCATAATATGGTTTTATGTTTATCGCGTCAATTAATTTATATTTAATAGCTAAATTTTGATGCATTATTTTTGCTACTTGGTTATGTCTAAATGTATATTCTGATTGCGCGAGAAAAGAACAGCCCGATATTATATGATCGATTGTTTCTGGAAAAGCCAAACATTTCCTACAACTATCATCATCTACATTTATGTCTTTTATTATATATTTTTGATAATTTTTAGTTTTTATTACTCTATCCTGAATTGCTATTATAAAACCTTCTAAATCCGCGTCCAAATCACCAATACTCAACCATTTGTTTGACCAAATTTTGTCAACATAAGGTTGGTTGAGAAATTTTGGATGTATAGAATGAATTATTTTATTTAGCCACGAATTTAGAAGGTCGTCATTTATATTTATAATATTGTTATTGGCATTCTCGTAATTTAAATTTAATGTTGTTAAATTTTTGTCCGCCTCACAGATTACTTTATGCATTAAAGAACTATCAGATTTTTTGTGAAAGAAAGTTTTTAGCGATTCAATTTGATTATTATGTAACGATGTTATTTTTATTATACCCCTACCTCCTAAATTCCTAGGCAAATTGATTCGTTCAATCGCGGAATTAGGATGATGACAACGAAATTTAGTTAAACGCGTTCTAATTGTTCTTTCTAAACTATCTAAATCTGTTTTTGACCATTTAATAATTCCAAAAGAATATGTCAATATCGGTATTGCCCAAGTATTAATAGCTTTAGTTAAGTTTTTAGCTGACAGATTGCATTTTAATATTTTCGTAATTCTATCTTTAAATTTTATATTAATATCAAATTTTATTTTAGTGTGGTCTAATTTGTTAGACTGCGGATAACCTAGATATTTATAAACCTCCAACCCTTTCAAACTATCTATTTGAAAATTTCTTTGAATAT
Source organism: Molanna angustata (assembly GCA_963576475.1). NCBI lineage: Eukaryota > Metazoa > Arthropoda > Insecta > Trichoptera > Molannidae > Molanna > Molanna angustata. The sequence continues at coordinate 15,912,599 of OY754975.1, forward strand.
CACCACCCATTTCTAGTATTTTACCCTTTTCGACATGTAAAGTTTTACATTTATCTAAACCGAAAGACATTCTAATATCATCTGAAAATGCTTTTATTATCCTAATCATTTTTTCCAATTCTGAATCAGATTTAGCATATACTTTTATATCATCCATATATATTAAGTGCGAAATTTTAATATTAGACCGTGGATGACCGTTAATTTTTATTCCATACTTAGATTCATTTAACATTTTAGAAAGCGGATTAAGAGCTAAACAAAACCAAAGTGGACTCAATGAATCTCCCTGAAAAATTCCGCGTTTAATTTTAATTCCTGGAATAGATATTTTATTAGAATTTAAATTTATTTTTAAATCTGTATTCCAGCCTAACATAATACATTTTAAAAAGTTTATTAAAATTGGGCTAATTTTGTATATTTCTAATATTTTTATAAGCCACGAGTGCGGTACACTATCAAAAGCTTTTTTATAATCAATATATCCTACATGTAAATTACGATTTTTAGTTTGTATTTGTTTTACTAATAAGTAAGAACTTTAAGTAAGAATTACTGAATCAATTATTAGTTGTTCTTTACATCCTAAATATTTTCTACGACATCCTTTTTGTTCTTCCGATAAAATATTTTTTTCATCTACGTGTTTATAATTAATCCGTCATACAGGAAGTTAAAATTTTATAAATCGTAGGTAAACATGTTATCGGTCTAAATTGAGAAGGATTATTAATATTTTCATTTTTAGGTAATAAATATGTTATTCCTTTAATAAGAAAATTTGGAATATTTTGAGGATGTCGTATTTATTTATTTTTTATTTTAGCTTTATTTTTTATTTATTTATTCAGTTATTGATACCAATATATATTCTATTTTTTTTTACTTATTAAGGAAAAAAAGTAAATCAAGAAATGTTTGTAAATTAGGAAGAACACAGAGTAGCGGATGTGGCCAAAAGAATAGCGGAGTTAAAGTGGAGTTGGGTCTTGTATCTCGGATGTCAGATCGTCAGATGGACGATGGACAAAAATTGTGGTGGACTGGAGGCCAAGAACGGGAAGCAGAAGCGTGGGAAGGCCCCAGACCAGGTGGTCCGATGACATCAAAAAAGTGGCAGGTCCTAAATGGCGAAGAATGGCACAGGATAGAGACCAGTGGAAGTCCAAGCGGGAGGTCTTTGTCCAATACTGGACTCAAGAAGAGGCTGAGTAAGTAAGTATGTAAGTATATTTCTCCTGTAGGAAATTTTTATACACTTTTAAATATTTAATATGCAAAATACACAAGTCTTTCTCTTATGTGTGTCTCCTTCTCCTTCTAAGTCTGCATCCCGCAACTCTCTTCTGATGTTGGAGTTCCACGTTGTCCGCGGTCTGCCTGGTCTTCTGGCCTGCACTTAGATATCTATCGCTCTGCGTATCTTTGAACGCCTTATAAGGTATCCATACCATCTTAATCTATTCTCGAGCAACTTATCGTTGATCGAGACCACGCCAAAGCTTCTTCGGAAGTGCACATTCACTCACTCTGGCCATCATAGTCACGCCCTCGTCTCATTACAGCTATGTGAATGCGCTGTTGGTGGCTCTTCTTCAGAGCCTAGCTCTCCTTTTATTTTGATGGGCACTCTACGATACCAGAGTACGGGAGACAACGACCTCCACTTCATACATCCTGTGTTGATGTGATGGGCCACATCATCCTCGACATCCTCATGGTTTGATGATGTCAGGTATAAACCCAGATATTTGAAGTCATCACTGTCATCAGTTTTTGGCAGTGGTGATTCTTGGAGTGATGGCGTTTGACTCATCTGAGGCTATCCAAAGTATAGGCACAGCATGCACTCGTTTTTTGTGCGGCTTTTTTAAGGCTATTCGATTCGAGCACTTCTAGCTAGTCCTCTACGGTGTTCTGGAGCTCTTCCATTGACTCGCTCATGAGAACTACGTCGTCAGCATATAATATGTTCCAGGGTCCCCATCTCTGGATTCCTACTGTGAACAACAATGTTGATTCCTACTGTGAACAACAATGGTCTCAGGGATGGACGCTGACTCTTATATCAAATGGTTCGCTAATGTCTGCTGATCCTCTTATTTTTGTCTTGACCTCCGTGTACATGTCAAGAGCAGTATGATGTAGTGCTCAGGGACGCCCTGGGATCTTAGAGCCTGCCTAATTATCTTTCAAGAGCATTCTCTAGGTCTATGAAAACCACGTGCAAATTTTGTTTACGATTACAGAGATAATCTTTGAACCATGCTTGTACTGGTTGTGATAAATTTAGTGAGGAAAGTTTAGCGAGTAAAATGTCAAAGTCCACTGAATTAAACGCACTGCTGAAATCAAGTAGAGTGAGGATTGTAAGTTTTTTATTATTCATAGCACGTCTAATATCATCAGTGACAGTGACTTTGACTAGGACCGTTGTGGTACTATGACCGCGTTTGAAACCTGATGGTAAAGGGTCAAGAAGAGAATAAGTTTGAAGCCATGTATTGAACTGATTGTATACTGCTCGTTCAATGACTTTTGATAAAATAGGAAGAATAGAAATAGGCCTGTAGTATTTAGGAACACTAGGTAGCCTATAGTCTTTAGGACATCTTTTTATGCGCACTTTTCATTCTTTTGATTGCGACGGCTTCTAATTTGTAGAACTCCATTATGAGAAAATATAATTCTACAATCATTTTATTTCACTCCAGTTGATTATGGACTTGTAAGCCGAAACGGTCGTCGGGAGTGAAATAAATCGATTTGTAGAATTATATGTGTTTATATATTATTTAGATATCATTTTCAACATCCTTTGAGTTATCCCGATATTTTTTCCATTTTTACTCTTATCGTTTGGATAGCGTCTCGTATATCTTATACAGGTAATAGCCACACTAGATTTCTGTAATTTTGTCAAATTTCTCAATCTTAGGTTTATCATTCTCTCCCATATTTTGAGTGTGTGTGAGATTAATTTTAAGGCTCTGTAGTTCTCGTACTGTCTAAGGTCTCCATTATTTTTTTATAAAATGGCATCAGAAAGCTGCATCTCCAGCTGTTCAGCTATTTTGCCTCCATCAACACGGGAATGAGTAGTTGTGTAAGAGTAGTATGATGTTGTTGTATAATTATATTTTAGTATTTTTCAACGGTAAATCAATACAACTGAAAACTACTTAAAATATTTTAAAAATTGGGAAATTGAAACGTTTTTATTGTACAATATAAAAAAATATGTTGGGCTATATTGATTGCATGAATATAGGAGTTACAATAATTCTTTCTGTCCTTTTGAACATCTCACTGTAGGTTATCACTCAACATGAACTTTCAACTGCTCTTTTGTTTTATTTTTATACATACATACATAATATATGTAGTTAATGTCATTTAACTGACAATAATTTATTGTTCATAAGTTGGAACAGTGAATATATAATATATGTAGATATATACTTAATAACCAATGAAATAAATCACTATGTATCACATAAAATTATGTATATACTAGCTGACCCGGCAAACGTTGTTTTGCCATATATATTATTTCTTGTGAATAATTTGGTAATTAAATAAAAAAACTAACTTATTGTAAGTATGTGGGGATGAGGTCTATGAGTGAAAGAGAAATGGAGCGCTGTGGACGATGACGGCCTGTAAAAATAACAAAACGGCCTTCGTGGCTCAGTGGGTTGGGTATCTAACTACTGATCCAAAGGTCGCGAGTTCGATTCCCGGTGGAGACACAGTTTGAAAATTGTGTTTTAGTCTGGATCTGTGAGACGATAAATTTCATGTCTCCAGAATGTGGCAACTTGTTATTGGGTGCGTGTTAAATAATTATTTGACATAGTACCTGTTAGTTTCCCGAGAAGCTACATAAAATAAAAATAAAATAGAATACCAACCATTCATTTTCTCAATTCAATGTACCCACTTCAATAACTTAACTCACATATTTAAGGTTTGATCTCTTAAAAATTGAATGCAAATTAAAAAAAAACCGATACATATTTACTATCTAAAATTATGAAAACTAAAAAAAAACAATATCAATCTCGAAGAGCAGTGTACGATGTTTTTTGTCAGTCCGTCTTTAGCCAACACAAACAAACTGAATGGTTTGCCCATGCCACGTATAATTGTACGTGTGAAAAGCATGGTGTGCCCAAATCTAAGCCATAAACATACATCGTTTGGCCTTGTGACTTATTGATTGTCATTGCGAATACCAATCTAATTGGAAATCGAACGCATTTTAATTCAATTACCACTTCTGTGGTAATCATTACATCTAACAATTGTTTTGAGAATGTATCAACGGCCAATGCGATGCCATTGTTTGATCGTATTTTGGCGAGAATTAGCGAAATGATAAATGTTTTGCCAGTTCCACCTGGTGCATCCAAAAAAAAGAATCCACCTTTTCCTCCCAAAACTGTCTGCATAATGCGGTCGTAATTGATTCTTTGTTCATCAGTCAGTAGTGAGACATTACGATTCAAATTACCGCATGGGCCATGAATCATGATTGTTGTAACAATATCGAACAGTAGTTGATCAGTAGACGTATTTGAAATTTCCGCAGAAATTATACTATCGATTTCTTCACTGATAGAATCGGTGTAAAAACAATAATAATGGCCAAACTCTGTGTAGAGAGTGAGAGAAAGCTTATTGTGTGAGAGAGATAGGAGACCGCCATCTTTCTCGTCCTTACTCTTGCTGTTTGCTGGTTGAGAGATGACACCTGTAAAACAATCGCACTTTCTGTTTTCACTGGTTTAAATACATGAAATGCCCCTGCATATCTGAAAGAAAGATTTCAACCGTTGGCCTCTCATGGACTCCCACTTCGGTCTAGAGAAGATAGAACCCTTGCCATCCCACCTCACGTTATAGATTATTATTCATCTTCCTTCACTATGTATTCATGCTGCCCGGCTATGGAAAAATTTAGCATTTGATATTAGAACTGGCACATCACTTCCAATTTTCAAATCTCGTCTTAAATGCTCACTCTTCCTCTCAATTCCATAACGAATATATATCCCAATTTCACTTTCCATCCCTTTTGTTCGCTCCTCATCGTCTCCTTTCCCTTTCTGATTTTCCTCTCCTTTCTGAATTTGTGTAATTTCTCACTTTTTGTTTTGCTGTCTTATGCTGGTTGTGTTAATGTATAAGCCCAAACTATGTTATGTACTTTTGAAATCAGATGGTTGACTTGAAGAAATTGCCTCCAGGCAATAAGTCCGCCATTTGTACTATGTACTTTTATGTATGTACAAAAAAGTGTTATATAAATAAATAAATAAAAAATTATCGTACAACAATGATTAATCAATAGCGATCTTGCAACCCTATTACGCATCTATGGATAAAAGTAATAATAGTAATATCGCTATTAAAAATAGGTGTTAGTGGTAAAAAGGTGTAAATTTAGGGTTATAAGTATTTTTAATGCCGATTCAGAAAAAAATTTAAAAAAAAATTTTGTTAAAAAACTAATAAAAAAATCCGGAGTGGGCCACCCTTATCACATAGGGGCATAAAAAATAGCCTACAACCTATTCTCAGACCTACCAAATAAACGCAAAAAGAAATCATAAAAATCGGTCAAGCCGTTTCGGAGGAGTTCGATAACAAACACTGTGACACGAGATTTTTATATATAAGATTAAGATGTATGTAATATATGTCCAATATTGTCATAAATGTACCCAGTTTTACGGTGTTAAAACGCACCCTTAGACATTGTTTATCCACATATCACACTTATTTAGTGGTGAGCAAAAGTCTTGCAGCCTTGGTGCATGATAAAGACCAAGACGAAGACCTGGGGGGTACTCATGACACTGTATTAATACGTTATTATCTCGCCTTTATATTTAAAATGTATAAATCAGTACTCGATCACAATCTAATTTTAATCTTTCTCTTTATTTAATCATTTGTTAATATAAAAGTTTACTATGAAATTGGCATTAATTGTTGTATAAATTAATATTAATATTCAATCAATTTAACATCAAAGATTGCTAAAATCTGGAGCTGACCTTATTCTTATACTTTGTTCAACTTCATGAGTAGCTCTGCAAGCTTTGCAAGACTCAATGCAAGAGTCTTGCAGTCTGGAAAAATGTCATAAACTAAATTACATAAATAATTATCTATTTATGCATATATTATGTATATATCATAAATAGCTGTTTTTGTCATATTTCATGGTAATTACTGAATTTTAGATATTAGAAAATATATTTTTATTAAAGTTGCAAGACTGGATATGCAATACCAAGATACGAACGAGTGCAAGACCACATCTGTAAAGACAAGACCAAGACCGGGACTACGAGACCAAGACTACTCCGGTCATAGTCTTCCATTTGCTCATCACTACACTTATTCGATTGTATTGTTCTCTTGCCTTCTCTATCTTATCTTTTTTTGTACTTTTCAGTATTAACTTATTCTCGTTGTTGCCCTCATTTATTTTTTTGTTTTCTATTTGTATTTTTACAAATTGAAAGTAGGTACCTACTTGAAAGGACAATAATTGTAATTGTTCAATTTTTTTAACAAATCAATACATTTAAATAAAAAAAATCAAATACATAAGATCATTGTTTTACGTTAAATACAACCCAAAGTTATTTCTCGTTTTGTCATTCAACAAAGGAACTAGTTTAAGAAACCCGCTTTGCATTTCCTATAATTTACTATAATTAAGATGGGTGGTGGCAGATCAGTTAGCGTACTGGATTTGTATTCCAGTGGTCGTGAGTTCAAATCTCGCCACGACCGATTTCGTTCACCTATAGCACAATCATTAATGCTGAGTTTAGGGAATGTATATGCACTTGTTAGAAGGACATATTCATTCTTATTTTCGCAAAAAATAATTGCATTAAATATATTTTTAATAAAATTTTAATTCATCTTTAAAAAATTATTACATCGAGGAGATTTATAACATATGTAAGTGTTCATTTAGAATGTTATAATAATACTAATAAAAACTTCCTTGCCCCTGAGAAAGTGGCGATTTCTTCCTACTAACTAGTGTTTCCAGCCCAGAGAAGCGTGAGAAATGAATTTCAATAAATTTCTCATCTGCTGAGGATCGAACCCAGGACGCCCGCACAGAAGCCAAACGGCTTACCAACTGTGCCGCTGGGGTCGGAATTTTGACACTTTTATGCACATAAAATTCTGGATACATATCTAATAATAAATCTTAAAAATCATTGCAGCCTTAATATGATTAAACAATTATAAACTTCAAATAATCTTCTAGCTCTGTCAGTAAATAAATGCGTGAAAAGTAACTCAAGAGTCATAGGTTTACAACACACGTGTAAAAGTGAGGCACTTTTTCCAATTGGTAATACATAATTAACATAAAAACCTAAAATTATGAAAAAAAAAATATTTGATTCTTGTTGATTATGGAGTTCCACGAAGTGACAGTTTCAAACATTGAAAAAAAAAACATAAAAACTATACAAAAAAATTAAATAACTTCATAACATATTACATTCTTCGAAATATTTGTTACATGCAGAATAATTAACAGAGTTCGCATGTCGGAGTTTGTTTTAATATGTCTTTCCGAGAAAATTAATCAAATAGAAAATCTCTGGCCAACGAAATGAAATTAATGGCGAATGATTGTCTACTATACAACGTAGTGACTGTTCATACGTATTCATAACTCGCTTTACAATAAATAATAGAAGATTTTACTCTTAAATATACGTATTTTTATCAAAGAAATCCATGTCTTTTTTATGTCCTTGAAACAAGTAAAACTTAGTCCCTGAAATAACAAAATTACGAGTGAACAGGATTCAAACTCGCGACCACAAGATACTAATGCGCTAGATGTTCCGACACCATCTGTGTGTGTGTAAATTAATATACTGTTGTGTTTCAATGCATTTCGTAAATTATGGTAGGTTACCTAAAGGTATTAATTCTAGTAATAATTCATTTACAAAATATACTTTTTTGCACTCTTAAATATACGTAGGTAGTGATTATAAATGCAAAAATATTATATTTTTCGGCAGTGGTTCGTTTTATTTTTTACGTGATTTAAAAGTAATTAATTAAAAATATGATTTTTTTTTACTAATTTACCATAAAAATCACACTTATATAATTATTATTTTTTTTTGTATTTTGGTAGAATTCAATTTTAAATTATTATAAAATAAACATCTATGTTTGATTCTACCTTTTTATTCATTTCGTGTATTGTTATTACGTAATGCTAGGACATTTATCAAGACTGATTTGCTAATACGCAGACTTGATAATTTTGTAATACGACGAAATAGGTTATCGAAGAAGTAAATAAAAATTAAACATACATACATACTTTAATAAAAATTAAACATATATTAAATCACATCATATTTTACGTTTCTTTTATTCGTGTAAATATCACTAGCCTTACTACAAAGTGATGAAAGTGATATTATAGTAACTTCTTACTCTTGAATGATTACATTTTACAAACTCTTCGTGTAGGTACAATCGGCGCGGTGTGTGAGGGGCGGGGGTGCCCCCTCCAGATACACCGAGAGATGTATATAAATTCGATCTGCGGAAAATATCAGTTCATTCTCAGCGTTCCTCTTTATTTGTGTGCTTCTGTGTTGCATCAAAGCATTTCCCTCACTGTCTTTCATCAAATCGAACTTTCTTTGACTGTCGTAAATATTTAAAAAGTGCAGAGAAGTAAAAGCGTTCGCACAGTCAAACTGTTAAATATTCTCCGTGAAAAAATCTAAGATTTTTTGAATTTGGAAAACACAGAAGGGATCGTAATTTTTTTCTGTTTTCGCGATAGAATAACTCAGCGACTGATTGAAAAGAACTCGAGTGTATTTAAATAATATTTTGTTGAAAGTTTAATAAAATAAAATGGCTCTCCGTTTGTGCAGTTTCATGATGCTATTGGTGGTGTTAGCTGCTTTCGCAGTGGCTGTTGGAAGTGCAGCGTCACTCGTTAGAGAAGAAGTAAGTACCTTTTTAATTCAAAGATTTATTATTTCAATTTCATAGAAGTAGGTAGGTATCATAGATTTTTATTTAATATACTAGATGGAGTACTCCGTGCAATGAGTGAGTCATGGTATATCGCGTTTTTGACGTCTTGGTTGGCAAAAAATTGCAGTTTTCCATACATTTCAACATTTCCTAGATAATTGTTCTCTGAATCATAATGAACCAAGCGTTTTTTTTTTCGACCAATAAATCCGAAAACAATTCAGATTTAATGTGAATTAATTTAGTCGTTATTCTCTATAGAAAAACGATGTGGTCTGCCCACCTTGTTGTTAAAATTCCGCGGAAAAAATCCTCACTTCGATTGCGACATCTAGTTGGTATATTATCTGAAAATCTATGATGGATATATTATGTCCCTTTATGTCATTTGAAATTTCAATTACTTATGTTTATTAGATTAAAATTTAGCAAAATGCGCTGAAAGTTTAATATACGTACCTACTTAAATGGATAATCTCAAAAGCAACTCAATAAATATATTTAATTTTGCATCCAAAATAATAAAAATCATAGCCAAAAAATGAGGTATTTTTTGAAAATCGAATAATCATTTTTTTATCATTGTCATATAACTATAGGTATATGACATTGATATTTATTTTTGCTGTCTTCTTAAATTTAAATTACTATCAAAATTTTATTCAAAGCTATAAATTTATTTTTTGTTCCTCTACAAAATATATTTTCTTACATCCTACAATAAGCATAATATGTTGATCAGAAATCCTGAAAAAATAATGAATTAATAATATAGCATCTTTAATAAAATTTAATTAAATTAGTTAAAAATTAATATTTTTAAACTTTTTTTTATCTACGATTTAACATTATAATTTATTAAAAAAAATTCAACATAATATCATTAAATGTTGCATAAATTGAAGTCCCTGTAAATTTAAGTACTTAATGTACGAGTTTATCTTTGAAAAAATTTACTCCTTCGTCTATATTAAAATATAATTCATTTTATCTTAAAATTTGACAAGCGATTATGATAAATCAATGTTATTGTCCTGAAATTTGAATGCATTCGTTCAATCATTCATAAAAAATATACGAGTTAATTTTAGGCTGAGCGAGTCTCTTGCAGTATGACGCAATATTTCCGCTGCATTCATAATCCTCTACACGTTTGCATTATACTTACCTACGTACCTACCTGACCTAACTACGTCACGTGACGCGGCTAAACTATACCTGGCCATACTAATAATTACTAAGCACTATACCATGCAGTCATTTTTATTTATACTTGCATCAGCAAAATTAAACTAGGACAACTTCCGCTATTTTCATCAAAATAACACACTCATTGAACCGCTTTCAATGTCATTTTAAATATTACTTAGAATTTTTTGATACAAAGAAAATATTTGGGTCAAGGAAATAGTTATCTATCATATTTATTGGAATAATAAGCATATAATATGAAAATTATATAGTGTTCCTTTAATTTATTTTAAAACCACAAAAATAACACACAAAATAGAAAATAAATATTTTTTTTTACTGTAATGTATTTTGAGGTTTATGCATTATATTGCGGTCAAAACTGCATAAATACAATTTATTTGTTTCATAATGTATTGTTAACTTTACCTTCATGCCTTTTGGAGTCGATAGTGTGTATTCATGTGGTTTACCCACTGATAACTGATAACCTTATATGGTTATTGGGATATTTTATATATTCATGTTGAAAGTATAAAGTGTATGTTGGAAAATAAATAAATAAAAAAATAAAACCGTTAAAAGCTATGAGGAATCTTATCACACCATCCCTCCTAATTCATATACATCTGTTTTCTGATGTATCTGAATCGCTGATATTTATATCAGTCATTTTTTAAGCGTGCGCTGTTGGAAATGGTCATTGAATTTGTCATTTACATAGGTAGATATTTAAATTTTACACGTGCAGAGTTGATAAACATTTATTGCAATATGTAAACAATGTCTAATGTCTGTAAAATTATCTTTCGAATGCTGACACAGTACTAACAACTGTAACAACATTTGTGAAGTTTGTTTCAATAATATTTTTACAACAAAATAATAAAATTAATAGAGATAACCCCTCGCACTTATTTCAATAAACTTTATTTTGTATGAGAACTTATTGAATATCTTGTGGAAGGGTTAACAAGAAATAAACGAATAACGACATCAAGTTACCTACTCAGGAGTTACAAAAAGAAATGCGAGGAGTATGTAATCCCTACAAATTTTATTATTTTTCTGTAAAAATATTATAGAACAAATTCATACCCATGTCTGTATACTGTGTTAAGTATTTTATTATATTCTCCTTTCATTCTATATATAACGAAATCGATGTCTATATAATAATATAACTTGTAGAAATATACTTCGTTGGCCAAAGATACGAGATCGTCGTAACATTCACATTCTGTCATTACTTTATAAGACTATTTATGATCCCTATTCACCACAATATTTAAAAAATAACGTCGTTTTCTTGTCAAGTCACGGCCTATCCCTTCGATCTGCTGAACGTACTACACTAGCTATCCCCGTTCACAATACAGAAGTTTTCAGCTCCTCTTTTCAAGTACAATCAGCTAGACTATGGAATGGCCTAAGTGATGAAGTAACGTCATCTCAATCCATTCAAATATTTAAAGGTAAATTAAAAAAACTTAATTTGTCAAATAGTTCCTAAATTCCTTCTATATCCTTCCGTAACCTCTTTTTCCTCATTGCTATGATCAGTGTTATTTTTATTATTCTTTTATTTTTAAACTCTCTTTTCATTTTTTTCTCTTTGTAATTTTTTTTTATATTTCTTACTCTTTTATGTTATTTTTTATCAATTTATTTCTCACGTAATTAGTACTGTACCAATTTGACTAGAAACTTCACGTTGCTCGGGTTGGTTGGAAGAAATTGCCTTATGGCAATAAACCTGCCTTTGTACACATGTACATAAATTATATATATAAATAAATAAATAAATAAATAAATCGCGGATATTGGATTAACGTCGACAAAACAATATATCGTTTTATCCCTATTGCATGGTTATATTAAATTACTTTAATGTTTACATTATGTTTGTTGAAAATTAACGTTGTGGAAATGAGGTCCCAAGACGAATGTGTGGTAGAACGATCTATGATAGGATAAGGAATGTGGACATCAGACGAGAATGCAAGATTGAAAGAGATATTGTGAGTAGAATGAAAGTAAATACACTACGATGGTTCGGACATGTGGAGAGAATGAACGATGAGCGCCTGACAAAGAAAGTATACAAGGCTGAAAAGAGTGGAATGAGAGGTTGTGGCCGCCCGAGAAAGAGTTGGCATGATCATATAAATGAGATTTTGAAAGATGGTAATATACGAAGTCAGAATAATAGGAGAGCATGTATGAGGCGATGCATGGATGTAAATGAGGCAAAAAATGTATGTCAAGATAGAGGTGTATGGCGTTCGGTCAAGTAGGGATCCGGCGTGATGGTATGTATGTATGTTTGTTGGTAATGTTGATGTTTTGAAAACGCCTGGTGATTAATTTTCATTACAAACGTTACAATTATTTATAAGTACCTAGGTAATTTATCTGCGATATTTCATTGAACCATATGCCCTCTGAGAACATTATTTCAAGACAAAATTAATAATATTACTTATTTCCAATAATATTTTGCGTGTAGGCACTTTAAATGGCAGATTTAACATTCACTACATTTGCGAAAACATATTGGAGTCTAACTTCAAAAAACTTGGCTCAAAGAGAAATAAAAAGGAAATGTACAGAGTGCAAAAACATAAATGAGCTGGTAAGTGAAACAAAAAGAATAAGCGAACAACTTACAGGACAACTCCAGACTAGAAGAATATGAAAAAATTGATTTGAAAAGCTCTTTCATTTAACAACAAACTAACCAAAGAGTGTTAAGAATATTAATTTGGAGTGTGTATACTACAACAAACAATTAAGAAAAACAAATGTAATATAAACAAGGTAATAATTAATCCTTACAAAATAATAAAAAAACGTACAAAAATAGAACATAATATAAAAATAAAACGTATAACAGGAGATTTAAAAAAATCCATTATAGTTATTCAAAGCTATGAAAGGAAAAAATATTAGAATAGGAAATTGGAATCAAGTATTAACACATAGAGAATAATAGATATTTCAAGCAAAAATAATAAGTCAGCATTACCCGGACTTTAGTGGGTAATAAAAAAATACAACATCAAGCAAAACAAAATCTCACATTGTTTAGTAATAAGGTTCATCACCCATTCTGTAAACTGAGGTGCAAACAGCTCTAGCACTCCCAGAAAACAGGAAAGGAAAAGGACGTCCACTATCCACGTGGTGCAGGGGTAGTATCAGTAAGCTCATGGATAAAGCCCAAATACCAACCCCGACAATACAGGACAGATCATCCTGGCGCCGAAAGATTAGGAGACCCGACCATACCTAAAGTAGGACAAGACTAAGAAAAAGAAGAAGTTCATCACCCATTCTGAATGTAGTGCCTTTTTAGGTGTGGTACTTTGTCTAACCATTCGTTGATATATTTTGTATCGAGAAAAATGAATTTTAAAAAACTGTAAAAATACACATATTTTTCGCATATTTCATTATCAGAAGTAGAAAGTTAATACAAAATTAATCACAGGTGTATGGCGCGAACACGCAGATACGATATATATTTTTTTTACACAGACAAGAATATTTATTTGTGTGGGTAAACGATGTTGTCTGTAATTTATTACATGTATTTTGCGATGACTCATTTCCACTTAAAATGATATTTGTATTACTTTATCTTTTTTATTAATGGAAAATAGTAAATTTACAAATTCTTCAAGTTGTTGTTGTTGTTGTAAACTGGTAAATATGTATGTTGATATTTCAGTGGAATCAGTAGCGTAGGAGATAATACTTTGTTGACTTTCATACATTTTGTGTTCAAATATTAATGTTATCTTGCAACGAATTTTAATTGTACCTATGAAAATCGTTGGAAATTTTAATTGGATCGATGAGAATCTGGTTGGTAGAATATTCATTGTATCCATTGGAATCTGATTGGTTGAATTTTTATTGTATCTATGAGAATATGGTTGGTTGAATATTTATTGTAGCTACCCATGAAATTCTGGTCGGTGGAATATTTATTGTATCCGTGAGAATCTGGTTAATTTATAAAAAAAATATAGTTATTTCCTGTCAACTTTGCAGTTGATCTATTGTCATATTTATTTTTTCTTTCTAGTTTTTTTTTTATATTTCATTGAAGCTTGTAGGGTGTCTAATTCCTTTTTTCTCTGTTTTTATTTCTATATCTTTATCCGAATCCATATTTTTCTGTTTCTATATTTTTATCTAATTCTATATTTAATCTGTTTGCATTTTTTTAGTATTGTAACACGTAAATAGCATATGCCGTATATATTATATAAATAAATAAATAAATAATATGATCGTTTTCGATGTCTTTTCAGTCTTTTACAAAATGACAATTCTTCAAACGTCTAAGATAACCAACAGCAGATATATTAATATAATAATATATGTATAATATGGGACAATGTAATGATCAATCGACCTCTTCCTTTGGGAAGTGGTATGTACTGTGTGTAGTGTGTAGGTCCTCAATAATATGTGTATACATACGAGACCGCTTATGTCATAATCGGTAATAGAATCGGATTGCTGGTGTGCTGGCCATCAGGTATCAGGTGACCAACCACGTGGATTATCACCTCATCATTCATACAAGTGTATTCTATACTGTCTCGATATATCTAGACACTTTTATGTATAAAGTACACAGTATAGACAGATACAAGAGGACAGCAGGGGTACGCTAACTTTTCAAACACAACATAAATCGGGGATAAATTTAGATTCATTCTTCATTGGTCCTACATCCCATCATTGTGAGGCTCGGCCTCTTGCAGAATTTTTCGCCATCTACCTGGTCCATCATCTACTCTTATTGCCCTCGAATTCTTCGTCCACCTCAATTTCAGTCTCCTTACACTTTGTTTTCCCATCAGCCGTGGGTCAAGAGTATTTTTTTTTAGATTTCGGTATTTCTCCATTCACTGGACGTACCTCAACCATTGAATCCAATACATGTTCATAAATTCATTTATTTTTGACGAATATATTATACATTATCCACAGTGTTCCATTTTCACAAAGTGGCGCACTGATTTTATTCCGGATTTAGATTACTGAGGTTCAATTATTTCAAAAAATATTACAGTAAAAGTATAGTATAAATATTTCTATTGTTTTCTGTGGGGACTGCTATATTTTTAAAGAAAAGGTCAAGGGGGTATGATATGCTTTATTGTTTACGGAATTTCTCAATAGATATTTATTGTTGAAATGATCGATATGTACAATACGATTGATTTCTTTGTAGGTATGTGACAAAATTGTATTGTATTACATAATATTATATTTTTTGGTGAAAATTTAAGCATCAATCCATTACCCATTAATTTTATTAGAACATCTATTTTATAAATACTTAAAATATTTATAAAATCTTTGTGTTAGAATAATCGTAGTATTTGTATAGCGCCGTTCAATGATTCGGTGTCATTCAAAAGGTGCTTATAGCTTAATTTTGCGTTGCTCTATCATCGTATAATATGTATTTCTTTACTCGTTGCTCGTATTTCGCGTACCAAAAGTCCGCATACCATAATATTAGTATGCTTGTCGTTAGTACATTAACAGTGCAATACATCGTGTATGTATGTATACATATTATAGTGGGCTCCAAGATGTCTACCACAGAACGACAGCCAAGACCTACCTAACATTAAAATAATATAACATCATGCCGGTATTTAGAGTAAGACATACCATACGCTGAACATAAGTGAAAGATTCAGTGCCAAACTAGTTGATAATAATATCTACATAGTTATTATCCAATATAATATTATAGTTTTAGTAATGAAAAATATATATTTTTTAATATAAGGATAATTCGACTACAATGTTCTCTTCCTTTTCAGTTTCACAGTGTATAAAGTTATGTACCTATCTATACGGGCCACGATTCATCCTGTAATAAAACAAGTAGATGATTTTAAGATATTGTTTTTTTTAGTATTTCAGTAGGTACCCTGATACCTATATGACAAAATGTTTTTTTTATGAAACCTTCAATATTTAATATTTTCTGTGAATATTGTCTTGTATGCATCTGTCAAAGGTTACTCAAATTATAACCTATGCAATTGTAATTTTTAACGTAGATAATAATCAACCATACATTTTTTGCTCTCAAATTATGGTTTTGAAATAATGTTATGGTTATCATAATTATTACAATGCTTTTATTGATTTATTTTACTCTGCGAGTGATTTCAAAGATAAAATATAACCAATTTTACCGATTAGGTAGTTGTTGTTATTATGACTGATGTTTGATGGTAATTTCTATGTATAGGTTATTAAATGATAAATCGTATTTTTTTTCGTTTTATTTCAAATTTTTGTCGGCCTTCGTGGATCAGTTGGTTGGGTATCTGACTGCTGATCCAAAGATTCCGGGTTCGATACCCGGTGGAGACACAGTTTTTAATTGTGTTTTAAGTCTGGATCTGTGATAAATATCGTATGTCTCCAGAATGTGGCAACTTGTTATTGGGTGCGTGTTAAATAAATATTTGATATAGTACCTGTTAGTTGCCCGAGATGCAATATTAAATAAATAAATATATTCCCAAAGAGAAAAGCATTTATTTCAAGCGAAAATTGTTCTGAAAACTTTATACAATCAATCCACTGTACTGTACATACAATCCACCAATTTAATGATAATTCTATGATATTTACATACAATGATAAACATCAAATCAATAATAAAAGTATAAAAATATTTTTCTATGTCATATTTAACGAACATAAAATACTCAAATAAAATCGAAAGAAAAAAAACGTTATGACCCAAATTGTCGTATTTTTTGCGCCTTTTTTGCATAGTACATAATGGCATGTAACATGGGTATGAGAGAGACAGCGAAACAGGTGAATGCGAATTATTTTTACGAGGAACTCGTTTTTCAGAAATGACTCACCGCACAAGTCACCTGGACCGTCTCTAACTGGCAGACACTTTGGTCAACTGCCCAAAATCGACACGCTCTGGTACACACAAAACTATCACCGACACTTGCACATTGGCACAATATTGGCACTAATGTCAGAAATTTTCGGAATCATTAATAAAATTACGTTATGCTGTTGTTTCAGAGACAGTTTCCTACAGTTCTGTGCTACAGTTCGTTGAAAAAATAAGATAAAACCAATTATGTATATCTTTGACGAAGTTTGATTGATCCAAAGAGTATAATATAATACCTGATAATACCTACGGATAGATTGATCTATAGGATGACTTTTCATTTAGGATGCGAAAATATATTTCTTTTCTATTTAGTAATGATTTAGACTCTGTAAAATTTACAGAGTCTAAATCGGGCGGCATTTAATGCCATGTTTGATTTTTAAATACAAAATCCTTTCTTATGAGATATCCATAGATTTTCATATAGTATATTGTAATGAAAATCTATGGAGATACCATAGAAATCTTTAATTCTCTACGATATTTAGTGATAAATTTCAATCTATAACATTTCATATTATGTAGATTTTCATATGGAAAGATAGGCCCTGTCTTTAATATGGTCAGCATCGCCATTATTGGATTGATTGGTTCTGCAGTGCAGATGTAGTTGTAGGATGATTCAGCCTTCAAGAATCTTTTTACAATCGTTTCTTAGAATTTATTATCATCAACTGTTTAAATTCCTTTATTATTATGACACTACTAATGTTCGTATTAATTATTAGGTATTCTCTTTATACCAGATTCAAAAGGAACTACACTTCGACATTATTATTAATTTATTTTATGATGCCCATATTTTTTTGTATTTTACTATAAGAAGATGGGGTGGAATAGAATATTTTAGTAGAGAGATAGATATCAGCCTAAATATTGATACATTACCTATATAATTGTCTCAATAATACAGTACTGTAGGCAGGGCCGGATAAATCATAGAACAATTAGGAACAAGAAGTCAGGGCGGTTGTCTTAAAAAGGGCGCTTAAAATTCTAAAATTTTAATCAAATTAATAAAAAATTCGCAGGTATGGCGCTCGGTTCTCTTTGCGTACCCGGATAGAGGGTCGGCATGATGGTGTGTATGTATAAAATCACGCTTAGTCAATTTTAAATTGTTCTACATTTAAAATTCCAAAAAAAATTGGGGGGGGGGGGCGGAATTTAAATATATTGCTACGGGCGCAAACACACGTTTATCCGGCCCTGACTGTAGGCCACAAATTAAATTGGTGGTGGCAGAGCAGATAACGCTGGGTTAATAATCCAGTGGTCGCGAGTTCGAATCCTGCCACGACCGATTTTGTTCACCAACAGCACAAGCATTTATGCTTCGTTTAGGGAATGTATGAGGATGTATATTGTAAATGTTCTTGTTACGGGGACATTCCATTCTTCAAAAAAATACAATTATAATATGTTAGGTATTAAACAATTAAATATTTGAATTGATGTTACATACATTCAAATTTTAAAATAACGGATAATTAGCGGTATTTATTAAATACCTACCTACAACTGTTGTAAAACTTTAGGTATGACATTAAATACGAAGAAATTTCCTTTGTATTAGTTACATACAAACATGTTAACAATAACCCTTATTTATTTCCATTATGTACAACATATAGGTAGGTACGTTCCTATACAATGTAAAAAAAGTGTGATGAAATTTTTTTTTGTTATTACCTAATTAGGTACTTATTAAAATTATTCACTTATTCAAGACATCATACTAAAGTGTCACATAATATTATATTATAAATATGCAATATGTCAATACAACATAATATAAAGTAGGTAGGTACTTAAATATTTAGGTACTTACCGAGTGTCACATTGTCACCGGTCACGTGGTTTAATCCAATATAATATTATTATCTGTGACACAATACGATGTGTGTGTGTAGAATATGTACCTACCATCATAACCACCAACCTACCTAGCCTTGATATAATGGTCATTGGCCTCAATTAACCTTGAATAACTATTGCGTTTTGCTTTGTGGCAACACTTTTACAGGGAATCACTAATACACCACACATGTTTGCGACGTATCAAATTAATTCCTGTAATCTTCATCAACATTGTAAATAATCATACAAAACAGTATAACACATACATTATTATGTAGGTATATTAATTTGACTTGACTTCTTATTACATAAACAAAACTATCAAGTGCTTCTTAATAAATTCCAAGAATTTTTTTTTTTTTAATTAAAAAATGAATATGTCCTTGTTAAACAAGTACATATACATCTTCCTACGTTCCCTAAAATAAGCAAATAAATGCTTGTGCTTAGGTGAACGAAATCGGCGAGGCAGGATTCGAACTCGCGACCACTGGATTACTAGCCCAGCGCGCTAACCGCTCTGCCACCGACCCATCTGTTTGTTTAATTACCTCTTTTTACGTGTCCAAGATACAGGGGGCTACTCATGACACTTTCTTAATACGTTTTTAGCTTGCCTTAATCTTAAAAGTGTATAAAGCAGTACTCGATTATAATCCAATCTTAATCTTTCTCTACATTTAATCACGAAAATTTGTCAAAATCGAAAGTTTCAAATGAAAATGTCATTAATTTTTGTATAAATTAATATTTTATTTATTTATTTTTATTTTATTATATATATACGCCCTTAATAGGGCATTTACAATAAATACAAGATAAATACAACAATCTAGGCACAACAAAACAACAATAAGTTTAAATACATCAATAACATATGTACATAATAAAAAAAGTAGTTAAAGGAAGGACAATATAAAACAACATAATAAATAATAATATTATTATACAATTAATTTAACCTCAAAGATTGCTAAAGTCTGAAGCTGATTTTAATATTACTGTAAACTGTAATCAACTTCATGAGTAGCCCTGCAGGTTCGATTCCCAGCCTTACTTCATAACTTCTGTAACCTTACTCTTGAAACTCGAATCCGATCCCGATTTCAAATTTTCATTTAGAACTTACCTATCTGTCGCCTGCGTACATTCAAATGAACGACTATTACTATTAAAACATACCTACCTACCGCATTCATTCTCCGTTACAAAGGTAGGTTCTTAGCTAGTCGGATCGTATTGGGATCGGATTTGCAGTGGAGAGTAAGGCCGCTGGTTTATTTTCCATTGATAATTTACTTTGTCATTGTTTTTATAATAAAAAGAACACTAATGAGTTTCCAGATTGAAAAAATAGTATCAATAAAAGATTCCCTATTGAAATAAATAAATCAACAAAAAAACACATCAGACTAAACTTTTCAAGAAAACGAAAACTGCCTGACTGTAATGTCTGGCCGAAGGTCTGATTTTATCCAATTAGAAATTTTGACTTTTCTAAAAATAATTTAACCATAATGTATAAAAAACATGAATAATCTCGAAGAAAGCTGTGGTGGAACAATTTATTACAATAGTAAAATAAGTAATTTTACAATAATAAAATAATAA
Source organism: Molanna angustata (assembly GCA_963576475.1). Taxonomy (NCBI): domain Eukaryota; kingdom Metazoa; phylum Arthropoda; class Insecta; order Trichoptera; family Molannidae; genus Molanna; species Molanna angustata. The sequence goes on from OY754975.1 coordinate 15,933,306, forward strand.
TCTGATTAACTCTATAAGATGATAACCCATATCTATGATATGGGTTATCATGAGGGTTTTGATTTCACCGCTTGACCGGATTTGCCCCCTGGTAAACAATATTTAACAGTTTTTAGTAGCCGACGGAAAACTGTAATAATGAATCAAAATATATTGCGTAGTTACCTATTTCCCGTCTCTACATTCTACACTCCTTCATAGGTGAATTTTATTTGAATTTTATTAATTGTCTGATGTATAACTGTCACTAGCGGACAGATGGGTCCTAGCGATCAGTAGGTACCTATTATTAAATTGGGCACTATCTAGGTCAAGATTTTATATTATTTATTGCAATTGTTATTGGTTACATTGTCATAAAACGTTTGTGTTTCTCAAACAACAAAACATATTCATTATTATAATTGATGTCTCAAATCTCAAGGAATTTGAATTTCGAATATTTTTTTATATGAATAAACTCGATAATAATAATAACAATAATACTTATTTTAAACAAATCCAACTGTCAAACATTTTTTTTATGATAAATTTGTGTGTTTACAATTGCCTATATTTCCAAAGTTTTTAAAAATATCGAAAAAAGCCAAAACACCTCAACTAGATAATTTGATTTTCTATAAAAAAATATGAAAATTGCAGCAGTAGGTACATTTCAATATTTATAAAAATTGGGTTTAGTAACGACATCGTTTCATACAATTTATAAGGCAGTATACACTACACAATATCCACGGGGACTCAATAGTTTGATACTTAATCTCCAAACATACGTACATACCATCATGCTGTTTTCATATTCTGAGTAGTAAAAAAGGACTGACCTCCATACAATCCTATATTGACATACATACCTACATGTATTGCATAGAAAACAAAATATCTTAAAATACTCAATGATTTGGATTTAAGAGTATAGTTTGGTACGTATTCTTTAAATTTACATACAATCGACATTGATAGTTGGATCTCATGTGCTACATGCAAATAGTATTGATTTATTCTGTTTTACTTGGTTGAAAATTGACACTATATTTCACGCCTGGTTTTAGGATATTTGTATAGCATTCGAGTTAATAAAAAACTAAATAATTTCTAGATTTTCTAAAGTACCTTAAGTAATATTAGACGGTCTACTTGCTTATCTCCCTTTTTAAAAAACACCTAAATGGTACCTAATTCACAATCTAAACCAAATATTAATATTTTTTTCTGATCATTACCACACTTTACGCCTAAATTACAAAAATTACATACTCATTCATATGCCTACTAAGTAAGTAAATATTTACCTACGTATTGTGCTACGTATTACTATATAAAATATGAGTATTGTCTGTGATCATTTTTGTCTGCATAATATTTAAAATTAAAACAACAATATCAATAAAAATATGTTTATATTTGTTGAAAATATGTCAATTTTATGTCTACTTCATATTAAATCACCGCGCATAAGACCAAAATCAAGTGAAATTCAACAAAAGCGGCATTAAAATAAGAATATATTGAGAAGCACTTCCTAGGCAAAAATTAGCGCAGGTTCATAAACCTGTCAACCTCTTTGTTATTGGTCTGTCCTATATACTTTAAATGTCTACATTGATTTTAATATGAAATGTCCGCATTATTTTAAACCATCATCACAAACGCGTATCAACTGTAAACGTAACTACATAGGTACCTAACGATTTCATAAAAAATCATCCGCGATCGTAAAATGATTATATTAACTGAAAAATGTATTTAAATTTATTTATTTACATATAATTAAATTAATATTTTTTAGTTACTCGGTTTAGTTAGTATGTGAATAATATAAATTTTTTAACATGGCCTTTCACTCCTCGATATGATTGGATAGAATGGATCGTCAGATATTAGGTAGTTTATATGTTAATTATTATTTTCGCCTTGTCCATGCAAATAATATACACGCGTGTTATTTCGATTGCGGATATTCTGGAGGACGGCACAAACTCGCTTAAAGCCATCTTAAATCATTGTAAACATCCTATGATTTTCTACCTACGTAGCGATAAATACCTACACAGTATTACATAATCCAAACACGGCTTTTTCTTCTATGGTTAAATAAAAAAAAAAAGAGTTTTAAAAACACAAATATGTATTCAAATTTCGAAGAAATTTTCACGCCTGGCGCACCACAGAACACAATACTGGCGCACTAAATTTAAAAAGACTACCCCGTCCTTGAGTGAGGATTTTTTCCGCGGGACTTTTGACAAGGTGGGCAGACCACATCGTTTTTCAATAGAGAATAACGACTAATGTGAATTGTTTTCTGATTTATTTGTCGAAAAAAACACTTTGTTCATCAAGATTTAGAGAACAGTTATCGAAAGTGTTAACATATATTATAATCAAATAGTGACAATCTTACCGTTTAATTATCGTGTTTTTAACAATTTAATAATACCAAGGATCAATTGAATTTCAGTGATTTTGTATCCAATAATCTCAAAAACTATTTATTTAATTTTACAGACTTTCTACATTATTTCCTTTATTCACTTAAAAATAATATAGGCTAAGTATGTAATATTACAAAAATATATCTATATTTAAATAGTACATATATTTGTATTTAAAATTATGTATTTTATTATAACAACATGCGCTTTTACTCATGATAATATGTTTCTTCTACATTTTTTGACACCCTTCTTGTTACTGCAAGTTAGATAGAACTTCTATATTATTATTATGTCTTTATGAGTGGTTGCGCAATTATGAAATCAGAAATTTAATGATTATTTTCACTTTTTATATAACATCATCATAGTACATATTTTAAAAATTAATACAAATAATCACTAAAAATATCGAAAATATAGATTATACCTACCTACTTTATAACTAAATTCAAGTTTACAATGGATTAAAAAACTTGACATTTATATAAATCGATATAATTAAAAATTACAAAATAAAAATTAAATCAAATGAATAAAAACTATCCCTAATTTTATAAATATACCTACTTACACTAAAGAGAAAACACCAATTCGGAATATTATTGAAAATAACGAATAAATATCGGGAAAATGTATGGAAAACTGCATTATGCTGCCAACCAAGAAATCAAATGCGCGATATACCATGACTCACTCATTTCACGAGTACTCTATCTAGATATAATATGAAAATCTTTGACCCCAGCCTACCCATACCCTTTCAAATGAGTCATCATTGCCATGCCTCGAAAACAATAGAAAAGAGCTTTATAACTTGTTGCATGTAGTGGTGCAAAGTTCGATATTTTTTTAAGATCCTGTCTTTTCAAATCGATTCATGAAATTTATGCGGATCATCAATTCGCTCTTCGATTCAATATGATTCAAATATGGCTATCCTTATCTATCGTACATAACATGTACGTAATATGACAGAGAAAACAAAACCGATTCAAAATATGATATGCAAATTTAGGCGTTAAAATGTTTGCATTTCAATGTACTTAATGGTCTATATTGCTTAAATATTTTATGAACCATAATGAATTAGTCGTGAATCGAAGATTGCCATCAGTCTTTATCTCAAGAGAATTATGAGATAACAGATCGCCTTCAAAATAGTATATACAATTATAGACGTTAGGTATTTGTTTTTCAAAGTGTGTTGCGGTCAAAATTGCTTAACATATTCAAGAACCGCAATGAATTAAGATTTCATGAACCATAATGAATTAGTTGTGAATCGAAGATTGCCATGAGTCGGTCTGTGTATCGCATTCTAACTATATACTTTACGTGGATTTGAGCAAGAGAACACATGATCCGGAATCGATGAGTCGGTCTGTGTATCGCATTCTAACGATATATTTTATATGAGATAGAAAGTGTGAGAGTGATGTCTGGTTCATGAACGGAACGTTGTGGCAACGTGAACCGTGAGTCACCGATTCAATTTAATGATCCGGTCAAATAATACGGATCACTCATTTTTCCCCGTCGCTAGTTGCATGTAACATATTATGAAATCCAACTGTCGATGGTGATAGTATGTATAGTTATAGATATGTTAAGAGAAATAAATTCTTGACACTTGGAATACTTTAAACTGAGAATTATGAAAAAAATAACATGATATGGTCAACTTAAAAAAAAATCACCCACTTTTGTGGTACTATTTTCACCAAACATCTTGAACCTGGTTTCCGGGTGCGCAGAGAGCAAATTCTATTTTTAAACGGCTGAAGATATTTGGCGAGAACAGTAGCGTCTAGCCCCTGAGTTTCTTTTCTGCATTCTTAGGTTAGGTTTAAGTTTGTGTATAATAATAATAGCGACTCACGTGAGCGAGTTGCTTTATAAATTGAATTATAAATTATTATAAATTAAATATATAATATTCTTTTAATTTTTCGCATTTAATATAAAATTTCACAGCTCATTTGACTTAATACTACGAGATCTCAACCAATCAGAGAGCCAACCGGAAACAGAATGCAAACGGGTAGATTCAGATTGTAGACTCTAGTGGCGAGAACTATATTAACCATTGAATTAGTTGAATAAACATCATTTTATTAACATTTTTTTCTCTTTTTTTACAGAGAAGTGCTTCAGAAGGTACAATTGAAGAAAATGCACCATGCGTAGGTGTGTGTGGATGGGGAGTGTACCAACGATTCACTCGCAAAATTTCTCATTTTATGAAGAATCCATAGTAAGTAAAGTAATCAGTATTATATTACCTGAAAAACACATGTAATCTTCCTGTGGCATAAATAAAATTATATCAATTCTAATCAAAATGAAATTTACACTTTAAACTACTTAGGTACATCAAAATACATTACTTTTATTCTATTTAGCCTACCAGAATTATTAAAATTCGAGGCTGATACCAAGTATTAACTGACTTCATGAAACAGGTTACAAATGATATGAAACTAATTGTTTAAACAAACTAATAGAATCCAATCATATGTCGGGTGCTTTCTTTTTAATATCTGAAATAGGACAATAAGTATTATATTATTCCTTAGTCAATTTCTTTTTATCTCTGATAAGATGTTTAAAACTCGTTAAAAATATTTTTAGAAGAGCATTATGCATGTATGTATTGATAATTGTTTTTGTTTTATTTTCAGTTGTATCTGTCCACCTGGCACTGAATGCAAGAAATCAAATGATGATTTGTCTGTTAGTGCATATGTGTATACGTGCTTAGAAAGTAGTAAGACCACCTCATGAGCCTCACTTCAACAAACATTGAAGCAGTGAACTATGTCTCCACATTACACAATGCATTGTGAAATGTTGATTTTTTTCTAAGCTGGAAAGGTGTAGAGTCTGCATCGATTCCGTGCACCACAATGTCATATTGACATGTTCACTACACGGGCATACATGAAAATTTATCATTGTTAGCCTTACGACTGAAATTAAATTATATAACTATTATATAAGTTGCACAATACATTATAATTTTATTTTGTATATTATATTTAGTACACTGACTCAAACGTTGATAAATATTTTTTTTATTATCCGAGGTACTCATTGATTAGATAGACATGTGATTTCTAAATAAAATTATCTCTCTTAAATTAAAAGACAATAATTTAGTCAGATTTTAAATAATGCAAACATGTGATGCAGTTCTTTTTCCATACTTAGTTCATTTTAAATATTTCATGGCTTAACCACGGAATGGAAACATTATATTCAATTCACCAAAATTTGTGTTATTTCCAATATTTCATATAATTTTTGCCATTTATCTAGCTTTTTGAATTTGTGACCTCATTTATTACGTGTATATATTTATGTGTAATTTCCGCGTAAACCTTTATCACCTTGGACCATCCATCTATTTTAATATGTATGCCTAATATTATTATTGTATTTAGTTGAATTAAAGTACAAATACTAAATTTAATATTGCACACATTATTTTAAATTCTCTAATGTATATTACTCAAATAAAACTAGATAATATTAAAAAAGTAAAGAACAAATAATGCTAAATCTTTCTACAAAATCAACGTCTATATTTTAGTTAAAATTTGACTTTTCAACTACTACAATCAGAATGGCAGCAATATTTTTTTTAATAAATACATGAATCAGTTAGTGAGTAATTATTAAGCAGATATTTAATTAAAATGAATAATTTAACAGGCCATTTGTGAAAATTATCCAAATTTGTCTAACTTTAATAAAATTGTGAGTTTTTATTTTTCAATATAATATATATTGAAAATTAACATAGAAATAAGCATATTCATTATTTATATAAATGTACAGTATTTTCGGGTCAGTGGATCCATAATATTTTGTTTTAATTATAATATTTGCTAAAAAAATATTAAGCCATTTACTTAATTATGTATGTAACTTTTTGTTATTTTTATATTTTGCATAGTAGGTAGTTAATTTATTATTTATTGTTTTCAACAATGTATAAAATGAAAATGCATAAGTATTTAAGTTAAATAGAATATTAAACAAAAATGATCAAAATACATATATCAAATTATCTTTAGAGAGGGCTCTGTACATTTTATATTCAAAATATTTAATTTACATGTAAGTAAAATTTCCCACCACCATGGTACAATCGGTAAGCCACTTGTCTTCTCTGTAAGCGTCTTGGGTTCGATCCCCAGCAGAGCAGAGTTAATTTAAATTCATTTCTCACATAAATATTGCTTCTCTGGACTGGGAACACTGGATAGTTGGAAGAAATTGCCAAATGGCAATAAACTCACCACTTGTGTAGGGTGCAAATATGTGTTTATTATTATTTTAAAATATAATAAAATGATACTATTTTTATGAACCCAGGTAAAATAATTTTACTAACTTTGAATATTAAGATGTCAAAATCACACTTATACTATTTTTGCAGACCCATAAAACAAACAACTTACTGAATATGTTATTTTTTTAATAAAATAGGATTATCTTTCTAGAGGTATGACTGATAATAATAATGATTGTATGAAAATATTAGGGTACAAGATTATTTCAAATAAATATTTCTTAAGATTGAATTTTTAAAAAAATATAGATTACTTTACATACTGAAACACTTGGAAATTATTCAGTTGGAAATAATGTGTACCTATGTAATAAATGTATTTCTTGTTGGTACTTAATAAATAGATCAAAGTATTCATTACATTATATTTTATTTATATCATGGATCCCACACTATCATAAAATAAGTTAAAATAATAAAATTATTGGTTTAATTGATGTTAAAAACAGTTAAAAAGGTAATGAAATAAAATTATTACAAACAAATGTTATACATGTATTATTTTCATGATTTCCTATTAAATCACTAAATATGAGACAACTAGTGTAATATAATTGATTCATATTCATATAGCTCAGAACGATTTCGAAAAAATCAAACTATGACATAGAACGCCAGAGAAGAAACGTAAGTGCTATATCAAACATGCTCGCCCGCAGATTCTATAGGTGTTCATTCCATGTTAAAAGAAGTTTGTTTAATGCATTCTGTACGAGTATGTACACGTGCGAAATATGGGCATCTTACAGAAGATCGACAATAGAATGACTTTGGGTGCAATATAATGACGCCTATAGAATAATCTTCGGATATCGACGATATTGCAGCACTTCAACTATGTTTGCAGAGGGGCGATGTCAAGGATTTCTTGGTGTCCTCAAACATCGAATCGCCGCATACCGTGAGAGAGTATGGACAAACCCTAACTCTATCATAAAGGCTGTACAGGGGCACCAATGTTCGAGGCAATCACAAAGATGGACAGAAGTGTTAGATGATAGAAGTGAAAGACGATAATTATATCATTTCTACAGTGTTTTTCTTTTCTTATATTTCATATAAACTCATTTGTTATTTTTTTCTTCTCATTTTTTTCTTTTGTTGTATATTATCTATATTCTGAAAAATATTTTCTTCTTTTGTAACATTTAATCTATATTTTGTATGTAAAAATATGGTTTGTGTAGCATTGCACCCCCCTGCTCACAGACTGGAATAAAAAATTTATTATTTTTATTATTATATAAAATATATAAATCTTTTTATCAATTAATTAGAAATAAAGTATCATCATTACTATTTAATCATAAAAAATAGCATATTGTTTTACAATTTAATCGTTTATACAATTGGAATTTTATATTTTAAAGATTTTTTTTTTCTCAGTTGTGAAAAATTCGCCTGAAGCAACTGAACTGTCTTTGATACTATACAACTCAATTGTTAATAAATCAACTTTAAATATGCCAGGATCCCAGAAAAAGAATAATAACGAAAGATTTATCCCCATATTATATCACTTCCATAGAATCAGGATTTTTTTTATTCAATTTTTTCTCCACAACTCAACATTGTAATACCTCTTTTAATTCCAAAAAGAAATCATTTGAACTAGATGGACAATTTTAGAAATTCAAACACCAAGATCATTTGTAGCGATGCTACATTCCCTTCAGTTTGGGGGAATGTATGTAGTGAAACTATATTCTCATCTAGCAACAAGGGTGACATCAGCACTACTAAGCAACAGAATCAAGATATCAAATATTGACTATTCATTCTGCCTCCAGTCGCCATGAGTATAGTGCTGACGTCACCCTTAGTGTTGCTAGACAGTGGAATGTAGCTTCGCTACACATGCAAATCGTAAATAATTATTTTTAGTAAATGAACATAAATGCTGGTTGTTGTATCATCGTCTTATTTTTCTCACTATCCCGAAGAAATGTAGCAAGGAGTAAGAGTATGTACAGGTATGTACACACTAGGTTTTTCTTCAAATTTTAACATTATAGTAAGTACTTATTTATTTTAATATAAAAAAAAAAAAAACATTTGTACTCGATGTAAATTATAGAAACTCGAACATCAAAATTATTCCGATGTAAATAACAATTATTTTCAGTTTTCTTCTGGTTCACAACTCTAAAATTGGTTTATGATAAATGGAAAAAAAATCAATGATTAACAATATGTCTACAAAATTCATAAACACTACTTTAAATAAATAGACTTACAGAATGCTGCTAACTGGTAAATACAGTCATAATACCTTGAGAATATTGACCCCAGGATAATGAAATTTCTCACTTTTGCTATTCTAGATAAGACAATAAGTGGGATCGGTTTTTAAGGACGGTATTGGGAGTTAGTGGATTGAATTGTATCATATTATTGAAAATATGTAATAATGTGTTTGATAAAATAAATATTAGATGTAAACACTATTGTCGAGCGGATGGGTATTGTCCAGCCGCCGAACAACAGTGTACTGATGTACACCACCGCACCGGCTACCATCTCACTCATGTAATGCACAAGCCGCCCACTAACCGGTCCATGCGGCACAGTTGGTAAGCCATTTGACTGTGCGGGCATCCTGGTTTCGTGCCCCAGTAGAGGAGAAATTTATTTAAATTCATTTCTAATGCTTATATGGGCTGTAAACACTGGTTAGTTGGAAGAAATTGCCATACGCCAATAAAATCGCCACTTGCGCAGGGTGCAAGGAAGTGCTAATTGTTATGTATCTTGCTATATCTCTTCTCTTTCTCTTTGACTTCGGATTTTGGATTGGACTATTGCTTCTGAACACATTCTCTACGCTGACCACTGCTGTTCCTCTGGACCATATCCCATTTTTATATGTAACACGATGTACCGGTAGTGAAACCAGTGACATCCTGACAGTCTATGCCTTGTATCTGTATTTAGACACTATTAATATTAATGCTGAAAGATATAAAAAAGGTTTACAATATAATCAAATAAACACGAAAAAAATTATAAAAAAACCATATTTTATATTTTAGATAAAGTAATAATATATTTTATTATAAAAATTGATTACATGTTACAATATTATTCGATACATCGAATTGCAGATCAATAAATCATTAAAAACCAAAAGAATACACTTCCAAACATACCTCCCACAAATATTAAATAGTTCATAATATACAACATGATTTCGTAATTATATAAAAATACCAAAATATAACTATATCAGTAGTTAAAAAACAAATACGAGAATGTTTATGAAGCGATAAGATATAAAACATTATGGAATACAATGAATCTTTTGATGGAAAATTACTTTTCGAAAATGGTGTCTCCATTGAAGAATGATGTACTTACCTACTAAAAAGTAGAAACAAAATCAGAACAAATTGAACTCTTTACTCTTGTTACTTTTAAATACTCTTGTTCCAATTAGAAGTTGAGCGGGATGTGCTCATTTTACTGAGTAATAGACTGTGTAAATGAAATATAAAGTATTTTTAAATTTTTGTGTTGATTTAAAAATGTCCCATAATGATGATAAACATAATAAAATGAAATACAAATGCATTTTACAATGTATTTCTGTACTGTTCAGTGAAATTTGTGAACATTCAAGTAGGTATTTTTAAGGCCAGAGACAGGACAGTAACTGATAGATTATGACTGATAGAAATTTTTACTGTGAGCAAAACATAAATAAGATCTTTGGTACATAATTTATAAATTCTATAACTTTTTTAATTGAATCGAATCACTAGATAAATTCTTATGTAGAGAAGCCATATAATATGTATATGTATACATTGTTTCAAATTTATTTTTATCAAAAACCTTTATATGTAATAGAATTTTGTATACAACTGTAAATTTGTGGGAAATTTTCATGGGAATCAAAAATACATTCAATTCAAACAAAAATGATCATTTAAAATAAGTCATAAAATACATCAATTTCAAATAATTAAGGAATGTTTAATAAAAAAAATCACAAATGTAAAATAATAAGTAATACAAAAGTTAATTAGTGCATTTGATGCACTTTTTTAAAATAGAAATAGTTCATTGACCACTAATTTCCCAGAGCCATAAACATAACACAATAAATAAAAAAAAACACTTTGGTAAATGTACATTATCAATAAACAATCATAAATATATGTCTTTAAGTTATTGTCACAATTAAAAGATTTTATTATTATATTTCATTTTGACACTTACAGAGATATTATAATTATTTTCAAAATACTAATTATTTTGAAATCAAAACATACACACTAATTTTTGTATTTAGAAAAAATGATGGTGATACTGTGAACAATATTTTTTTTTGTAAAACGGAATGTACAAAACTGCTATTAAATATATGTATCGTAAATAGTTTCATTTCTTTTATTTTATAAGCATATGGCAACAGAACAGTGCCTCCTTGAGTCCCTGTTCTGTGCCAGCCTAGGAACCTTCTTGTGAATCAGCCCGACTTCTGCCAACTCAAGATGAAGGTATCTTCGGAAACAGCAATTACTTGTTAAAAACTTATTGATAGCATTTTTATGGAAGCCCAAACAATTTTTGAAGAAGACTAATAAGGAAGGGGATTTTTTTGTAAATTAGTTCCTTAAAATTATTATTTTGAATTTTTACTGTATAAAATGAATCAACATAACTAACTTCAAAAGTAGGTATTTGTCATAGATTTTTATTATAATATACCTAGATGTAGTACTCTGTGCAAAAAGTGAGTCATGGAATATCGCGAGTTTGACGTTTTGGTTGGCAACATATTTCAGTTTTCCTTACATTTCAACACATCCTAGATAAATGTTCTCTAAATTATTAATAATTAAAATGTTTGTTAGACGATTAAATCCGAAAACAATTCACATAAGTCGTTATTTTCTATAGAAAAATGATGTGGTCTGGAACCAAAACGCCAAAAATCCCCCTTGAAAAATGACTCACATTCGATTCATATAAAATTTGCTAACTACGACATCTAGTGTATTATATGAAAACCTATGGTATTTATCAATGCAACTGCATAGTCATACACAGTTTTGCATTATTGACAATAATGTTGCTTTTGATAAAAATAAAAAGCAAACAGTAAGAATATTGGGGCCACATATAAGTACCTACACATAAAAAATCCATTATAAAAAATTACTACGACAACTCAAAAATAAATGCACTTTTATTCGATTTTGAAATTACATAATAATTATATTTCACATTTCAAATATATACATTATAAATTATTGTATCATCCCTCAAGTCAAATTATCACAAGCAAAATATTTATTATAATATTTACCATTTTACTGTAACATTAATATTATATTCTGTAACACATTTGTTGCTATATATCAAAAGACAAATGTTAAACATGCCATATACAATGCAATAAATTATAGAGCCAACTTTGATATATGTAAGTGAAACGTGGATATGGCAAAAAAGAATGAAATAGCAGAGAAATGAAATCTCCAACAAGATTTTGCAATAAGAATTATTATGACGGAATGAATAACGAAGATATAAGGAAGGAGTGTAACGTGAAAATATTGTTTATAAACAGAATGAAAGTAAACACAATGCAATGATTTGGATACATGGAAATAAAGAAAGATAAAAAAGACATAAATACAGCAGATAGAAAAGATAACATGGGACCCATTGAGAAAACATTGTAAAACCATGTGAACCGTATTCTGAAAGAAGGAAACGTAAGACATTTAAATAACAGACAAATATGTATGAATGTTATTGAGGCAAATAATTTTTGAAAAGAAAGAAGTGTGTGGTGCTCAGTTCTCTCTGTCCATCCCAAAACAGACATGGCATGATGGTATATATTAATATTAAATTTTTATAAGCATTTGTAAGATAAATAAAACTTTGGTATAAACATTGTAATAAGTGACATATATAACACAAAACAAAAACGTAAAAAAATCATTACAATCACATATTTTTTCCTGTAAAATTGACAAATAATCATTTACGATAATCTGGCTTTATAAGATAATATCAATTTCATATATTCTTGGCAAAATATACATTTGGAAGCACAATATAACATAAATTATATAATTCATAATTTTATAGTCAAGAAAAAATTTAAACCACCCCTAGTTTCAAAACTATAGTTTATACAAAAAAAAATTGTAAATAAATATATCCAAATAAGTGATATCAAACATTCATAATATTTCTTCGCCCTCACCCTCATTTTTTTGCATTTTGATTTAAAATGACATAACCAACAATGCAAATATTATTGTACTGACGATTAAATAAAATAAATTATTAAATATATAGATTTTTGAAAAAAGAAGGTAGCATAAATGAAATGAACAATATATATATATATATATATATATATATATATATATATATATATATATATATATATATATATATATATATATATATATATATATATATATATATATATATATAGAGAAACAATATATAAAGAAATTAACAATATTTCATTGAAACTATAAAACATCTGAATTACTGGAAAGTTTTTAGAAACATATAGAAAAACGATACAATTAAAAATGACATAGAGAATATAATGTTTATGTCATATTATATGCTGTTTTTGAAACACTTACATCTTATGCTAAGAACAATTCCATTATATCATAACATAGATCACATTTTGGTTATATAAAAAGTTAAGTGAAGCATATTTCAATAATATTTCGATAAATATTTCGAATACATTTAACAGTTTATTAAATTTACATACACTGTTATAAAAATCATTTTAAATATTCAATATAAACTAGTTTTTAGTATAATTAATACATTTTTTTAACAATATAAATCTAATGTAACACTATTTCAGGGCAGATCTAAAAAATGGCATATGATTGAAGTAGCAAATAAAAACTTATACAAAAATTATGATAAATTACATGACCATTAGAAAAATAAGGAGATATTTTGAAATCACTTTGAATACAAATTGTATAAACATGTATGTGCAAAAGATACCATAAACCACAACTGATGCTAATGCAAATAAAAATAATACTTGAGCTTTAATATTTACATAAATAATTTATAAAATTATTTTACTCCTCTCTATTGACGAAACAAAAACTATTTATGTATAACTTATGGGTATAAAAATAAAAAAATCCTATTTTTTTTGGGAAAGTAGCTTTGTGATGTGGGTGTACGATGTGAGGCGCTTAAATGAGATAGTTGAGATAGCTAAAATGTTGGACAGCTTTCACTGAAACGTCCTGAGGAAAATTTGCAGACGGAGAGTGGTAGCTGGTGACAGGGGGTGTTGGTGGAGTATGCCAAGGGAGGCCAAAGCTCGATATGAGCTGTAGTACCATCAAAGAAAATGCTTTGTGATGATATGATTAATTTCCAAAACTACACAAACAATTTAAATCACATCCTGAAATTATGTAGTTTAATAAAGACATATGTACAAATCTATTAAAATAAATTATATAGAATGAATATTACTGTAAAATAAATAAAGAATGAATACTGAAATGAATACAGTAATAAATATTACTGTAAAATAAATAAAGAATGATATACCATTTATGCAAAATAGGATTAACATGATGATTTCAATATTTATTTCCTTTTAAATATAAAAATGTATTATGGTTATGAATATTTAAAAACAGCAGAATGGTAGGTAGGTATCTATACATGCACTTACATATTTAAAAGATATCAACAATATGGTAAGCATTTCATTAAAATAGACAATTAAAATACATAATTATAAAATAAATATTTTACCAGCGCAATTTAATTCACTGACACTTTCAACTCTCAGGTACAAATTAAAATGATCTTAAAATATTTAAGTATAAAAAACGTACAAAGAAAAAAATGTAATTTATAAAAAGGAATGGCAAAGAAATACAACAACATAGCATAAGAAATTTAAAAATAACAATATTAATAAACAGAAAATGAGTATTAATTGTAAAATATATTGTCATGAAGCTAATTTTTAAAACTTATACATATTATAATCAATACACTTATATCATTCATATTTATACACAAGCATTGTCCAAGATGTATTTGGTATTATCTTTTTAAGGATTATACATACATTTATGTAAAATGTAATGTATATAAAAATATATACATATAAATGTAATGGGGAGAATTGAATACTGGAGCAATGCAACATAATAACTAAAGTTCTATATTATCAAAGTACTCCTCACGGATTCACTCAACTTTGATTGGTGAAGTTTGAAAATGAAATATTGAATTTTGGTACCTTAAATATGACATCAAGGTAAAATTAATAGCGATTAGTAGTGTCCAACTGAATGTCAGATTTCTGAGAAAGTTTTAATTTTTTTAAGAAATTATATAATTAAACTATATAAAAATTATAAAAAATATTGATGCGAGGTGTGAAGGAACAATTAATTATTTATGCAGTATCAGTAATATAATAAATACTTAAGCGAGTTATAAACATCATTTTTTATTTAAATTAATTAAAATAATTATTATACATAACAAAATGACCGGGTTTAACTGTTTAAACAAATAAAATTGAATTATTTTTAAATATTTTACTGGCTGATGGAAAATTTCAGCTTATTTTTGGCTAAAGCCGCTTATTTTTTTGGCCAAAGGTGGCCAAAGTGATTGGACACTAGTGATTAAATTGGTATACAAATTAAAAAAGGGGTACTCTAAAAACAGATATATTTTAAGAAATATGTTAAAAAATATTATAATTTTTTTTTTTAATTTATGAAATTACTAAAGTATTTTTCCACAAAATTTGATTACAATGACCAAAAGTTTTCATCGAGGTGACTCGGCATTATCAAAGTCTAAGCAATTTAAACAAAAATCATCCTACGCTACAACATTTACAGAGTTTTTTTGTTTAAATTGGTTAGTTTCATTTTAGACCTTGATAATGCCGATTCACTGTATTACAGTGGAAAAATACTTTGGTATATTGTTCATCAATTATAAAATGGATTTCCACTCTGTTAACACAAAAATATTAGAATAATTAAAAATTTCAATTGCTTTATTTTAATTATTTTATTCATTTGTGATAAATAAACTTCATTTCACATTAACTTTAGATTACTTCGGTTTTTATTCGTACCATTGGGAATATTGCCCAACTATCCACACTACACAAAAAAAATAAATGTTTTATTTTTACAGACAAATGAAGTAAAAAATGGTCAAAGTACTGTTAAATAGTATCTGACTATGTAAACATACAAAATATAAATAGTTATTGGGTAATGGCTCTTAATGTACATACATACTGGCCAAAAACATTATATAATATTATACAATGTATACCCTGTTTAATACATATTGGGCACTTGCAATAATGACACCCAAGTGGGGTTTTGAGATAAAGAAGACTGTATTGAGAGATCAAAGAGCAAAGATAGATTCATTCACCACCCGAATCCTGCTGTGGTACTTCTTGGTATACGCTGTTTCTATTGTTAGGTCGCACAAGCCTCTCAGGGTGAGAATGCGCCATCTGTGTGTAGTCGCGGAAAACTTCGTTATACGTTTCATCACCCATAACACCCATTTCCGTATCTTTCATTTCGTCATTTAATTTTGTCAAACGGAGACTGAAATGAAAATATTTTAAATATAATAAACAATACAAAAAAAATACTAATTTGGGTAAAAGAATATTAAATCTAGTTTAGGGCCGCCATGATTGTCAGACTACCGACTGGGACACCTTCCCCAAAAAAAAAAAACACTTTTATTGACATTCATTGCTTTATTATAAACTTATAGAACTCTTGGATTCATATTCAGAACCTGCAAATCTTTCAAGAACATAAATACATTAAAATCTATATATTATACCATGGTTCGACCAATACTCGAATACGCATCCCCAATCTGGTCCCAAAGATACACAACATACAAACAACGCATTGAAAGAATACAAAGATTGTTCATTAAATACTTAAACCGTAAAGCATACCTCGAGTTCCCCAGCTACGACTGCTCGAGAACCTATTATAAAATCGACAGTCTCGAGAATAGACGCACAGTAAATGATATGATGCTTCTGTACAACATTATAAATAATAATATCGACTGCCCCTCAATACTCAATACCATTTCATTTAATATTCCTACTCGCAGAACTAGACATACACATTTATTCCACCTTCCAATTCACCGCACCAATTACGCACAAAACATGACTATTCATAGAATGTGCGATACATACAATAACAGATTTCAAGAGTTTGACATCTTCCACCTCAGCTCCACAACATTCAAATACTCTATACAAAAGAAGATCAATAACCACTTATTATAGGAAACCTTGACGGCATTTATTCTCTTTTTTCTTTTTTCCTTTTAGTTCAATATTATGTTTTAAATCATTGTTAACTTGAAATGTTGCTCTTACCTACATACCAACCTATGATCATATTTTATTTTTTTTATTTTTTGCAAACTTGTATTATTTTATGTCAATCATAACGACAAAATGTAATAGGCCTTAATAATTGATGTTACTATTGTATTGTACTATGTCTTAACGCTGTTTTTTGTCCAACTTTAACATAAATAAATAAATATAAATAAAAAAAATGAGGACACTCTTTTCACATATTAAAGTTGTAATAGATTTTTCACTAGCATTTATTAAATTACTCAATTAACAACTTTTCCTTAATTATAATTTAGTTGACAGTTAAATCATGTTTATAAATGTATATTATTATGATTTTAACTTTGAACATTGAAAACACGAAAAAACAGTAAAATATTCATTACTGTTGCATCTAACCTAATAAAATTCTAATTTTATTTACACACAGCCAAAAATGCATAGCTTTGTTTACTTTGTATGAAATACAAAATTAATCAAAATATCAAATGAATCAAACTGGAAACAATTTTAACATGCATTGTCATCTGGTATACACACATTCTAAAAGAGATCTAAATGATGGAGAAGTTAGTTAAAAGTCGATTGCATACTCCAGTACAGACAGACTCATATTTCCACTGACAGTCTTACTAATAAACGTGTTGTAAAAGTTACACGACCGTTTAACACCCATGTAGGCGAAAACGTTACCAATAAATGCTGTGTAGCAGATCAGTCGGTTAACGACTGTGTATCTTTCATACAAATTTTACACAATGCTTACACACCTGTCCAAGGTAGTTTAGCGGTGTTGTAGACAAATTTTATATATCATGAATCAAATTTGATTTTGATCTGCATGTTTATACTGTTGTATCTTGGAATAATATGACAAAAATCTTTATAAATTATTTTATTGCCGATAGTTGTGCATTTAAAGAGAACAATTGTTAAAAAAATTAACTCTTTTGTAATATCTACAAATGTGTTCGCATGAGTTTTCATATGATGAAATTATTCGTTATATTTTCCATATTCCTATTTTAAAATGTGAAGAACATATGAAATATTAACCACGACAAACGTCAAAATTAGAATGGTGGATGGCGGCTCTGTGCAAGTGCGGGTGCGAAAATACAACTTAAATAATTGCTGCACAAGCTTTACACAGAGTGTAACTAAATCACTGGTCAACAGGTGTGCTGTTGATTTTTATTAGCAAGACTGTAAGTGTTTGATTAATGAGAAAATACGTTCAACATGCTTCTATGTAACTACCTACTTAAAATACTGTCAGAAAATAATTATTAAATATGTGAAAATTTTATTTGACTGGGGAAAATGACTCAGGGACATTTCCAGGAGTACCGGGACATATGGTAGCTCTAATCTGGATATCAATTATATTGTAACAGCTTCTTTCAGTATATATAAAGAAATAATAGTTTAAATAAGCAATACTTTTTGCGAGCCTATATTATATTGGTGTTTCGCCACAAATAGATATGTAATAAATGCTTACAGTGTAACAATATCAGCATTAGCATGTGTGATGGCAATATCAAGTGGCGTGCTGTCTTCTTTATCCTTTATAGATTGATCAGCTCTATGGCGTAAGAGCAAGCATACCTGTAATTTAAATATCATTTAAAAACATATCTTACACTTTACACATCATAAAACGTAACCATATTTGATTCTCAAACGGGATAATTCATTCCTGTGTAAATACAATGTTGGGGATAGAAATTCTAGGCAAAATGAAAGTAAATGCTTAATGTAAAAGATGTGCGATGCCCTTTTCCCTCTGACTACCCCATGAAGGAAACAACGCTATGGTATGCACACTAAAATTAGATTATTTTTAAGAATAATTTTGTGAAATAAGTTATTTAATATTCATTAATAACTGCCTAAAACAGTGTTCGTCAAACTTTAGGAGATCACTTCATTCATCATTTTAAATTTTGCTGACTACTAAATAATATTATTATGTTTTAAGAATCTATAGTACGCCAAATAGTAAATTTTGAGAATATTTTCCCCAGAACCCTCAAAATATATGTCTTTGAAATAAAGAACAGTTAATTTTTACATCTATATTCATAAAATTTGAAATTTTTTGATATTTTTCTTATAAAAGTAGTTTTAATAAAACCCTTTTTTTAATTTTTTATTGCAAATAACTAAAAAGCTACAAGACCTATAAAGCAGATTTTTACTTCAATTTAAAGAGAATATGAAAATATATTGGTTGAGTTTTTACCTTTTCAATACTATTCTTGCTATTAAAAAATAACACTGAAACAGACATTGTAATTGTATTAAAAGTAAGTACTTAATAAGGATTTTTTTAAATGTTACCTGAGCAGTATTACCAGTCTCTGTGGCAAGATGTAAGGCAGTCTTTCCAAGGGCATCCTGGGCATTGATGCGGCTTCCATTCATCAGCAAATATGAACAAGCCATCACAGATCCCTGGAAAAAAATATTACAAAATTACTGCATTCATTTTGGATTCTGGCTTTCTAAAAAATCTTTTGCTGTATTTCTCTAAACCCTAAGCCAAAGATTAACATCCATATTTTTAATCATTGATCTGCATCTCTTTGAACTTCAGAGACCCTATTGCCAATTTTTCGACAGAGAAAGTTGAACATTATCTTAGAAGACAACTTATACTGGTTTAGCTGTATGAATGCTACTGGGATTATTTATTTAATTAAGAATATATCAGAAGGTTGCGATTTTAAGTGCATGTTCAAATTCCTTCCCAATAACATTCACCACTATATAAGATATTGCAATTTGATAATCAGTTAATTAGTAGAAATAGAAATAGTAATTGAGTGATGAAGGGTTTCATAATAAAAGAAAACTTACAATATTTGCTTCTATTTTCAGTTCAAGTAAGTCACAATATTATACATGATTAGTTTTACAGATGTTCGCGATGTTTGGGTCGATATTAATTTTACGCGTATAGTTAAAGAATAGACACTGCTGTTGTCCTGTCGGTTGATAAGTGAATGCCGAACAGCGTTGTGTATTCGGTTCACGAACTGATGTCCTTCGGCCATCTTCGTTAATGTGTTTTCATTGTGGGGTAGGTATAGCCTCGCCACACTGATATCGCCTATCATTGTACTGGTATTTTGAGCGGAATAAATAGGAACCAGCAATATGAAAGAGGAAACAAGACAACTCCCAAATACAGTACAAAAAATACATATTAACCCAGGTTAACAAAGATGGTGTCTCAGATATCAAAGATCCCTCACATGTGAAATAACAGCCATTTATTTTAAAAGCAATGTTTGCATCAACAGATTGTATACATAACTTAAGATAATCATTTTCTTTGAAACTAATTAAGAAATAATGGAGCTCTCCATGATTGTTAAACAATTACAAATATCTTACACTAAGTACAGCAGCATGTAACGGTGTTCGAGAATAATGTGAAGGATGAGGATGTGTAGCCAATACGTCACCCTTGAGAGCTAAAGCTTGACACATTACAGGAAGATTGTGAGCACTTGCAGCGTGATACAGTAGCAATGTTGGAGACAAGTCTGACATATCTTCCAGTTCTAAAAAAACAAAAGTAAAAATTATAACTCATATGGTTATTTAAAATACATACATTACATTTTTTTATAAATTATTTGGTGACACAAAAATCTGCGATGAAAAGTCGTCCAACAGTGATATGATAATAAACCTTTACTACTTTAGAATTACCAACTTTTTATGATCTAGGTACTTATTTATTTGAACAGTGTACTATTTAATTACTGAAGAAGTAGATAGCAAAAATAATTTAACACAAAGTCCAAATTCAAGTCTATAAATAAAAGATTGAGTTGGTAAAGAAATAAATATTATCAATAAACTGTATAGATTTATTCATTATTATTTATTTTATCAACAGACAATTCTTGGTGAAACTCCACGATGATCGAATAAAATTACCAAAGTTTTCACATCACTTTTTATTCATAAGCCAATACTGACGAAGGAGAAAACTGTTATAATCGAGAACAAAAAGGATGCTTGTGTTTTAAATGCTTTACTGTTTTATTATGATATAAGTTTTGATATTTGGGTAATAGTACTTAAGACATGTTATATCTATATTTCAGTTTTTGTTTCTCTATAATTATACGCGTGTACTGTATACTATCTTTTTATAATAAAATAAATAAAACAGTAGATAATCTTGGTTAATTGTGAGTTATTCACAAGAGCTATCAATTACACAGTACCCATAATGACTTAATTAGTACCCATATTGTTATCTGATTCTTCTCCTTCTGTAGAATCTTGGTCACTGGGAAGGGCTATAGCAGTGGGCCTCTCAGCAGCCACTAGATCACTGCCAATAAGGAGAACACCGTGCCTCTTTTGTGAACCCTCTAAATTCTGCGGAGATTCTACTTCGGGAGATTTACTAGAACAACTGGCTGATGCTGGGGAAACATCACCCGAAAATGATTCTGAAATATTAATACAAATATTTATTTTTATTTATTTATTTATTTGGGAAGCCAACAGCTTATTTACATTTTTTATAATACAAATTTTAACATAGACTTCAGAGCCAATAACAAGCTTTCCATCAATAACAAGAAAATACTGTAAACAACTCATGTTACACGCGCGCGCGCTCACACACACACACACACACACACACACACACACACACACACACACACACACACACACACACACACACACACACACACACACACACACACACACACACACACACACACACACACACACACACACACACACACACACACACACACACACACACACACACACACACACACACACACACACACACACACACACACACACACACACACACACACACACACACACACACACACACACACACACACACACACACACACACACACACACACACACACACACACACACACACACACACACACACACACACACACACACACACACACACACACACACACACACACACACACACACACACACACACACACACACACACACACACACACACACACACACACACACACACACACACACACACACACACACACACACACACACACACACACACACACACACACACACACACACACACACACACACACACACACACACACACACACACACACACACACACACACACACACACACACACACACACACACACACACACACACACACACACACACACACACACACACACACACACACACACACATGCACATATACAATTTTTTTGGGATGGATAGGAGGGTACGAGGGAGGAAAATTAGGAGCGTATCACCTTCAATATCTCGCGACGAAACTTATCATATTTCACAGAAACTTATCATATTTCACATTGAAGATGTCCACCCCGCCCCGGCTGAGAACAACGTGTTATGAGAATCACATACGCGTGGAATTGTAGCATTCTTTCTGATATTTGTTCTACATACCGGAACATGTAAAAGTTCAGATCGGCGAACCATTCTACCTGGAACATGGATACCCACTAGGTTAACAAGCTCAGGTGAGTCGATGGCACCGTTCAGAATTTTATGCAGCAGCGATTGGTCGTGCAAGACTCTTCTAGATTCGAGAGTGTCAAGTCTGTGATATTTTAATGATTCCCTATAGTCAGTAAAATTTAAATGAAATTTATGATTTAGGTAGTTAATGAATTTATGTTGTACTCTTTCAATTCTAGTGATATGTGTTACATATAAAGGGGACCAAATTTGTGTACAAAATTCAAGGTGGGGGCGTATATAGGTGGTGTATAAAGTATAAAAAGTGTTAATATTTCTGAAAGGCCTGCTTATGCGGATAATAAATTCCAACATCTTATTTGCTTTGCTAATTATATTATTAATGTTTTCAATGTAATTTAACTTAGAATCAAGTATCACACCCAGGTCTCTTATATAATTGACTTCATTGATGTTCAAGTCATTGAAGGTATACGTGAAGTTTATCTTGTTTATGTTGTGGGTAAATGTTATTTTATTGCATTTCAATATGTTCAGCTTTAATTTATTTAATGTACAGTAAGAGTATAATCTGTCAAGGTCTTCTTGAAGTTTGTAGCAGTCGGTTATGGAGTTAATTGCGTAGTATACCTTCATGTCATCAGCAAATGCGAGATACGACGAATGAATAAAACATTTGTGAATGTCGTACGTGTAGATGTTAAATAAGAGAGGACCTAGGTGAGATCCTTGGGGGACACCTGAAGGAGGAACAAAGAAGCTTGATTTAAATCCTTTGACCATCACTGACTGCATTCTATTCCGAACGTATGATGTAAACCACCTGAACAAGTCTCCATGTATGCCTAGGTTATGTAATTTTGATAGCAGTATGTCATGGTTTACTCTGTCAAACGCCTTAGCATAATCGTACGTACTCGGTAAGTGTAATAAGATTTGAAAGGACAGAGCGACGACGTAGGAAACCGTGTTGATGATTTTGGATATTTAGTTTAACCGTGTGATAAATTTGGTCATATACAATACGTTCGAGGACTTTACTAAACACCGGTAGAATGGATATTGGACGATAATTTTGAATATCACTTTTTGGGCCAGATTTGTGAATAGGTATGTATGATAAGAGCTTCTTTGAATTTTTTGGGAAATATTCCTTCGGAAATGGATCTATTAAATAAAATATTAAGTGGGATAGAAAGCGTATCTGTATATAATATAAATTGAATAATGGAATTATAAATAGTTTATAGCATAAAATATTTTGAAAAAAATGTATTTTTGAATCAAGATTGAATAAGGTACATGATGAATTTTTTATTAATAGGCAAGGCAAGCAGTTTATGTTGATGAATCTATATTAAGTTTAATTTAAGTAAGAAAATACCTTTCATTAAACCTTTGGATTTCCTATTTATTTATGAATTATTCTTACATTTGATATATTATTTCTTTCGTACCTATTTATTTTGTCAACATATTCACGTTATAAAGCCAAATAATAACTTTTTTGTTTACACCACATTTGAGTATTTAATGTTAACCGGTTTCAGAGCTGACCCACTCCCTCATCCAAACAAACTTATACTAAACTAAAAATTATGTTTAAACCGTGTGTTGTGCTACTGTCGTTGGTGGGCGAAGTTTATACTAGAAGGCAACGTTCTCTCTAATTTTTGTATTGTGTGTGCGGATCCTTGACGCATCTGTGCAGTGGCGGTGCGATAAATTTACACCCCCCCCCCATAAACACATACAATTTTTCATTAAAATGTAAGTATATTTTTAGGGTATATATTAATCACAGTGATTTTATATGTATAATAACAAAACTACCAAAGATAATTTTTGAAATAAATAAAAAAGATAACTAAAATCTGGCAACGGAAACTTTCTTATATAATATTGACTGTGCGGAGGGTAAAACATGTGTACGGAGACATTTTAGTAGGTGTGCACGCGCACACCTTACAGGAAACATTGTTAGAAGGAGTGGTGGGTTTTACCGTATGGGCAGGTAACGGGAACATATTGAACAAAAGTGTTCTATTTAAATTTATTTGGTTATTTATTACACACCATCAAAATACCTATGAACAAAAGAAACTAAACAAAAAGAAGATGGCACAGTATGAAACATTACAACTAATACACAAAATAAAAATAGGAAAAAAAGAAGTCCCTGAACTAAGACTTAGGCAGAAAATACAAATCCACAACTACAACACACGTACAAAAAAAAAAATTTGTAACTGAGAAAGATACAAAAAAATTGGCCATGAAAGAATAATGTGCCTGTGGACTCTGTGACTACAATCATTTGCCAGAACAACTAAAAACAATGAATGAAAAAGCATTCCAACGGGAATTAAAAACCAGACTTGGTATCAAGAACTGAAGTAAAGTGTTGCTGTACCTATATAAACGACTACTATATTAGAATTAAAATGTTAACTATAAATTAAGCCAATCGGCTTTTTTAATAATCATTATGAATAAGAAAAATATTATACCTTTTTCCCCGTCATTTTTTTCTGACACTTCATCATGCTCTTTAACAGGCTTATGTCTTGGTCTGGACCTGGGACGTCTTCTGACCTTCCTCACAGACCACTTCCTGCTGGTGGTGGCTACTTCCCCACAGGTTTTAGTTGTTTCGGTCTGCTGCTTTCCATCCTCGTCTACCTGTGAAATTCCCGTTGCCACCGGTAACTCATTGACAAACATCAACGAGACATATTTGGCTTTTATCCAAGCTTCCCTGACAGACCTACAATATAAATAAGAAGAAATAACGTATCGCCATAATTAACATAATCCTTTTAATGAAATTTTAACAAATTTTGATCCTTTAATTATCTTACAGTAAGTAATGTCTGATTTAAGAGGTGCAGTGGAAGGATCGGATTTTCATTACCTAGCAACGATGTCGTTATTGCCGACGATCCGATGCCGCGCATGAATTTCTATATAGAATACTAAAATCTGCTGATGCGCTGCGTCCGCTGCGCATATATGGACGTAAATCCTTAAAATCCATAATAGTTATTTACTGTTTCAATAAGGGAAACGAGAGAGCAGATAAGCTAGCCAAAAAGGGATCAGGGCTACCTTTGATATGAACCAGCAGTTGGCCTATCTGCAACTACGGTTAAAAAATCGATAAATGACTGGAAAACAATTCAACACAGAGAATTCTGGAAAGCCAGTTGTGGACAACGACAGGCGAAAGAATTCATTGAAGAGCCCTCTAAAAAAAAGACTAGGAAGCTGCTAAATCTTGGCAGAGAACAGTTGAGAACAATGACTGGTTTATTCACTTGTCACTGTCATCTGAAAAGACACCAATACGTAATGGGGTCACTGACCAAACTGTACAAAAAGTGTCAACAAGAGGAAGAAACAGCTTCACATGTTATCTGTGAGTGTCCAGCTCTAATGGAATCCAGACACAGACACCTGGGAGCCTTTATACTAAGGCCCGAGGACGTGGGAGGCATCTCAATCTGCAAAATATGGGACTTTATTCAAGAAACCGAACTGCTATTGAAATGACAACTTTAAAGGGAGGTGCACAATAGATCAAACATGGTCGCAGTGTAGGGGCGAAAGGTCCCTATCCTATCCAATAATAATAATAATACTGTTTCAATAAATATACAAAAACTTTGAATTTTCACTTTTCTTAATATAGGTAAATATATCGCTCGTTTGCGAGAACAACGACATAAGTCAAAAAATCCGATTTTTGAGTTAATAATGCAAAAATGTTGTGTTTATCAATATTACAGTGAAACGACACATGTGCTGTTTCTCTCGCACTTATAGAGATATTGTACTGAGAATTGGAGACGACATGAATATTGATAAACACAACATTTCTGCATTATTAACTCAAAAATCGGATTTGTGACTTAGTCGTTGTTCTCGCAAACGAGCGATATATATGTATTACTGCAATTTTTGGTGAATATTTTAATATGCTATGACAAGAAAAATTAATTTAACACAAGGATTTTCGATAAATTATAAAAAAAAATAATAGAAAGCACTGTTTGATGAAACAAGACCATTACAAAGATGTTAGATCTGTAGGTATATTAAAAATGATTAATTTAGTGAATGTATGAGGATGTGTATGTACTTGTTTCAAGGACATATTCATTCTTTAAAAAAATCAAATGCAACAGTTCACATGGTTAAATATTTCTTATATGTTAAAGATACAATGGAAAAGCGCAGCCACACAATTTTCTATAGCTGCCATGAAAGGCTTCATCAACAAGGAACGGCCTTTGTAGTCAGCAAACGGATCAAACACCTCGTCATGGATTTTAAACCGATTAGCCCAAGAATCTGCTATATACGAATAAAAGGACGTTTCTTTAACATGTCTCTAATCAATGTGTATGCACCAACAGAAGAGGCAACCGATATAGAAAAGGAAGAGTTCTATGACAAGCTGGTAAACACAGTAAGTAAAGTCCCTTCTCACGATATGAAGATTGTATTAGGGGACATGAATGCCAAGATAGGAAAGGAAGAAATTTATAGACCTGTAATTGGACTGCACAGTTTACACGATGTCTCTAATGATAATGGGACTAGACTCATAGACTTTGCTACCTCCCAAGGTATGGTTATAGGCACAACCTTCTTCCAACACAAGAATATACACAAGGGAACCTGGACATCTCCAGATGGAAGGACGGTAAATCAGATTGACCACATCTTGATAGAGGGGAGACATAGATCGAGCCTTATAGACGCTAGAGTTTATAGAGGAGCAAATGTGGACTCTGACCACCATCTAGTGTCAGCCACCTTGAGAGCACGCATATGTAATGCGAAGAAAGAAATGGGTAAACGCACAAAGAAATACAACACGGATGGCCTAAAAAACCCAGAGAAGGTACAATCCTTTAAGAAGTCCATCAAAGATAACCTGAATGTGCCCTTGCCTGAATCCCTTGAAGGAAAATGGGAGGTATGTAAGAACGCCATACTGTCATCAGCGGATAATGTAATTGGACAAGCACCAACTAGTAGAAGAGCCTTGTGGTTTGATGACGAATGTCAGACCGCCACACACCTGAAAAACGAAGCATATAAAAGGATGCTGCAACGCAGCCGCACTAGACAATCACAGCTTGAATATAAAACCTGTAGACAAAATGAAAAACGGATACACCGAAGGAAGAAAAGAGAACACCTGAAGAAGGAAATGGAGGATGCGGAAAGGTTTAACAGTGAGAACAATAGCAGGATGTTCTATAAGAAGATAAATGATCAAAGGAAGGAATTTAAACCACGATCATGCCTCTGTAAGGACACTGAAGGCAACATACTCAGTGATAAACAAGCCATCCTGAACAGATGGGTACAACATTTTGACCAACTCCTAAATACAGGAGCGGAAACCACTGATCCCATCGATACACCACAAAGTGCGAATATTCAGGATGATGAACAACACCCTAATGCTAGACAACCCTCTCTCAGCGAAGTTTGAAGTGCCACTGTATACCGGCGGAGCTATATAAGAACGGTGGAGAAGATCTGATAAATATGATCCACAATATTATGACACAGATATGGATGGATGAGACTCTACCAACTGAATGGAATAAAGGAATTATATGCCCCATTCATAAGAAAGGCGATCAACTGACATGCTCAAATTACAGGGGAATTACATTGCTAAACGTCGCATATAAAATATTCTCGATAATACTATGCCAGCGTCTCTCGCCGCACGCGGAAAGAATTGTTGGCCAGTATCAAACTGGATTCAGATCGGGCAGATCATGTACGGACCAGATATTTACCATACGTCAGGTGTTAGAGAAGACCCGAGAATATAATATCGAAACCCACCATCTATTTATCGACTTTAAAGCAGCGTATGATAGCATAGATAGAAGGAAACTGTACCTGGCAATGAGAGAGTTCAGTATACCAGAAAAACTCATTCGAATGACTGAGCTCTCGATGTCGAGAGTGGAATGTCAAATAAGAATACAGTCAGACCTTTCGGAATCGCTCAACACATTGAATGGCTTACGTCAGGGCGATGCACTCGCCTGCATTCTCTTCAATATTGCTCTCGAAAAGGCAGTGCGTGATTCAAAAATTGATATTAATGGAATAATTTTTCACAAATCCATACAAATCTTGGCCTATGCTGACGACATAGATATTATGGCGAGAAATGAGAGAGCATTGCGAGAGGGTTTCATTGGCCTTGAAAGAACTGCAAGGGAGGTTGGACTGATTATTAACGAACAAAAGACAAAATATTTACTGTCCAACCCATTGATTACGAGCCCACCTCTGGTGCCCTTTGATGTTGGAAACTATAGTTTCGAAGCGGTGGACAAGTTTACCTATCTTGGCTCACTCATAAACAACAACAATGAAGTTGGGGATGAAATAAAAAGAAGAGTAACAGCAGCAAACAAATGTTATTTTGGATTGCAAAACCAATTAAAGTCTGGTATAGTATCAAAGAGAACAAAAGTCCAACTGTACAAGACTCTCATACGACCAGTCTTAACATATGCTGCTGAAACGTGGACCCTAACAAAGGCCGATGAAACAAGGTTAAACACCTTTGAAAGAAAAATATTGAGACGCATTTATGGCCCCATATGCGAAAATGGAGCCTGGCGTATCAGGTACAACCACGAACTGTACCAGTTGTACTCTGATGTACACGTCACCCGGTACATCCAAATATGCCGGCTCCGATGGCTGGGTCACGTAGCGAGAATGGACGAAACCTGTCCACTAAAAAGGATATTCGCTACAAGACCAATGGGCAGAAGAAGCGTTGGTAGGCCAAAACTGAGATGGTTAGATGGAGCAGAGAGGGACTTGCGGACGATGGGCATTGTAAATTGGCGGCAGGAAGCGATGGTCAGGGAGGGGTGGAGGGAGCTTCTGGAGGAGGCCAGGACCCACGATGGGTTGTAGCGCCACTGATTATTATTATTAAAGATACAATTGGGAGTAGAATAAATGTAATAATAGACATACCCTGGACAGTTAGGAGAAGCCTTTGTGATTTTAGCATTGGCAGCTAATGCCTCATAAACTTGATTGACAACTCTGTTGCCAAGTTCAGCCATCACCTTAACAGCATCACCTTCCCACTCATCCAATGTGAGGGAGCGAACCTTACTGTGATGAACACCCAACGAACGGTGCACACCCGAACATTCTAGAAAAAAATTGGTTAAATTTATGTAGAAAAAAATCAACTATTTTTATAAAAAATATTAAAAATAAAGTTATGAAAGATTAATTGTATAAAGTAACATAATATGGATCAATAAGAGTTTGAGTGGAAGAGGTAAGTAATGTATCAACAACAAGTCACTCACTATATTCTTCAAACACTAGTTTAAAATACATACATCAAGGTGCTATTAACAGAAGTCACAGAGGAAATAACAATGACAGTTTTAAGTTCTGTATCATATGTATACTACATAAAAATATGACATTGAAAAAAGTGATGTTCAGATAGTTTTTTTTTTTTTTTTTAACATGTCTACGTAGGGGACGCCAGCTATTAGGATTTGGGTCCATTTTACTCTTCCGGAGAAGCGCACTACGTAGCGTTGGGAGGGGTTTGCAATCTAGAAAAGAGTTTATTAATTCGGATTTTAAAAAGACCCGGGTTGTACGAAGATGGAAACACAGAATTCGGAAGATCGTTCCACAGTCGGGCTGCTGTGTTAATAAAGGAGTTCGAGAAGCGACTTGTTCGTATATGTTGAAGGTCCACTGTGAATGGATGCTGCGATTGAGTGAAGCGAGTGACTCTGTTGCGAGTGGGTGGAGGAGGGACCAAAGATGCAAGTTCTTCTGAGCAATTCCCGTGGTAGTATCTATAGAATAAACTTAAAATACCGACTCTGCGTCTGTGTTCTAGTGATTGCAATCCATCAGTCAGTGATGGATCATCAATCAGACGTATAGCACGCCTTTGGACAGCGTCGAGGGTATTCAGTAGGTATTGGGGGGCGCCACTCCAGAGGTGACTGCCATATTCAATAATTAGGCGTATTTGCGCTTTGTAGAGTATACAGATCTGGGTCTTAGTAAAATATCTGCGCGCTCTATATAGTACGCTCAATTTTTTGGAGGCGAGTTTCACCTTAGCTTCGATGGAGCCCTTGTAGTGTAATTGGTTCGTTATAGATACTCCAAGCAGGTCGATAGAGCTGCTGTTAGGTAGGGTGCTTCCGTTGAAAGAAACTTGCAATTCATTGGGGTTTCTCTTCGCAGAAATTAGACAGGCTTGGGTTTTTGAGACGTTAAATGAAACAAGATTACTTTCACCCCAGGTATTGATTGAGTGGAGGTAGCTATTTATTTTTTGATGAAGGTCTTTCCGGGCTTCTGATATTTCACTCTGTTTAGGAGGTTTGTCAAAAGAGAAATTGTCATGGACTGTGCTGTCATCAGCGTAACAGTGGATGGGGGCGCGTAAGAGCAAGTCATTGATATGTAGGAGGAATAGGGTTGGAGATAGAATGGACCCTTGAGGGACTCCCGCATTAATGGAATGGGGAGAAGAAGAGCAACTGTCCACTACAGTTATGACTTCGCGATCTTTTAAAAAATTCGCAATCCAAGTACACAGAGACTGGGGTAGTCCATAAGAAGGGAGTTTCATTAAGAGACCTCGGTGCCAAACCCGGTCGAAAGCTTTAGAGATGTCAAGGGCGACAGTTTGAGCTTCTCCAAAGCGTTCCATAACTCGACCCCAAACGGATGTCACATACGCGAGTAGATCGCCACAAGATCGATTTCCACGAAATCCATATTGGCGGTCGCTTAAAATTTTGTTTGCTTCGAGGTATGTGATCAACTTGGTGTTTAGTACCCTTTCCATTATTTTGGAGAGTACAGAAGTAATAGCGATGGGTCGGCAGTTAGATGGGTTGGAGCGATCACCTTTTTTGGGAATTGGGTGGATGACCGCTTTTTTCCAGTCACATGGGACAATACCAGTTTTAAACGAGAGTTTGAAGAGTTTAGTGAGAACTGGGGCTAGTTCGGCGGAGCATTTTTTTAACACAAGAACGGGAATTCCATCTGGTCCATTAGCTTTGTTAACATCCAACCCTCGGATGGCGAGTAAAACCTCAGAGAAGTTAATCCTTACTTCGTTCATTTTAAAACCACAATGTGGAACTGGTTGAGGAGTTTTTCCTCCGTCGTCAAGGGTTGAGTTATCTGCAAATAATTTACCGAGAAGATTAGCTTTGTCGGTGGCAGAGTTAGCAATGGATCCGTCATGGTTCGTTAAAGGTGGAAATGAAGATGTGCAAAAGTTCTGACCTATGGAGGTTGACAATGACCAGAATCTTCGGCTACCGTTAGGGCATGAGGAGAGTTTTTGACTTATATGTTGGTCATGGAGTTTTTTAGCCTGATTAATGGTTTTTTTACAATCCTTTGTCATCTTGTTGTATGCTTTCTTGTTTGACGGGGATTGAAGTATTTGAAATGTTTTGAAAGCCAGATTTTTACGCGTGACTGCTTCTCGGCATTTGGAATCAAACCCAAGGTTTTGTGCCTGGTCCGCAGGTTTTGAGGGAGGAGGGAATATAGCCATCCATAGCAGAAGTGATGACATCCCCTACCTCACGCGCACAGATAGAAGGGTCTTTGGTTCTAAAACAGACTTCATTCCAAGGAAAGTCGCGAAAGTGTATTCGCAGTGCATTCCAATCTGCTGACTTGTATTGCCAAATTTTCCTTTTAGGTTTTTCGGGTGGAAGGTCCGGGATGAAGTGGATGGCCGTTTGCACAAGGCAATGGTCTGAAGAGCCCAGTGGGGCTGTGACTTTCAGTGTGTATCCCGTTGGCGAGGTAGTCATAAAAAGATCAAGCAGATTGGAACGATGCCCAGAGACATCAGGGATGCGAGTTGGCTCTTGAACAAGTTGCTCCAGGTTATGACACAAAGCAAAGGATTCCGTCATGCGGCCAGCCGAATCGGTAGTTCCCGATTTCAGCCAATCGGAGTGATGGACATTGAAATCGCCGAGAACCGCAAATTCTGCCGACGGGTAGCGAGACAGAAGACTGTCAATGGTTTCTCCTAAGTATTTGAAAAGCTCGGAAGAATCATAATCACTCATATTTGGAGATCGGTAGATACAAGCATAAATTTTTGTGAATTTGTTAGATTTTAAACGGACCCACATAACATTGAAGGCGGGGTTCTCGAACTCCTTCAATCTGACACAGTTGATGTCTTCGCAGCTGTAGAGGCACAAGCCTCCTTTGGGCACAAACATGCTTTCGAGTATGTACCCTGGGCAGTTGAGGTAACTTGTGTCGGGTGGATCTTGAATTTGTGTTTCCGTGAGAAAGAGCAGGTGTGGTTTTTGAGATTGCAAGTGATGGTGAACAGAATTTAAATTACTGTGGATACCTCTGATGTTAGCGAAGTCTACCAACAGTTCACAAATGGTGCGAGGGTATGCAGTCTTGGTTGTCGCTGTATAAATATTATTATTGGGTTTATCTGTCATGAAGGTTTTGTGGGGGGGGGGGTGGCATTGTGAAACGAGGAGATCAGAAGCCCTTTTCAAGGACATTTGTTCCGGCAGCTGCGCTGCTAGGTTGAAGGAGGGAGGATATGGCCGTGGAGGACGCCTGGTGCCCCCCGCATACAACTGCTGGGACCTCGTCCGGTCACGATCCGGCACAACAATTGCAGCAAGATTATGCGCCGACTGATAGGGCAGCCAACCCGTAGTCGTTAGCTTAGGTCGGGCCCCTGTACTATTCGGCGGCCGGCCAGCGACGAACCGTTTCACACAGATCTCCCACGGCTCACACCTCCAACCAGACCCGCCGCGCAGCGGCCGGGATGACATCATCAAGATAGGCCGCCGATCAACTCCAACACAAGTGCCCGCCTGGGCACCAAAGCAAAGAACCCCGAACATGGCGAGCCATTTTAGGGGACCATAAATGCAGTGGCTTGGTAAACCAGTATAGTATACTGACCCCAGGTCGAAGGCAGGGTTTACTTTCCAATCCCAGAGGATGGGTTGGGGGGGAGCAAACTCACCTTCTCCCAAAAAAAAAAAGATGGTAGAAAAAACTACTTACCAATGCACAAAGTAATGCCTAAATTGATACTGGCCCAACGTGGATTGGGACTTCCACAGTCACAACAAAAATTGTTGCCAGGTATACTCAACAACTGTTCCCACATCCTGTAAATAAAAAAAAAAACATTTACTTGCAAGTCTGAAAAATGCTTTCTTTAAATCAGAAATTGTAAGATCAAGTAAAAATTTAATACATTATTTCTCCATGTCCAGCTATAAGTAGATTATTAGTAAAAATAACTAACAGAAATAGTAAAAATATACATAAATAAACTGGAATGGAAACACTGGTTATTTGGAAGAAATTCCCACTTGATCATGAGGTAATCTTCCAAAGTATAGAGAAATCACTTGCTGAGGATTAGAGTATTCTATGTCCATTTAAATAAAAAATTAATTGATAAATTTATTGATTATTTAAAATGTTTCTATACAAAATGCAATACTTAAGTTCGAAAATTTGATTCCTCTCATATCAATGTCCAATGTCAATTTCCAGTGTCAATGTAAATGGGACAATATATATTGTTTTTGAATTTTCGTTCTCAGTTTCATACTTTATGGACATAAAATACTCTAATCCTCAGCAAGCGAAATGTATGTATTATACCTAATTAAATAGTGAAAATGTCGACCATTTTATTCGAAAGAGGAAAAAGAAATACTTAATTCGTTTAGTTGTCATACAGCATACTATGGGAATGTGTGTACCTACACTCAATACATACAAGAAAGCCGACCATTTCAAAATATGACACAACATGATGACCTGCTGGATGTACCGGATATTTTATGAAATTTACAAAATATCATTTAATTTATGAATGATTGTATGTAAATTACTCCCGGAAGGTTCTAAATAAGATGCTCAATCCATTTTAAAACTGCTAACAATGTAAACGTCAACTAACCTCGATTTGCGTTTAGCTGGCTGATTCAAACTTTGATTAATGTAGATGTTACTATCACGTGGTTTGGTGTCTGCCACAACCATTGTGGACATTCCTCTCTGGATGGCACCACGAATACCACTTTGTAGGGCGTTAATCCAAGCAGTCAACATCTCTTCGGAATCAGCTTGAAGCATATGGCTCCTAGAATATATGAACTAATTTAATCAAAATGCTGATCTGTAGAGAATCTCCATAAAAACAAAGAATGAGATTAGGCACCAACATAATTAGTATCACCAGTTACCAACTGGTTTCAGTAATCACTAGACATACTAGCACAAACTTCAATAATCTTTTTTATTGGGATCTAATATTTTGTACATACATATATAACATCACACCATGTCCCTTGCGGGGTTGGCATAGGGAACCAAACGCCATATTTTTCTATCCTGGAACGCATCCCTTGCCTCGTCCACATTCATGCATTATCTTATATATGTTCTTCTGTTGTTCACTCTTCTAATATTTCCGTATTTCAGAATATCGTTCACGTGACCTTGCCATCCCTTTACTTGGGCGTCCCCGACCTCTCATTCGATTCCTGTCCGCACTCTATATTTTCTTTGTTAGGCGTTCCTCGTTCATTCTCTCCATGTGGCCAAACCATCCTAATATTAACTAACTTTTATTCTATTAATTACACCTAATTCATATTACATCCTTTCTTTATACCTCATTTCTTACCCTGTCATACATCATTCTATTACAAATTCTTCTTAATTATTTTGTAATACAAAATTACAAAAAATAGACACAAAAAGCATTGATTCTGTCCATTTTTTATCATTAACATTTCCCATTTAACTAAGAAATCCAAAAACTATCACAATCTAAAAAGCATATTTACAAGATTTTCAATTTCATCTTTTTTTTATTCTATTTAAATACATTATTTTTTAATTTTATTAGAACTATTTTTATATTCTTATTATTTTGATAGGAATATAAAAATAGATTTTAATTGTTCATATTATTTATTGTTCTGAAAAATAAAATTATCGAAATGTAATGGGATTGTTTGTAACAAAGTAAGACACTTGAAATCGTTATCACATCTTTAGATAGAATGAAAATAAACTTACTTTGAAGGCGATAGAACTTCAAAACAAAATCTCCTCTCCCCCTCGTTTACTAATTTGACTGTGCACAATCGCAAATCTTCTTCCATGACCGTCACATTGTCTTCTCCAGTTCTTTTCCTGAAAAGAAACAATAATTATCACAAATTCAGAGTAAACAAAATGTCATAAATTTTTCAGAACTTCATTTTATTGCGAGTCAATATTCTTTACTTTTCATTGTATGAATATTGACCTTGTATACTTTCTCTGTCAGACATTTGTTATTCATTTTTCTATGTCCTAAACATTAATACAAAATAAAAATGGCATTTGGTAAAAAATTCATTTCATTGCAATATTCTTTTGCATTCATTTCGAATGATATAGCAATTTTCAAATATGTTGCCAATTCGTATTTTATTCATTATAATATAGAGGATAAAAAATCTAACCTGTATACCAATTGGTTGTCATATAAGTAAAACCATCTTCTATTCCATGTTTTGAAGGCATTAGATGTTCTTTTGAAGAGATAACCTTGCATTCTTGGTTTCATGGATGCCTTGGGTGAACTCTGCAATGTCATGGTGTCTCCGGCCTCACCTTCTTTACCGGAAATATTGCAACTTGGCAATGCTGAATCGCGACTGTTGACAATCGTATGCCGATTTTCCATTTCCTTTTCTAAATCTTTTGTTTCAGTTCGCATTCTAGACACCTTTATTAAGAACACATATTAATGTAAATAAAATAAAGAAAATGTTTCAAACATGAATAGATAGATATACAAATATTTATTAAATATAATTGAAGACACAAGTTGATGAAGGTGTTAACTTACAAATTCATGAAGCTGAGATATTTGGGTTTAAAGTTTTGAACACATATTGGGCTTTTGTTACATAACACCTTCATCCACTGTGAAAAACGCATTTAGGATACTTTTTTCACATTGTTAATAGTGTCATATGAAAGAGCGGCACTTAAAACCTTCATCTGCACAAAAAAGTAGAAAATTGAAATTTTGCGACTTAACACCTTCATCCACTTGTGTCTTCAATTATATACCAAATTATTAAGTTTATATGAAAATAATTACAATTTTGTTATATTTATTTTAATTTTCAATCTGGATAAATGCATACAATCTAATATGGGAGTCAACCACCTTCTTACTACAAATAGCTCTGCTAATTTAAAACATTAATCATCTGACTACCAATTCATTCATATAAACAAAAATTTCAAAACAAATCAAAATTATTTAGTACACACTAGAAAAAAACATACAATTGAAAAAAATATTACTCACATCTTCAGCAATCTGTTTAAGGAAAGGATCGAGATCTTCACACAAATCAGCACCTTGATGATAAAATGTGCAACAAGCATGCATATATGACATAAACTGAAAATATTAAGAAATACATAAATAATAAGGATTATTACAAAGAGTACTAATTGATAGAGGGATAATGGAAGTATTTTGATCTACTGCGCATATGCCAACATTGAACTGTCAAAACGACCGATGCTGGACAGAAAATGTGTCTAGCAGTAGTTTTTGCCCAACAACCAGTGTTTCAATGTCAGCTTACAAAAAAATTGTCTGCGCAGGTTTTCAGACACTATTACATATGTATTCTTAGGATTATTATGAAAGAATAACCAATAAATAATATATACAACTATGGTAAAGAATTGTAACCTCTTAACTGTGATATATTTTTCAATACTGCAGAAAATGAGTAGTCACACCTATTTGAACTATGTTAAGTACAAATGTACATACATATATGGATAGTGATTATTGAACACACTTATCACAAATGATATAATTGCTGTTTAAATAAAATAATGCATAGATAAAGACAAGTTTACTTCAAATCTACTGATAATTTTAAAATAAAAAAAATACATTATTACTTTTTTTGGCCACATAAGAGACAAGCCTTTTGATGCAGCTTAATCAGAGAAAGATTATCTATAAATATAGGACATGATAATATAGGTAAGTATTCAAGTAGTTAATTCCATCTTTTTAAAAACATATTTTTTTTTCACAGTGAATGGTTTTAATGTTTTATTAACTTCTAAATAGACTGTTTTACTAATGCATTCTAATGAGGGAATAGTGGTGAGTCAATATGGCAATTAAAAAATTTAAGTGTTAAATTAATATTTGACATAATATCTATTAGTTGCCTGAAAAGAAATACAATAATAATAAATCAAAATGTTATGTCATTATTTCCAGCATTAAATAAGTATAATAAACTGAGATGACTTTTATAGCACCCTTTTTGTGATAACCTGAATAGATTACGGGTTTTTGTAAGATTCGTTGAAAGAAGTGACTTTTCAGGTGTTCCTGAATAGGGCTGAGTTGTCTATCCGTCTGAGTTCAGGTGGTAGTTTATTCCACGAGGCTGTTCGAGCCACAGTAAAAGTGAGTTTTTAGGTGTTTCCTGATTAGGGCTGAGTTGTCTATCCGCCTCAGTTCAGGTTGTAGTTTATTCCACGTGGCTGGTCGAGCTACAGTAAAAGAGTGTTTTCAGGTGTTTCCTGAATAGGGCTGAGTTGTCTATCCGCCTCAGTTCAGGTTGTAGTTTATTCCACGAGGCTGGTCGAGCCACAGTAAAAGTGAGTTTTCAGGTGTTTCCTGAATAGGGCTGAGTTGTCTATCCGCCTCAGTTCAGGTTGTAGTTTATTCCACGAGGCTGGTCGAGCTACAGTAAAAGAGTGTTTTCAGGTGTTTCCTGAATAGGGCTGAGTTGTCTATCCGCCTCAGTTCAGGTTGTAGATTATTCCACGAGGCTGGTCCAGCCACAGCAAAAGCATGATCACCAAAGGATGTGGTGTTTATTATATTTATTTCAGTTAACTTGCCAATCATGGATGTGGTGGCTGACCGAAGTGTTTGTTGTTGCTCGTTTGGGGTGAAAGGGATGCAGAAGTCCGTGAGAGACATGGGAGCCATGCCATGGATCACTTTGAATGTCAGCAAACATAGTTTGTACTTGACTCTCTCTGTCACTTTCAGCCAGTGAACATTTTGTCCTATGCTTTGTTTTTCCTATTTGTTATGTCTCTGTAGTTTTTTTGGGCGTCTGTCAATTCATGTCTATGAATTTCTTTTTTGAAGGCTCTTTCCTGTTGTTCCTCATGACTATTTTTGCTTGTTGGCACTCCTCGTCAAACCACTTGTCAGAAATTCGGATTTGTCGTCTTGTCAGATTCGATCAGGAATGTCTTTTTTTAAAACGATGGTGAGTATATTGTCATAGCAAGAGGTCAGTTTGTCAATTATAAGCGTTTCAAGTTGGTTTTTGAATACACAGAGGAGATCTTTGAAGTTCTGCTACAAAGTTTTCAATATTGAAGTTTCTCTATGCTCGGGATTGTACTGTGCGGTATTTCGGTGAAAGTGGGGTGAAGTTGATTGTCGTGTGAATCAGTCGGTGGTCTGATGGGCCATTGTCAGTTATTTGTGGGACTAATGCCAAAAGATGTTAAGAAGTCATTAAATATGACTCTGATTGGATTGGTATGTTGCTCTAGTTGGATGTTAAAATCTCCCGTTATATACATGTTTTTTGTGTTAATTAATACATTTTTTCCAATTAGAAGAGATGGGCCCGGTATTACAGTCGTCCCTCAACTCATTGAGTTTGTTAAACTCAAGATTAATGTTAAGGGGAGATTGAATCCATTTCCATATTACAGTGCAATATAACATGTCAGTTACTAAATCTTCAATTATAGACATATTTTACTTTTTCTGTGGTTATTATCTGTCAAATTTTATAAACAGGTTATTATCTGTCAAATTTTATAAACAGGTTATTATCTGTCAAACGGACAGTATTTCGCGTCGCACACAGAATTTTTTTTATCTCGTTTTAATTGAATATAATAACGGCAAAAAAAAAAAAATCTAACGATGTAGATATATCATGAAAAGATCAAAGATAAACAAAAGATTACATATACTCAATGAAATTGAACACTTCATAAGATAAATGATGAATAATGTTATTGTAGTTATCTCCATATAAAAAAGTACAATGGCGGCATCAATATGTCACATGATCCTTCCGGCATTTGATGTCGATAAGGAATATGCGCCGATTGTGTATTCGTTAGGATCGAATTCAAAGCAGAATGTTCAGCGCAAAACAACAAAATGAACTGGCGCAGTATCCTTCTTTCCTACGCGCATGCGTATTAGGATCCTTACATAGCGCGGGAGAGTGTAAATTTCGCCGGTGAGGATCGATGAATTACAGTGTTTAGAGTTCTTAATTTTTTAAATAATTTGACAGTTGTTTTGTTGATTCACCGATAGATGTCTTGAAGTCAAATATATGGGAGTAATATTCATCCAATTTTCGTCTCAATCAAGTATGAATTTACTGAGATATGAAGGTTCACAATTATGTATAGCCATGAGGGCATGTATAGATGACGCTCTGCGTTTAGGCACGTGGCCGGTGGGCATCTATACATGACGCTCGTCTTAAAAAGGTTAAATAACCTCAAATAATACGAACTACAAAACGGGACGCTACGACATGAAATACTATTGTTTTATTATCCAACATGATAAATTTAATTTTTTTCTACAAAATAATGTATGTTCGTTTCAATATGGCTGTCAGTCTGTTTTGTTGTGTGGCGCCACCGTCGATACAACTAACGTCTCTAGTGATAGAACACTGAAACTACACTCATTGCCTAACGCCTCTAGTGATAGAACACTGAAACTACACGCGTTGCCTAGCAAATGACAGTTGACTCACCGTTAAGTACTTAATCCACCAGAAACATTGAGTTAAATATTTGTCGTTTTAGTGACGTATTTGAGGGAAGATTAGGCCTAAACGGACACTGTAATACACTATATTTTTGTAAAACTTGAGTTTAGCTCTCAAACTGAGACTGTAATACCGGCCCATAGTTTATTAAAAAATAAGTCACAGGTTTTGATCCAGGTCAGTATATGGTGATGATGATGATGAAGTAGGAGCTGCCGATATTTAACACCCTAAAGACTCAAAGATCTGGAATTTCCTTGAGATTTTGGCGATCCGCATTCCTTGTGTCCCGATAATCGTAATAATTCCAATAAGGGCGTTAGAGAGCTGATCTTATTTTCGTTGTCGATGATGAGATACAGTATTGTATTCATCGTGCCATGTTTCAGTCACACACAGAACATTAATTTTATTCTGTTGAATAACGTCCACGAAATTCTCTACTTTATTAAAAACCGCACATTCCAATATCCAATAACCACTCTTCTGGGTATGGGTACGCCATGGCGCTTTGATGTTGGGTGGTCGATAAGAGTATTCTGAAATCCTTCTCTGCATCCACGGGGTTCGGGTTTATTATGTGTTGGAATGTAACATTATGTTGTATCTGTCGGGGTGTTTTATTTCCATTCATCCATGATTGGCGGTTTTTTTCTCCATGGCATCCTCGCAATCGTTTCTTAATATTTCGTTGTAATTCTGCATCTCGAGTTTTCTCAATAACATTTGTTTGTAGGTCATTAGCGTTGAATCTAAGGGTAAGTAGGTATTCATGGGTATACTTAATTTGGAGTATTGATCGCATTCCATAGTGTGGCAATCGTTCGAACTGCTCCAAACATGTGGTCAATCCCAGATTCAGGGATTGTTCCACATATGGTTTGACAACAAAATCGCTATCATAGACACACACATATTATCACTGATGACACTGTATTAAACAATATTATTGTTCACATATCGAATAACATAGTTAATTCATTATTACATATACGATAAAATTATCTGCATCTACTGTTCTAAAAATTAGGTCTGTCCGATTATGTTATCCCGATTAAAATACCTGAGAGTGCATAAAATCGCACCCGGCAGCTGCAAAGCTCCAGGAAAATATATAAATAAAAATAACTTACTGTAGCTAAGATATCATGTTTTTTCCTGGCCCTTAACATTGTAAGCGAGTGAACATAATCAAGTGCAGTATGTCGAAAACAAGACCTTGTAGCTGATAGTAAGTTAGCGGATTCCTCCATTTCAATAGGACGATTTTTTGATGCCTAAAATATGTAATGTCACATCATAAAAAACACAATTTTTTTGTCATTTAGTATTCAAAAAACTGGGTTTTTTAAATATGAATAACAATAAAAATATACCTAATCCCAAATGGGATTTTTGGCATATCTATGAAACAATTTACAATAGAAAGTAAATTAACCCCCACTTTCACCAAGGTTCCTAAGCGCTAAAATCAATTTTTTGATGCACTCAGCGTAAAATTTCGTTTCACCAAACAATCTTACTACTGTTATATTATGAAAGACTGAGTTTTTTGGAAATAGATGAAATAGACAGAAGTGTGTTATACCTAGGGCGAAATGAAAAAAAAAATTATTCATGATGTCAAAATATTACTTTTTGTATTTGTTAAATAAAATTGATTTTTTTTTAAAACAGCATAATAATTGATGTCAGCGAAAACAATAATGGCAGTATGCACAATAACGCAGGTAGCAGGGGTAGAATTGATACAGAGCTCGCGGCCATTCATGATACTAATGCGAATATACATGAGACCAAATCCTTTTTTTTCAAACAATTTCAAAAACTTGTAAAAATTGTGAACTACACACTGAATAATATTTGATTGTTATTTTAATAAAAGAAACAAGATACGGAAATTTAAGGAGAGTTGAGCCTAAGGTTCAATTATGAATGTTGGTTTTTAGTTGGTGAAATACAAATTCATTGAGTGATGCACTCAAGGATTCGAGCTCTGAGCAGGTAGTTAGTTGATGATCCATTTGATGTTCCTTGGTGAACAACGGCCATAAGTGATTGTTTCAGGCCTCTTTTTTGAAAATGACAAACCCTTTCAATTTTAATATTTTGATTGGAATGAAATTCAATTTAGGAATTATTAAGTCGTTTGTCTTTCGTCCCTGGTAATTTTTAAATTTTATTTCTTGTAAAACAATCTGCAGGACAACTTGTGAAGTTGATTATATTATTAACTAAACAGATACAAACAAATATAGATTTTTTGTAACTATATAGATAATATTATACATTACGGAAAAAATGGTAATTTTTCCTTGAGATGCCTAAAAAA
Organism: Molanna angustata; assembly: GCA_963576475.1. Classification (NCBI taxonomy): domain Eukaryota; kingdom Metazoa; phylum Arthropoda; class Insecta; order Trichoptera; family Molannidae; genus Molanna; species Molanna angustata. The sequence goes on from OY754975.1 coordinate 15,976,323, forward strand.
ATAACTAAAAATATATGAAGAAATCTATACAAATGGTTGCCTTCTCAACATTTATCGGCGGGTTTTCAAACTAATTGTTATTATAGAAACATAATGCATCCTTGTGGCGCAAATCAGAATTTGAATTATTCTATGAAGTTTCGAAAAATAAAAGTTTAAAAAAAATATAGGATTACAAAATATTTAGATACTACTTAAATAATATAAGATCTTGATATTTATAATACTATTAAAAACACTATTTTCCCATAATATGTATAGTATAATGTCGGCCTTCGTGGCTCAGTTGGTTAGGTAGCTGACTGCTGATCTAAGGGTCCTGGGTTCGATTCCCGGTAGAGGCACAATTTTTAATTGTGTTTTCAGTCTGGATCTGTGAGATGATAAATATCGTACGTCTCCAGAACGTGGCAACTTGTTATTGGGTGCGTGTTAAATAATTATTTGACATAGCACTTGTTATTTGCCCGAGAAGCTACATAAAATAAAATAAATATTCTCTATCTATAAACAAAAAATCAATAAAACAACGATTTAAGCCACTTTTATGTTTTCATTAAATTAATTTAATGAAAAAATATAAGTAATCAACTTCAGTATTATGAATTTAATTTACCTGTGAATTTTTAAGTAGTGCAACATCCAAGTCATTTGATATTTTTTCAAAATAGTGCTTGCTTTCCTTTACGCCTTTAATATCCCTAAAATATATAGTAAAATATTCACATTAAAACAATTTTTAACAGCATTATTTATGTAGCGAAAATATCATAGTATCATCTTAAATACAAATTGAAGAGTTTGTAGTTGTGGTGATAAAAAATAAAATCAAACTTACACTTTGATAAATGCTGTCAAGTTTTTCAAAACTGTTCTAGAAGCTTGATCAAGAAGTATGGTGTGAAATTTGTTCATTTCTTGTAATGTATTGATGAGTCGGTTAAAAGCTGAGGTAACTGGAGGCTCTTCTCCAAATTGTAAACTCAGTTCCCACAGAGAATTGGCAAAAAGACTGAAATAATTAAAAATATTTAAATTAAACAGACATCTACAGAAGGTACGTATTGTTCGTATTTTCATTGCTTTTAACATTTTTTCTGTATTCAAAATTTCTTTTGACAAAACTTTATTACTTCTTCTGGATATAGACATGAATATCAAAAATTGATGAGATCTAGATAGTTGTTATCATAATATATAACAAATATCATAAAATGCAATCAAATTTATGTAAACAAAATCCATAATAGTTATGTGTTCGATTTAAACATTCCTTTACTCGACTAGAAATTTGTATCAACACCTTTAACAAAAATAAAAGGAAAAATGGATACCTCTGTTGGGCTACATAAGCTTTCCCATTGTCTATCATAAGACTGCATGTTTTAAGAACTTTATCCAATTTCTGCTCGAGTTGTTCTATATTTGTTTCCTCATCTTCCAGTTGGGTCCTGAGAAAGCGATGATACAAATGTTAAAAAAACAAACGAAAATGCATTTCGAATTCAAATAAAAAAAATAACTTAAATCAATAATTTTACTTGATGTATGTAACAGAATGAATTGAATATACCTAAATTTTGGAGAATCTCGAAGGCATTCATCAAAATCGATTGCCGTTGGCATTTTGATTAGAGATTATTTTCCTCAAAATAAACTACTGAAACGTCAATGGTTGTCACTTCACACGTCAAGTCATTGGTCCACAGATAATATATTTGGTCTCTTTTCTATGTATTTGGTCATTATTATTATTAGCATTTGGTATCTATGGTTATAATTAACTTTGCCAACACAAAAAATATATTATATATGCAAACTTTCGTACTTCTTGTATGACAACTCAAATATATACTGCATTGATGAGCCCTCTCTCCTACCACAAGGAAACATCAAAGCCAATGTGAGGAAGAAAAGGAGACAAATGATGGTGACACTGTGAAATTCTTTTAGTACGGCGCATTTATTCAACATATCAGTATAGTTGGTCCATGGCAATTAAATAAATAAAAAACAAAAACAAACACAACAACAACAGAGTACAAATAACAAAACAAAACGAAGAACAACCCAACTCTCAAACACAACCGAGCACGAAGAGACTCCGACCAGAAGGTGCAGCCCTAGGGTACAGCGACATCCTCTCTCCAGACATGTCACTGTATTCTACGTGGTGGCTGAAAGTCCGGCGGGGCCCAGCCTCTGCGTCAGGCTGGCAGGTCCTTCTCGTACTCGGCGTAGTTTCCTCTTCTCTTCTGCCAGACAGTCACCCATGGCTGGCTCCGTGCCACACGGCAACGCTATGAAGGCGCATCTCGATAGAGGTGGCAGGCCAGCTGGGAGCCTCACGGAGGCGAACCGACGCCCCAGACGACACGGAAAGCCCCTCGTGGTCCAATCTGCGAGCCGCCGCGTTCCCTGCTGCGGTGGCCCAACACTGCGCCCTGCCTCCACGCCTCTGCCCTGTTGATGCCCTCATCTTGGCTCCGTAGCACCAGCAGCGTCCATGCATGTGACGTGTCCTGTCAAAAGGAGCTCCTGCGTCGTCGAAAATATGGCCGCCATCGGGAGCAAATGTCGACCGATGACGGCGTCACACCAAACCGTCCGTCTTCCACCAGAGTTGAACGCCAAGAGAGCGCGTGTTAGCTGCTAGCTGCCAGTCTCGTTGCTCGCCCGAGCGCTAATATCTTTCCAGGAATGTTGCCGTGGAAAAAAAATTAAAAATATTGTTTTTCGGCAAAATTTATTCTCGCACATAACAGCATAATCTTTCTAAAGCCTCCTCTACACATCGACAGATGCGTCGGCGGCAGATTATATCTGCGGATGCATCTGTCGATGTGTAGAGGGGGGGTTTTGCTCGTCTGTGGTAGGTATTTGGCATCGGCCGATGCATCTGCCACATATCCGTTTGGTGTCGGTTTTTTCGACATGGATCAAAGAGCGGCAGCGTGTACGCAAGGCGACTGTCCACAGTCCACACATCTGCGAATAAATCATTATTGGACGGAAATTTAGTGAGAGTGCACGCGTGCGTGCTTAGTTTTCTCGTCGAAATGGTTGCTGTTATGACCACTGAAGAAACATTTAATTTATGAGCGACTGCGTCGCTATTATTAATACAAAAAAACCTATCCTAACCGAGAGATTTTGAGAAATATATATTTCATGATGAAAAGTAAATATCTGCAGTAGAAGCTAGTAGTTGTGAAAATATTTATTCCGAATAAATTTTCACTTTGTTCTGTTTCTGTGTATCATCCACCACCATCACCTTCTTTTGTACCATTTTTTCTTAATAACTCTGTTGCGGTTTACACTTACGTAGTAATTATAAGTGCCTGCTAAATAAGTAAATAGCAGCGGCCGCTACTGTATCCACATCCATTTTTTGCGGCACGGCATGCGTCTTTCGAGGTTGTACACAGACTGATTAACTCGCGGATGTGTGGACGAATCGTAATTTATCCGCGGATATGTCTACTGATGCATCTGCCGACGCATCTGTCGACGTGTAGAGGAGGCATATGACAGTTAAGATAATCTGTTGCCAATGCCCATAGAAAAGAGCCAATGCAATAAAATCGCTTTTCTATGGCCAATGCCAATGAAAGATGAAAGTGACAGGATGATGTGATGACAAATTCATTGTATTCTAATTGTGAATAATTGTTTATATTCTCAGGATGTGCTTAGTGCTCATTCCCGATCAACAGATAATCGAATGAGTTGATAATTGTTATAAAAATACGGCAGCTTCCTTTGATAGCAGCTTCCTGGTTCATAATTTTAATATTAAACTCAAACATGCGTTACAAATATCGGATAGCTGTCATTCTATTATTTGAAGAAGATTTAAGTCGAATATGTTGTTGAATAGGAATGTTTTTAAATTGTCCGTTATCTGTTTTGCTTTTTGTGGTATTATTTTACTAATTGAACCAATATTATCAATTATTGGCATTGTGAAATACCCAGTTTTTATATGGTGGACCCAGGATTATCCTGGACTAATTTCGAAAGTTCCAGATTGTTCTCATAAATTCAAGTGTGAGTTTACGAATGTTCGCGAAAGAAGATTTGAAAAAAATGTCATGGGATTTTTATTTTATGGATCACACTTTGATTATTTAGATCTTCCTTTACCGAGAGAACCAAACAAAAAAATATGGGGATTGATTCACGAAGAATCTCCTAGGAATACACCAGTACTAGCCCATGCTCCCATATTGGAATTATTCAATTATTCGTCGACTATATCCCGATACAGCGATGTTCCACTAACATTACAATTTGTAAATTATGAAGATCTGACTTCTTCTAAATATTTTCTTAGTACAATAAAGAAAAATGATCTCTTAGGAAGAATATCTCCAATATTATATATACAAACAGACTGTGATACGTCAACATACCGGGATGCATATGTTAAAGAGTTAATGCTTCATATCTCCGTTGACTCTTATGGAAAATGTTTAAACAACAGAATCTTACCTGATGAGTTTGGAGGAGATTATTTAAATAATCTTAATTCAGATAAGTTTTTAAAATTTGTCTCTCAGTATAAATTCACTATAGCATTTGAAAATGGAGTATGTGAAGATTATACCACGGAAAAGTTATGGAGGCCTTTGAAAGTAGGATCGGTGCCAATATATATGGGTTCACCTAGTGTCAGAGATTGGTTACCTAATCAAAATTCCGCAATTATAGCTCAAGATTTTACATCGCCCAAAGAACTCGCCACATATATAAAATATCTCAATGTTCATGATGATAAATATGAAGAATATCTGCAACACATGATAAATAACAGTGTTTCAAATGTAAATCTAATTAATGCAGTTAAGTATAAACATTGGTTAACCGAAAATGATAATTTTGACGAAGCTTTTGAGTGTTTTTTGTGTGAGAAAATTCATGTAAATAATGTTAATAAGAAAAGTAATGTCGTAGACTATAGACACTACAACTGTCCAAAGCCCACTACTCCAGTATTTGACAAAGAAGTTGTTAATGAGTGGTTGACCGTATGGTCTGAAGCCAAAACTACAGCTCACAAAGTTAATGAATTGGTAATCAAATATAATAAACATAACTATACAGAAAATGAAATAAGGTATTGACCTTATGCATACTATGGATGAGTGATTATATCTAATACATTTTCCTAATCTGGATATCATTGATTTGGTAATAAAATATCATAAACATAACTATACAGAAAATGAAATAAGGTATTGACCTTATGCATACTATGGATGAGTGATTATATCTAATACATTTTCCTAATCTGGATATCATAGATTTGGTAATAAAATATCATAAACATAACTATACAGAAAATGAAATAAGGTATTGACCTTATGCATACTATGGATGAGTTATTATATCTAATACATTTTCCTAATCTGGATATCATTGATTTGGTAATAAAATATCATAAAGCATACCTAATTTTATAGAGAATGAAATGAGGTATTGAACTATGCATGAGTGATTACATCTAGTACATGTCATGTTCTTGGTATGGATATCATAGATTTGGTAATCAAATATCATAAACATACCTAATTAACAGAGAATGAAATGAGGTATTTAACTATGCATAAGTTTGCATCTAGTACATGTTCCTTATCTGGATATCATAGATTTAGATATTATACCTACTTCATTAATGAAATAAAGTATTGAACTATACATACTATGGATGAGTGATTACATCTAGTACATTTTCCTAATCTGGATATCGATTTAGATAATATAAGTACCTTCTTCATTAAAATAATTTATTTTTACATGTATAATTATTATTAACATAACATTAATTCTACTACTCTTATATTACTTTGTATTGTTTCTCTTACTACAATGGTGCCTTACTACAGCCAAAATCATCTTTCACCTTTAGTTCTACATATCCCTGTTACTGGAGATGCTGCAAAACTTTATTGTTTTGTTTAAAATACAAACTAATATAGGATTTTTATTATTTATTTCCAGAAAAAGGACACATGGCTGCGGCCACTTGGTTGCGAGTCCACTTGGCTGCAACAGACACTTGGGTCCGAGCTCACTTGGTCGTGACTTATTCTATTCAAAAATATTATTATAACAAGTAATGCATGAAGGTATTAATATGAAACAAAAGTTAGCGCTTGACGATAACGAACACCGTTTTCAATTTGACTCAGGGGCCTTGTAACATACATCATATACATCCTCACATTCCCAAAATTATGCTGCATAGATGCTTGTGTTACAGGTGAACAAAATCGGTCGTGGCAGGATTCGAACTCTCGACCACTGGATTACTATTATTACTAACCAAGTGCGCTAACCACTCTGTCACCACGTATCTATGTTGAGCAATGTAATTGATTTGATTAATGTGATTATTTTATAAATAATTTTTTTTTTGGTTAGTCAACTTTTATAAAAGTGACAGACGTGAGCGAGTTGCTTTGCTAATGGAAATGGTTAGGAATAAGTTTATTATGTATTCGCATTTGATCGCATTTTTCAAATATTTATATCACTAGCTATATGTAGCCATGATCCAATTTGTCTGGTTCCCCTTTCTTAGGGTTACGAAGGTCAGATGGCAGTCGCTTCAATGTAATAAACCAGACTCGCCAATTCCAGGATCATGGTCAAAGCGTACCCCAATAGAAACGGGACAAAAGCGCTAACGAGGAAGAAGATTTCTCAACATATGATTTACGTAGTTGTATGATGCCTACTATTTTTAATACTTCTTTTATTTTACCGTTTTATTTAACTTTGACAGCTCATCCAACCTTGGGAATGACAAAGGTGTTGATATTATTTTTCTTCCAACCAATTTCCATTCAATTTATAAACCAAATGGACTTGCACCCTAGTAGAGTCCGTCGCAACCAAGTGGGCTCACACCCAAGTGTCCATTGCACCCAAGTGGTGGCAGCCAAGTGTCCTAAACCGTTTATTTCCTATATAAAAAAAAAACTCATTTTGGGTAGATTTTTTATGAATTATGTATTATTTTCAGTATTATATACTTCCATAAATGTTTGATAATTATATGGAATATTAATTTTGATGTTTCAGAATAAGATTAAGGACAATTTATAACAAAAAACCTTTTTAAAAGTTATTATAATAACAATATAACTTTGTTTATTTCCACTTATTTATTTTTATTCCACAACTAGTTTCAAGAACTACCGTTCTCTTCTTCAGGTGGGTTTTAACTAAAAACTAATTTGGTGTGGTGTGTGGCAGTGTCATAGGTATAGCGGGAGGTGGAGGTAAGGGGGGGACCTAACGGGAACATGGATAATAATGGTGAAGTGTTGGGTTGTGTCTGGTTGTTAATTATTTTCTTGTGACTGTTTATGGCTTTGTGGATTTCTAATGTCTCTAAATTATTTTGTTTCAGTCCGTATGTATGTTTATGTAATAATTGTGCGTTTGTATTGTCAAATTGTACTTTTTTTTAAAAATTGTACTTTTTAAAAGTTATTTAAACATGCATTAAATTTTAATTTTATTTATAAAAATAAAAACACAGTTTCAATCCATAATAAGCATGAACTTTATTAGCCCTTTTGCTAAACACAGCTAACATGTTTAGAGGCACAATTTAGGTATATTATAAAACTTAAACAAAATAATTTAATAATAAAAGAGGTGTGTATGGGGGGAGGGGAGTCAGTAAATATTTAATCTGTACCGTACCCATTACAATTGGGGTTTTTCCCTTATTCTTCACTAAATATTTGTATCTGTCATAAATAACCCTTGTTCTCAAGTAACGATATTGTATTGTACTTCTTAGACATGGGTAACTCAACAAAATTCCTTGCGTCAACTCAGTAACTCAGGCGCAGCTCACTGAGTCAACCCATAATTGAGTCATGACGCAACAAAATGAATACGCTGAGTGAGATGTGTAGTGAGCACCATCTACATGACACATTCAAAGATTCAACAACGTTAGACAGGAATAATTAATTGTTTTGTTACCAGCAATGAGTACAATGCAACATGAAATCAAAGGTGGGCTGATTTAAGTTACAATTACTTACGTTGTTATTCTTATTTATTATATTTGTTTAAAAAAATATTATTGTACGTTGCCCATTTTTTCAAATAAATAAAAAAAAAATACTGTTCTATTTCATATTAATACCTTCGTGGTTCTATTCATCTATAAAGATATATTTATGATCTGATAATATTGAGAAATCCCTAGTAATTGCATGAACTTCATGTTTATAATTTAACATAACTAAATAATATAAGAAAATTGTCTGAATTCAAACAATCCATATTAATGATTTTGTTATAATAATAATAATACCAAAAGGTTTTTAACAAATTTTAAACATTGGTATGTAGAAGGTAAAAATTGAAAGATATACTTTATTAAATCCTGACATTCAGATACAAAATCATTACTCATGAAAAATGTTAAAATTTATGAAAATCATTATTTTAAAATTGTGATGCAAATTTCTAGGGTGAATATAAGCATTTTTAAGTGTAGAAATTATGAATGAATATTATATACAAAAATAATTACTCGATCTTATAAATATATGGTCTGAAATGTGATATTTGTTAAGACGATTTATTTTATTTTATAAATATTTGTACTGATAAACCAAATATATCTTAAAATTCATAAATTTCATATAGTATCTTAAATTTCATAGAGCTTTGAAATTTTCTGTTTTTTATTCAGTGACATTAATTGTTTTTCTCGTCATATTATTACTACATTTATGTGACTTTTTAAATTACCGTTTTTTTAGTCATGGCACCTAAAATGATGTGTGGTGAATAAAATATGATATTGAATGTCTCGATTTTTATAATATACTGGAATTAGTACATTGGTATTGTGTTGAGAAATATGTGAAGATCATGTGTAGATAGATTTACTAATTTCTTTTGGGGTACACCAGTGTGAGGAACATATTATTATAAATACAAAAAAATAAAACTCATTACATTATACTCTATTTCCCAAGAGGTTCCCAAACTTTATTTCTCGTAGACCACTTTCAAAATCTCACTGGTTTCGGTGAACCCCCTGCTGCTAGATTTCTACCATATTTCCAAAACTCGACAAAAAATGTGAAGATTGCATTGCAGCTGAGTTCCAACCTTAAATTCACAGTGGTAAAAAAATAATTTAATGCTAAATAAGATAAATGATTAAGAATTTAATGTCAAAACTCACCCAAAAATTTAGAGTTTTTTTTCTGGTTAAATATTTGTAAAAAGTATTGTATTATCTGCCTACATTTTGATAGGTAAAGTCTAGCCAAATTTTTTATTCTTTACTTTCAAAGCAGATAAATTTTCATGGACCCTCACAACTCGTGAACCCCCTTTTTTATTTATTTTATTTCATGCCAACGCAGACCCCTATCGAGTCTCCCACGGACCCTGGGGATCCATCTGGACCACTTTGAGAATCACTGCTCTATATTTATGGTGTACATTATTAGGAATTGTATTGTTTTGAAAACTTGTGTGTTTTCAGTTTTTGTGTTCTTTCTATATTTTTAAATCTATATTTTTGTATTACACACCTACACATGTAAATTTTTACCAACTTAATAAATTATATTTTTCATAGTTATTTTTTATTTTTATTATTTTTTATATAAATCTTGATTTTCCTATGCATATAATAAAACAGTGGCAACTTTTTACACTCTGGCTTACTAATAAGTACTAAGATTCTTTTCTTGGTTCTAATGTCAGTTGCAGACCAAAAGCTAAGCTATATGTTATTTTAGCTTAACTCGCATAGCTGAGGTCATTTTTCATACTAGTGTGCAGACCGCAAACTATTTGAATGAAGCTAAGTTAGTTGTTTATGCCAACCCAAACTATATCACACGCCTCACCTGACACCTCTCTGCGCCTTCGTAACCTATTTTAGTATCGTTGAGTGCCTTGTTCGTGATAGACTGTTGCCAATCTTTGTGGCAGTCTTTTGACTATTGTGATTCAAATAAAAATGATTATTTAAAAAAAAATAACATAACTTTGTTTATTTCCACTCGTTTCTATTTATTGCACAACTAATTTAAAGAACTACCATTTTCCTCTACAAGTGAGTTAAAACTATTTGGTATGGTACGCAGCAATGTCATGGGTATAGCAGGAGGTGAGGGAGGGGGTGGGCGTTGCGTTGACCTTACAGGAACATTAATATTTTCTTGTAATTATTTATGGCCTTGTGGATCCCTAATACATCTAAATTGTTTTGTTGTTACAGTCTAGCCTAGGTGTTGAGTACATAAAGAAAAAATTCTTTGGTTTTTGTGTATGGATATTTTCTTGTTTGTTGTTTTTTTTATAAGTCGTACTATGTAAATTTGTTTTTTTTCCCACATTGTTCATATTCTTTTTGTTTATGCTAGGTGTAAGAAACTGTACTTATTTTTTTATATCTAAATAAAATGTACAGTCAAATATTGTTGTCTGTATACGAGGCTGGTTTTATGCTTCAAGGAAGTTGTCTCGTATTATGTGTAATTTTATTAAGGTATATATTTTTTTTCCAATTTGTACCAGTCATGGTTTTGGTTTATATATTTATTTATGGATGATGTTTGTACATGTTTTTCTGTTTAATATTTTATGAACTTTATCTTTCTTGTAACTGTTGTTATGAGCTATTATTTGTAGTTCTTTGTTTTAGTCTGGGTTATTTAATGGTATCTTGAGTAATCTAGTGATCATTGAATGAAAGGCTGCGATTTTGTGTTGCTCACCCTCACCTCCTGATATAGACACTGCCGCCCACCAATTCAGAGTGGAAATATACAAATTTATCTTATTTTAATATTTTATTTAAAATGAATTTCCACAATGCAAACGCCTCTAACATAGAATAAAGATCATTTTATTTATTAATTTACAATAAATGACATAAGATTACAATTACTTACTTACTAAGCCTCTTCTTGAGTCTAGTATTGGACAAAGGCCTCCCGCTTGGACTTCCACTGGTCTCACAATACAATGCATATGGAAAATGATAATAGAGGAAACAAATTCTTCAAATTATAAATACTTATACATAATTTGCTTCTATTCTGATATTCATAACAATTATAATCTTAATAGATAAAAATCTTGTGTCACAATGTTCGTACAAGCTAATCTCTGAAACCGCCCAAACGATCCAATAAAATTTGTAAATGTATATGGTTGGTTCCAGCTTGAAAGATAGGATAGTTTTGGACCTGGTAGATGGCGCTGTTATCGAGATCTTAAAAAAATTTAAAATTTTTAACATTTATTTTTTAAATTTCTCATCCAAAAATACATACTACAAAGTTTCAATTATATACTACTTCTGCCAGGATTTTTAATAAGAAAAAGGGTCATAGTTTAAAAATCTACTGACATCTGTATTACGCATACCTTTAGGCCTCTTTCTTATTAACGTATGAAAAAAATTTGGAAAAATATTTCCGCTTCTTCCACCACCAACCGCTCATCATATGGGGACTGTAATCGACCCTTTCACAGAACGCTAAGTGACAAAAAAATGCATAACACGAAGAGTAGTTTATGGAGCCTTCTAGACTAGCAATCTCGGCACCATAATGACAAAAGAACAATCGACAAAATGAATAGAAACTTATAAATTGTTAAAATGAGGTCTATACAAAAGAAGGATTTGATTCACAGTAAATTCATCGAAAATGAGTTTACAGAAAACAAGTTCATCGAAAACAAATTCATTGAAAACCAATTCATCGAAAAAAATTTTTATAGATATTTGAAAGAAATGCCTAGGGGACTGGCAAGCTAAAAAAGCAGTGGTCAGTAAAAGTTATAATTTTTTTTTCGATGAATTGATCATTCGATAAATTGGTTTTCGATGAATTGATTTTCGATGAACTCGTCGGTTACCAAAAGAAGGTTATCTGTGGTAGAACAACATCTGCCCGAGTCCACTAGTATATTCTTTTATATTGACCTCACACAGCAGAACGGGTGATGGTGAGGGAAGAACAATTGGTATGTTGTTTATTAAAATCTCCGATAATCATTTATTCATACAAACATAAGGCTGAAATTTTCTCAATGCCCAGTAATTTTCATTTTGGTTTATCGAGTCTAACATGATGAAAATGAAAATTTCTTACTATGCGGCGATTTCCATTTTTATATATTGATGGAAACACTACAAGGCTGAAATTTTCTCACTGCGCGGAAATTTTCGTTTTGTTGCCCTCTCACTGATATTATATTCACTTTTTTAGAAATATATATTTCATAATCAAGTTTCGAGTAATTAATATCTTCTAATAAAATCATTTTATTGCTAATATTGCTTCTTTGGGCTGGAAACACTGGTTAGTTGGAAGAAATTCCCATTTGGCAATAAACTGGCTACTTGCGCAGGATGCAAGGAAGTGTTTATTATTATAATTTTTAAAGTCTTTCTTATTTTTTACCCAAGACCCAGGGTGCATTCGAATCATTCTATGAAAAAGTTTACTACGACCCAATAATGTTGGGTACCTAAAAATTTCAGTTACATTATTAATATAAAGAAGGGGAGAGTTGGTAAGTTTCTACTATTTCTGAAAAAAGAGTGTTTTTTTTCTTTTTGAAAAGGGGGCAGTAGACATAAAAAGGTTAGGAGCCTCTGACATAACATATCAGTCACATGTGATTACATATCAGTCATAGAAAAATAATTACCTATTTTGTTACCTAACGTCTTGGATAAAAATCAAATTTTATTGATAGTAGCAAAATATTGATGCAAAAAGCAAATGCTATATTTTATGGAATCAAAAGACAAATACGTAAAAAATGATTTATTATAATATAATACACAAAACAAAAACATATAAATATGAATAATTTATTATGAATTTGTGAGATATTTGATCATTGGACTATCTTTACAGTCCTTATCGATATTTGTCCATTCTATGCAGGTTTTAAGAGCACCAAACGTGTCTAATATTGCTTCTTTTTTAAAATCGTATGTTGATAAATTATTAGATGTATCAAAATAATACATTTTACTATGTGTTTTTGAAAAAGCCAATGTCCAAGGATCTGTAATAAAATTTACTCAAATGGTAAATATTCACATTATAGAGAAAAATTGTAAATAAACTCAGTGATTATAAAATTTCTTGTTTTAAATTGAATTTCAAATTTGGGCCCCTTATCAAGGTGGGCCCTATATGTATCCTTGGAACTTACCTACCTATCGTCTGCGTACCGCATTATTCTCCATTACAAAAGTAGGTTCTTAACGAAAAATTTGGATTGGATTTACAGTAAGACCGCTTGACCCTGCTTTATGTAGCTACGCCACTAATTGATAGGTAAAAAACAATTTTGTACTTCATTTCAATAAAGAACGAAGTATATATAAATCTTACTAAATACTTATTTTATTACAACTAGAATCATGCATAAATAATTCCTCCCCAATTTGTATCAATATTTTTATAAAAATTTTCAGCCAAGTCAATATTTCGGCTTTAGCCAAAAGTTGAGACTAGAGCTGAACAATCAACTTCGGTCAAAGTTTCAATATAACAGTTTTTAAACAAATAAAAAAAACACATATCATCGAAAGTGAGTATGATTTTACCATGGGGGTATAATAGGATGGAGACGCCTTTGTACATGAAAAGTGCAATCAAATTCATAGCTTATTTTTTATCTGTAAAGTTGTCAGCAACAAATGACGTATGCTGTGCAAACTGGCGCAAACTTCAGTCACATTTGGTCACATTCTCTTACGATACAGCACGATATCGTTTCGTAAACAAAACACACAAAAATTTCGCAACCATCTTTTTTATTTGTGACCATTTTTGTTCCCAAAAATATACTAATTTTTGATTTATCGAAATTAAAATGTCGAACAGGCATTGTTGTGTGGCAAAATGTAGGAGTAGAGGTGGAATATCTTTTCACAAGTAAGTATCGAAACTAACCTAAAAAATTAAAACGTAATATACCTATTATTATAAGTTGCGTAGTTATTGTTTACATGAATCATTCTTAATGATTTAATATTACGAACAGTATAATTGTTTGTGATAGTTTAATAAAATAGTAAAATGGTTTTATTTGTTTGGTTTTGTAAATGGTCGCGGCAGCCATTACTTTTTATAATAATGTTGTATTTGACACAATTTGAGTAAAAATATAAATTCCATTCACTGTTAATGCTTTTCAATCTTATGTCTCATATTTATAACGTTTTATATAATCCCCAAATATTTTATTTATGATTTAAGAAGATAGAGCACAAAAATCACATCATATGTCACTAGATTCCGCCATATTTCTTTTGAAGGCCGTAGTGATGTGCATAACATTTCCAATCTATATTTATTTTTACCATATCTTTTAATAGTTTTTTATAAATTCAGTCAACTTGCGGTATCTATTTGTTCCTGGCGTTATTTATTTATATTTCTTATGAAACGCGATTTTATATGATTTAAATACAATACTTATATGCAATATAAATAGACATATTTTTTTTACAGATTTTCAAAAAATCCCGCTTTAAGAGCTTTATGGATTGCCGCCGTCAATCGTGGACCAAATGGGCAACCATCTTCAGGCTGTGTCCTTTGTTCGAAGCATTTCAGAGATGATGGAATTGACTGTAGTGGTTATCGAAGAAGAATAAAACCAAATGCTGTTCCTTCAATTTTCTCCCAATTAAATACTGTTTGTCCTGAAGTACGTTGATAGTACTATATTATATCTCATATATTTTATGTTTATTTATATTAATTATTTATTATATTTTGTACTTTTTTTGTAAATTTTATATATTATACTTACCTACATTATATTAGAAATCCTTACCAATATTACTTGTTTAAATATTATTTTTAGATGCGTAGATAAAAATATTTTTGTGGACGTTATGTTAAACACTATCTCTTTTTTTTTCAAACAACTTTGCCCATCTTTAGTGAACCTTCGGTGCTTAGTTTTTCGTCATCAAATCCAGTTCATATTTCTGAAAATGATGTTCCTATTCAGGACTCCCCAAGAAAAATTTATATTTTTCATATAGTTATTAAAACAAACTAATAATTTTTGAAAAAAAGATGTTTAAAAAAACTACAGTTATATATATAAATATATATACTATAGTCAAATCTTGTAAGTGACCCGTCTCAGAACAGGTTTTCCTAGTGAGACGGGGAACGAATAATTTTATTGTTATAATGTTTTTGTTTTTGAACAATAAACGTCGGATTGCCGGCACTGAAACTAAATAAACTATTTATGAATTAAGCATTTTTTAATTCAATCCCTTTCCTGTAAATTATTTAAACTCCTGAACTCCTCCACGAAGCACAAGGTTTCATTATTTTTAGGGAGAATCTCCAATTTTGCAATGATCTTTGTAAATATTTTTCTAATATTTTTTTACGGCGCTGGCCAATTTAATAATGATATTAATAAAAATTAAGCCCTTGAGGTGAGTTTTCACGAAAACGGCGCTATATAAATTATCCAACCATATACATAAGCACTACAAATAATAACACTTATTTTTTTGTTTTTAATGAGTGATCCT
The DNA here is from genome assembly GCA_963576475.1 of Molanna angustata. Taxonomy (NCBI): domain Eukaryota; kingdom Metazoa; phylum Arthropoda; class Insecta; order Trichoptera; family Molannidae; genus Molanna; species Molanna angustata. The sequence continues at coordinate 15,991,927 of OY754975.1, forward strand.
TATTTTTTCATAACCAAAGTAAAATATATATGACATTTTTGCAGAAAATAATATTTTATTATAAAATGCTTTTGTTCAATTATCGTAATTATAAATTGAAAAATATTCAATTTTAAAATAATATTTGACCATCTCTAATTCGTGGATCATTTTCTAACTTCAACGTTGCCATTAAAATAATATTGCCACGAGATAAAAAAAAGTACTTATTTTTGTCTTTATATTGTCGTAACTGTCACTTGTGACTAACTTCCATAGGCTAAGAAGTTGATTGCATTTAGGTATTTGGTTTTTGTATGGAATTTTACGTAAGGGCGGCCCCTTGGATTTTACAATGCACCGGAAGAAAGTTTTTCAGTCTATTTAGAGTGCATGTATAATATAAAACAGGGAAATACTGACAAGAGAAATCTGCTCATGCAATGGAAGATCTTTGTTGAAAAGAATACCATGATTATTCACTTTTATGTTGATTTTTAGTAAGTAAAAATGGGATTGGAGAATTTGAATTCATAAAAATATTGTAAAATTACCTTTTATGTCTTTGATGAGTAATACTGATTTGGTGACAAAATAAAGATCATTGTTGTCAAAAACATTAGGAACCGACGTTGCGTTGGCTATGTCCATATTTTTCAGTTGTCTCTTATCCAACTTATCTATTTCAGTTCTTAAATTTTCTAATTTGTACAGTTTTTTACATCTCAAAGGAATTCTAGAACCATCATTCGGTCTGTTGTGTGCTAAGCAAAATAATGCTATTCTATTAAACCTGGAAAGATAATTAAAAGAAGAATTATGGCTGGAAATATAGTAGATAAAGCGAATATTCCAGTATTCATTGAGCCTAGCATATCGAAAGAAACTTAAATTGACATTCATATTGTGATTTCAGTGACATTGTTGGGGTATGTAAGTGAAACATAAGTAGTGCAGTAGACACATGAAAATTATATCTCACTACACACATGCAAATTCAGTGTTGCCAATTTGTGGGGAATTCCCCAAATTACGGGGAATCTCAACTCGATTGGGGATTGGCTTTTTGTGGGAAATCTAGCATTTTACTATTCATCGTTAAAACGTCTATAAATGCAAAAAAATATTAAAATGTACACTGTTCAGCTATTACAGATTTCTTTAAAATGTGCCAAGATTTTTATAATTAATTAATGTCAGACATTGTTAAGAGATTTGATTCGAGAGATCCTTTTTATTTCTATTATATCTATTGTGAATCCTTCAAAAGCTCAACAAATAAAAAGTTAAGTCACTAACGCCTGTGCTAAAAGGATTTCCAGTCTTTGAAAACTTTGTGCTAATACAAAAATTAATGACGAATGGCGAGTTCACGCTATGCTGTATTTTACTCTTCCTGGCCTTGATGGATATGACGATGCGGAGAGTTACTGGGGTAAAGTGTTAAGTGTTTCAAGTGTAAATATTATTGTGTTTTTTATGAAAATTGGCATAGGGTACGCTGCATGCAATAGATGTATTTTTCATGTAATAAATAAAGATACATAATTCAATAGACTTATACAACTGTCGATTCGTTCATGAGAATTCAATTCTCTTAATGAATCGACATTATTAAGCCAAGATGCGTGTACGAAGGAAAATTTTGTATGGTGTGTGGACTTTTTGCATGCTAATAACACCAACTAGAGGCCTCGCAGCATATATGTTCCCATACATGGATTTACTCAGAATTCGGAGTAGAACATTTTATGTGAGTTTTGTGTGTGTGTGTGTGTGTGTCTTATAACTTTTGATCCGCTCAATTTACAGAGCCCAAATTTTCAGAATATATAAACAGTTATAGGCCTACAAAACTTTTATACTCAGAATTGTGAATTTTTGTTTCAGTCAGGGGTTATCAACTTTTGAATTTTTACTTTATTTTTCCATATATCTCAGAAACCATAAAAGCTAGAACGCTGAAAATTGGTATAAAGATAGACAAACAAAAAATCTCAAATTAGTTTTTTTTTTAAATTTCAGGGTTTCTCAAACATTTTTTATTAAGAAAAATATTTTTTTATGATAAATTTATGAGTTTAACTGCCTATATTTCCATTTTTTTTTTTAAATCGAAAAAAGCCAAAACACCCCAACTAGATAATTTAATTTTATATAAAAAATATTAACATTGTATTAGCACATCTAAATTTTTTTTTTAATTTTTTATAAAAATTTAATTTAGTGACGACATCACTTCATACAATTTGTATGGTAGTCGCCTATACACAATATGTAAGAAGACTTAATAGTTTGATACTTAAATCTCCAAACATACATACATACCATCATACTGTTTTCATATTCTATGTAGGAAAAACAGACAGACCTCTATACTATCCTATCCTGACAAACATACCTACATGTCTTACATAGAAAATAAAATATCTTCAAATATATATTAATTTGTGTTGTTTATAGTTTGGTACGTATTATTTGATCATGCATACTATCGCCATCAACAGTTGGATCTCATGTGTTACATGCAACTAGTAAGACAATTACCTTTCTTCTAAGGGGCATTGTAAGACACATACACCCCCAAGGCAGAAAGCATCTATAATGTGAAGTCCATTAGTTCTTCTAAGACCTCTACCTTCTCGAATATTTTCGTATACTCTTTCTGCCAAGATAAATGTACCTGCTGGTAACCTTATTTCGTGGCATGAAGTCCAGTGTTTTCCATGTAATTCATAAACATTTCCATGAGATCCTGCATAAAAGAAATAAACAAAAGTATTTACATTGACTGATTTCATTTATCATAAATTATTATACAACAATATGCTAAAAACCCGAGATGACTGACGATTTGGAATCCAACATTAGTTGCGTTACCAATATATTGAGAAAAATAATTTTTTTTACGGTTCTTACAATTAGACACTTTTTCTTTCTATTTGATTCAAAGAAATTACATTACAAAAATAAACCTGGCTTTTGTAAAATTTTGGTATGTAAATTAATAAATACCTAAATAGAAATGAAATTTGTTATCAGTCGTCTCTCCAGAATAGTTATTGAGAAAAACAAATTTCCAATCGTTAATAGAATTAATAAATTTCTTCTGTGTGGTGGCATCTCTGAGATCGTTGTAGTTCTTGACCAACCTTGGCTTAAATTTCAAAACTGACAACAAATCGTCTTTGGTATTTAGGTGAATGTGTGACACACTCTTAATGAGATTGAGTACTGACATTAAAGCCTCATGAGGGCCAGATTCATTATAAGAACTTCGCAGTTGGTCTGGTATCTAAAAAAATTTTTAACTTTTCATAACTAAAATAAAAATAAGGTCATTAGTTTGAATATACCTACATACATTAATTCAAATTAAAATATTGTGGAAAACAAATTAATAGTAAAACAATGTGATATGTAACTTACTTTCCATAAATTCAAGCAAGCCATCCTCATTTCAGTATGTCTAGTTTCCTCAAACGTTCTAGGATTTTTATGAAACTCAATCACTTTCAATAGGCTTACTTTTTGCTGGATTCCAATTCTAAAATCAAAATACATAGTTGTCAAAAAATATTTGCATAGAAAACCATGTTTAATTTCATTTCAGAATTTATTATGTTTTTTGACTTGGTTTTGTGAATTCATTTTTACTGTTTTTTGTATTTGTACAACATCGATTCTTGGATTTATTTTAAATACTGTTTTAACTACTGTATAGGTACATTATAAGGCTTCTAGCCATTAGTCAAATAAATAAAAAATATATTCTGTACATGATCTCGGTTACCCTAGAATAGACTAATTTTGAAAAACTAACTCAGTATGTTTTTACACATCCACTGTTTCCAAATATATATATATATATATATATATATATATATATATTTCTACATAAAATGAAGGTTTAGTAGCAAAAATCTCATTTTCAAATTAATATTTTGACATTCACGCCACAACGCGTAAAGATATCATGGCGCCTACCCGTGACGTCACGTCTGGGTAAACTGTATATCAATTATATGTCAGCCAATTTTATTCTGAGACAATTTGTGTATTTAAAATGAATTCTAAAGTGTTTAAGTGATGTACAGTCCCTCAACGTACAAACACGTCGAAAAAAACTCCTTCTAATGTATTTGTTTACCTCCCACACAATAAAATAAAAGAGAAATAATTGGTTAATCTCATACGGTGAGACACAGCAAGTGTATCTGAAAAATCTCAACTATATTTCTGTGAAGACCATTTTGATGTAAGTTTTTACTTTATATCATATATAGCGTCATCGCCATACAAAGTCCGTTAGGACCTAAAAATAAAATGAATAAGTAATCAGTTATGTAGGAACTAATGTTGTACAACATATTTTTCCTATCTAAAGGTACCTACTCGAGGCAAGCATGACGAAGTTTTTTTAGTTTGAGCTCTCATGTTATTTCATAATTTTTGACACTTAAGTGTGGGAGGACAAAAGCAGTATTTTTATTAAGTACCCATACAATGAAGTACAGTATTAAATACAAAATTGGTTTCCCCACGCTTGGCTGTCAAAAATTACAGAACTTCATGTAAGTCAAAATAAGTCATCATACGTTTCCTGCATATGCTTGGTATGCTTTTAACTTTTGAACACATAATGCAGATAGAAAAAGGTGTATTTTTATCTATTGTTGAGATTTAACTTGTATTTAAATTATGGATTAATGTCAGTACTTATATGGAAGTTTTTACGTTTCAAAATTCTGCTAAGCAAAAATCTTTGTTAGATGCAAAGAAATTTCCGACCATAAAAAAATCGATTCTAGGTAATTAGAAACTATTTGCTTTGATAAATCCTTATTCCATCGCTATATTTTGTTTCGTTTTAGTTTAACTGCCTAATTAAAATCCACAAAATATTAATAAAAGAGCAAATATATCGATGACAGCAAAATTAACAAAAACCAGCATCATAGATCATATGGTCAGAATGACAGTGAATGCGTACATTGAAGATGTGATGTCATGCGCTCTGATTGGTGTCTCTCATAAAATGACGGACTAACATATTATGTAGATATTTTTATTTTAATTATATTAATATGATTCGCTCTTTTAAAATTGAAAATAAATATGCACTTTTAATTTTATTTACACTGACAGCGTTGACTATGTAGAATTCTATTTTTAAATAAATTAAACACTTGTTTTTTTTTTCTACATTTATTTTTTCCTCTCCAGGCGAAACGGTCGTCCTGGAGAGGAAAAAATAAAATGTAGAAAGAAAAAATAAGTGTTTAATTTATTTGAAAATAAATACATTTTTTAAAATCTTTTAAACCAATATTATTTTTTTAAAATCATCACTTCAATGATTTTTTCTTACTGTCATCACAGACAAACAGAGCTCTACCTGCCCCCTAAACAATGTGTCATTTAGCTCAAGAAAAGATAACTCAATGTATGGAAGTGACAGATGTCACGTGACTGGCAACTGTCACTTCCATACATTGAGTTATCTTTTATTGTTTCTTTTCTTGAGTTAAATGACACGTTGTCTAGGGGGGCTGTTCGGAAAATTAGTTAAAAATCGATTTCATAATTCCAGTATGGACAGACGTGAAGTTAATTATAAAGGTATAAAAAAACAATCACAACCACAGATAAGAATGTACAAGTACGATTATTACTGCAAATATTTACCACATTGGATGACCTTAATTTCATTGGCTAAATGCAACAATATTATATATATCTTGAGAATTGTTTAATTATCTCAAAATATTTGGATTTTACTAAAAAAAATTAACCAATGAACTCAATTTCCTGCACTGGATGAAGAGTATCAAGTAATGAAGTGAACAATAAAACTTAATAAAAACATAACATGTATATACCTGTTATTACTATCTATAATGTAGTTATAGAAACGTTTATCTTTCTTGATAACATTTAGTGGAACGAGATGTGTGACGTCTTCACTGCGATTCTTATTAGACCAAAGTATTGAGTTAACATGAAGCAAATGTCTTTCAATTGAATCACTGGAAGCTCGCTTTCCTTTACATATGAGGTATCTCTCTGAATTGGCGGGTCTTGATGTATTTGGCTTGTGAAGACAGACTATTGTCAAAGTAAAATGCACACATTTATAAAAATTCAGAAATTATGTAAAATATTCTACTTAGCTAGAGGTTAGATCTAGATTATCCTCCTTCACTCATCTTATTTCTTTTATCAGTTCGTGTAACAAAGAAAGAACTGTAATATAGAAAATAAATACACATTATTTTTAAGAGTTATTTGCTCTAGCAGAAATGAATTTAAATAAATTTTTCCTCATTAAAAGAATCAAACAAATTGTTTTATTCCTAATATAAATTAATTTAATTTTTATATTCCTTTTAAATTGTAATAAGATTCTACCAACTTAATAATACTCAAAAATAAACTTCTGTACAGCTCTAGTGTATTTCCTACACAAGTCATAAATTCTTAAATTGAAAAAAATAATAATGTTTGTATGAAAAATACGAACCTCTTTGAAAGCTCTTGTACATTAAATAAATAAGTCCTATACTAAATTCTGTGAATATGTCAAATAACTTTACAACAAAATGTCCCCCTTCTCGAACGAGAGAAAGAGCAGCGATGCACTGACACAAGTACAATTGTTTGGATAATATTTCCTGAATATTTTCTTGGCCTTCTACCGAAAAACCCTGAAAAATTAAAAAAAAAATACATTATTAAAATTGATCTTATATGTGTTAATTTATAAAAAAATACAGGTCTTTATTGATTATAAAAAATTAGAATGCTATACATGATTATATTTGGATAATACGGAATTATGTTTAAATCCAGGTATATTATTAGTTAGGAGTAGGACCTACACGCCCCCGCACTGCAATCATGTTTTGATCTATTTTGCACTAAAATCGAGGAACAATTAATATTAATTTCAGACTGTACTAAATATTGAACTAGGCCAAGGATGGCGAACATTTAGGGCCTTACTTACTATTTAAAATACGAGTTTAATCCAGTGCTGTCAGTTTCGGCCACACAAAAAACTAGGTAAGCATCAGCTTAAAGACAAATTGCAAATAGTAAGACCAATATTGATCAACGTGCCATTTTTTCAAAATAAATATTTAATAATGTAATGACTAGCCGTCAATCTATTTTTATTTTCTGATTAATGGAAAAAACTTGCAACCCAAAAATTATTCATACAGCAATCTACCTATCTCTGCTTCTTCGCAATTAACTTTATTGCTCTATGATTTCAAAATTAAATGAAGATGAAAAAATACATTGTTTCAATTAGGTATAGTTTCCTGCAAATAAGTTGGGAATTTTCATTGTGGAGAGGGCATTTTGCACATAAACCAACCAAGCATAAAACACAAATTTATGCTCTGCACAGCCCACCTGACATTTTAAAGTTATTTGCCGCTAACTGTACCCAAATTCTGTAATTAATACCCTGCCTAAATTATTTTGTCGTGTGTCATTGGTTCATCATCACTGAACTAGGCAATGTCAGTACCTGATTTTGTTTATAATTTATTTTCAATATTTCATTTTATGAAAGGTGGACTTCATGATTTATCTCCTAGCTGTAAATGAATTTGAACCCATGACAGAAGAGTATTATTATGAATTTTACAATTTGTTGATAATGATTTACAGTTCAAGTTTATAATAACATATTTACCCCATCGGCCATCAAAAAGTGAACTCCTTTGTCAAGTGTATTTGCTAAAACATATTTTTTCAAGGAATCTAAATTGTTTGGATTGAATATATCACCGTCACCAGCTACACCATAGTAAGGGGTGAATGTTTCTGTTGAAGCCGCATGCAACTCGGATAACTTAAAATCATTTTGATTCTTCAAAGTAAATCCAAACCCTAGAAAAATTCATGAAATATTAATATACTAATGGACCAGAAAACAGTTATGTCTATTTTGTTGCTTTATTTACAGGGTCCGAGAAATTAAGTGTTACTAAATTCATGAGTGTCTAGAAGTAAATGTGCTTCATTGTTTTGCACACAATTTGTGCAAAGCTTATTGTTGTAAGTTGAAAAACAATGATACTAGTAGCGTCACTAAACACAACAATGGTGGACCACAATGCAAGGTTACTTTTCCGGAGACGATTCGGAAACTGAAGGAGGCGAAAGATCTAAATTAGTCGAGCTGGACCTTTTGATGTATACTAAAAATTGATCTCTCCCCTACAATATCCAAAAAGTTCAAGATCTCACGCCAGAGCAGAAGAAAGTGAGACTCTAAAAACTCAGACATTGATAGCTTTGCATGCGAGTGGAGATTTGCCAAACATCATCTTTTCGGATGAGAAGATTTTTAAGATCCAGCGATTGATGAGCAAGACAAATGATTGTGTTTGGTTGTAAGGCAAGTCTATCGATAGTTTGGAAAAAAGAGTAGCCAACTTCTGTTAGACGACGGAGGCCACTGGAGAGTGCTCTTTGATCGTTTTCATTGACCAGGGTGTCAATATAAGCCATCAAGTGTACCACCAAAAAATGTTGAGCCGTGCATTGATGAAGTGGGCACACAAGCAGTTCGGTTCCAGGCCGTGGACATTACAACAAGAATTGGCATTGTCTCAAATTTTGAGTTGATTATTTCTGCTCAAGAGTGGCCTTCATATTCACCCAATCTGAATGCAATGGACTTAGCCATATGAAGCATTTTGGAAAATAATGTGTCCTCTTAAAAAGACTAGAGCATGAATTGTCTGAAGACCAACTTTCAGCTAAAATAGACTGTGATTCATTGTTTGTTCAGACTCAGCGTCATTATTCAGGCCAAAGGAGCCCATATTGAACAATGGGTCAAAATTCAAAATTAACATTCATGTTCCAATGTTTTTCCAAAATTTCAAAGAAAAATATTCATAAATTAGAAATTAATTGTGACGTTTTGATTTGGTAACACTTGATACCTCGGACCCTGAAGTTTTTAATTCTTGAATATAAATGATACATTAAATCCCCGTTAACCATTGATGTGTCATATTCATGTTCATGCGAAAAAAAATGTGTTTAAAAGGCTTTCTTGGACAGGGTTATTTTATCATCAAAAAGTTTCCAGCTATGAGAAGCAAAAATTGCAAGAGATATATATTTTATCAAATAGTTTGTTTTTTTATGATATACCAATAAAAAAATTCCTAGGATACATACACAAATCTATCATGGCAAAAAAATTCCATGGAATAGTGGTTTTTGGAATTACAGGCATTAAAGGATATGAAGACAAATTTGTTGCCCTTCATGGCTCAGTTGGTTAGGTATCTGACTGCTGATCCAAAGGTCCTGAGTCAATTCCCGATGGAGACACATTTTTAATTGTGTTTTCAGTCTGGATCTGTGAGACGATAAATATTGTAAGTCTCCAGAATGTGGCAACTTGTTATGGGGCATGTGTTAAATTAATATTTGACATAGTACCTGTTAGTTGCCCAAGAAGAAATATTAAATAAATAACTCATTAAGGGAATGAGAATTTCAGTACTTGATCACAAAAAGAATGAGTGAGTGATGATCGTCTGACAAAAAGTGTATAAGGTTGATAACGTGTCATTTAACTCAAGAAAAAAAAAGAAAAGATAACTCAATGTATGGAAGTGACAGTTGTCACGTGACTGGCAACTGTCACTTCCCATACTTTGAGTTGTCTTTTCTTGAGCTAAATGACATGTTGTCTAGGGGGGCAGGTCGGTCAAGGATAAGTTGGCAAGATTCCATAAGTAAGATTTTGAAGGATCATTGAAGGCGCTACAGCCCGGTGTGGGCCTTGACCTCCTCAAGAAACTGCCTCCATCCCGCCCTGTCGACAGCAATTGAAGAAATTGAAGAATTGATAGAAATGTTAGAAGTAAGAATGAGTCGATGCAAGAACATGAATGTAGCGAGAAATGTATGTAAAGAGAGAGGAGTCAGGCTTTTGGTTCTCTCTTCCTACCCCAAATATCATTACTAAAATTGAAAAGTTATTTATACACTAACTGATGGACAAATTTCTAATAATAGACACCTAAACGTGGTATATGATGTTGATTCATAAATGTACCTTTAGCAATCCATTTCTTTCTCCACAAAACATATTCTGTAAAACCCCCGGGTCCCGCGCAGACATCTGCAAAGTAAAGAAGATCGTTGTGGCCAACGAGGGGGTGTCCGCTGTCGTCTCTGGGATTTGTGAACATGAAATCAAAAACAGCGTCCATATTGGCCATTTTCAAGGCGGCTCTGTTTACAAAGAAAACTTTGCCAATTTTTTCAAAAGGATTACACTGAGACCTCACCCTTCTCAAATCTTCTGCCGACATTGAATCCAAGGCTGTCTAGAAGAAAATAACATTGTGTTACACATTATAAAAATTAATTACATACAAATTCGCATCTAAACTGACAGACGTAAAAACATATCAATACATACATACCATCACGGCATATCCCTGACATGGTAGACAGAGAGAACCAAATGCCATATTTTCTATCCCAGCACGCAGCATGCATGCACAACATTCACCAATTACGCATTCTTATTGAGTTCCCTTATCAATGCAATTTTGAAAGTTCTATATATTTTAGTAATGAGAAACAATTGTTTGAAAATAAGCTGTTTTTACTATCGCCATCTATGAAGTAACGAAGAAACCTCTTTGTAACACCATCTTATAATAAATTTATTAATCAAGATAAAACATAGCCTCCAGTGCTCCATTCACATAAGCCCAATCATGTCTTCATCAATTAATCCCAATAAAAATTATATTATAAATGATTATCTTACTTTAAGACTCAGAATATCATCTAGGATATCTGGATCACAAAATTCAATTTCATCATCTATAGTCATTTTCTTTGGTCCAATCACCATCCAGGATTCTAATAGATCTCGATCTAAAATTTCATCCCGTGAAGGATCCATCCATATCTGCAAGTAAAAGCATCAGTAAGAAATACTTCATTTAATTTATCAATCATTAATTATTGATAGAACTTCATATCAGTGATTCTTAACATTTTTAGCAGTCACGACCCCCTTAAAACCCTAAATTGTCACAGCCAGTATTCCCCGAGCATAAATAGTAAAATATACCAAAAACATAAAATAAACTGTTGTAAGTAAGTGAAAACAAAATTTATAATAATCCAACTGTGGATTTGTTCAAGAGAATTTATTTTTCTTAACATATCAACATAATTTCAAGCTAAGATGCGCGAGATTTTGTGCGGTCAGTCTACATTTTTCATTTTTTTTTTTCAACTTTGAAGTAAAAAAACACCAACTTGAGGCTTCGCAGCATATAATACGTAATATGGATGAACTCAGAATTTGGAGTAGAAAATTTTATGTGTGTATGGCCCTTATAACTTTTGATGCACAGAGACCAAAATTTCAGAAAAGTTTAGGTCTACAAAACTTTCGAAACTTTTTATCCACATATTTCAAAAACTATAAAAGCTAGAACGCTGAAAATTTGTACAAATATAGACACATTCTCCCCTGGTGATAGCTGCGTGGGTTCGACACAATCATGCCACAGTAACAGCCGTTTCCAGGAAGTTTTTATTAATTAGATGGTCTGGTGGCAAAGTGACTAGTACATTTGATTAGTAATCAAAGGAACATGAATTTGAATGCTGCCTCAACCAATTTTATTCACCTATAGCAAGAGCGTTTGTTAAGGGAATGTATTTCTAGATCAATGAAGTATTAACAAGATACTTACAGGATTTTCCTCAGCCGTCAATTTTTCCATGCTGGGATCAAAACTTGGGCCTTGGTAAGCTTTTCCCTTCGAATAAGACTGAAACCCTAGACCAGTTCTACCACGCTGCATTGAGGCCTCGATAGGATCCACTCTTCCCTGTCCGTACTTTCCGAGACCTTTTCCTTCCACGTATCCAGCACTTTTCTAAAAATAAATTTGATAAATGTTTCTCGTATAATGCATGCCTATAAAAAAATAATATTTGAATAATGTGACCCCAAATTTTCTATTGCACTTTTAAGAAATTAGGATAACTTTATTTTCAAGTTTTTTTTTTTACTAACAACAATCTATAGAAAAAAAAAGTTTTCATTGAATTGTCTATTTAAAAATGAGACTAACCAGTATCCGTCTATTGAGGCTAACGTCCACAGATCCACATCGGATGCATCGCAACAAACGGATTTTTTTTATTTATTTATTGAATCGTTATGCACACATTACATAATAAGTGCACAATGGTGGGCTTGTTACCATATTATGGCAATATCTTCCACCCAACCACATCCATTTGATGAAGCAAATTATGTGTTTGATATGTACCAATTTATCTGAATAGAATAATAGAAACATAAAAATCAAACAATAAAAATAATAAAAAGAAGCAAGAGGAGAGGAGGGGACAAGGATATGATAAGGAGACAAAAAGTGTTATATGTAAGGAAGCGATGCTTCAGATTTCTTTTGAAAGCGGGAAGTGTTAACGAAACTCGAAGTTGTGATGGGATGTAATTCCAAAGTTGGGCTGCTTGTACGGAGAAAGATGTGGTGAAAAAAGAAATATTGTGTACTGGGATACTGAGTGATCTATCAGTATTTGAACGAAGATTGTAAACCACCTTATATGTGTTTGGTGTTCCGAAATCTGCCAAAAAACTGATTTGCAGTTTGGCGGGAAATTTAACATGTACTACTTTTTATTAAAAAAATATATCATAAAAAAAAGATGTGGTAAAATTTTATCAATTTAAAAATATATCGAACGCATTTTGTAATTGCTCCAATCGCCCGAGTTCTTGATCCGTATCTAAATAACAGACATTAGCGTAATCACGGAAAGGAAGTAATATTTTGATTCAGAAGGATTGTTGATAATGCCATTAGCTGTTCTCTCTTAAAATTTGGCTAAGATTGTGATTCAAACAATTAAGAACTGAGTTTATGTTATTTAAATCATAATGCAAATGCGATTGAAGATCGTCAGCATAAAAGTGAGGAGCAATTTAGAATATTAGGTATGAAGTTAGAAAAAAATTGAGAATAACAGTGGTGATAGAACACTCCCCTGAGGAACACCGGCAGACAAATTCGAGATTTGACACACTGCCTATCCATTAAGAAAATCATGAACCACTAAATAACTGAGTCTGAGAGATTAGCTTACTAGAGCCTCGCCAAAAGAATATCGAAGTCGACAGAGTAGAATGCACTACTAAAATCTAGAAAAGTAATGATAGTAATTTATTTATTGTTTATTGCACGTCTAATGTCATCTGTGCTTTTGAAAAGGGACATAGATGTACTATGTCCAGTGCAGAAACCAGAGTGAAATGGGTCCATTAGATTTTTGTACAAATGAAATTTGGAAGTCTTAATAAAGACTATTTTTTCAATAACTTTGAATAAAACAGGAAGAATAGGTATTGGTTGGAAGTCTTTCACATTGAATTATCATTAATATTACATTTACCGATCCCTAGGGAGTTGAGGATCTTCCATGAGTCTCATGGGTTGTAATTATTTAGAGAATTGTGAAATTCTTTTAATACTTAATTGGTTTCTCCTTTAATGGACATCGAATTTTAAATTTTGCATAAATAAGATCATGATGTGAGAAACCACAGGTTACTAGCTATCTGTTCTTTCAGGCCGTGAATGAGATCTAATAAGGAGTGAGATGAGTAGGCTGTGTTGAAATTGATTTTAAATTAAATGATTGCAGAATATTTAAAAAAAATCGAGATCTTGGGTCATTTCGTAAGAGGCAAGTATTGAAATCACCTATAAGAAGAAAATGGTGGAAGGAAGGTATAATCTGTTCGAACAATTCCTGCATATCACAAAAATAGTTGATAGTAGGTGGGCAGTACACAGCGCCTAGGAGAAGTTTGGAAAATACAAATTGATATATTCTATTTTTTTTTGTATTAGTAGCTGTTGAAGATTTGGAAAAAGTATAGTCAATATCTTCATAAAGATAGATAGAGAGACACCACCTCCTCAACAGCATATTCTGTCATTGCGTATTAGCCGATACCCTGGCAAAGTATAAAGGGGAGATGGAAGAGATGGTTTAAGCCAAGATTCGCTTATAATAATGGCATGAGGTGATGTTTTGGCAAATTTGATTAAAAATTTGGAAAAATGGAATGAGATACATTGTGCATTAATATGGCAGGCCTGGATATCTTTGAGGAATACAGAAAAACTTGAGACAAGGTGGTTTGAAGTTGTGAGCCAATACTTGTTAATGATTTTTAAATATTTTGAATTAGTACATCATTTTAGTATTCTTATATATGTAGATTTTAGTATTTTTTGTATAATAATTTATACAAGTGCGTCCACTGATCTGCATTGTATGGATCATACGCATCGGATCATCAACAATATCAATGCCGTTGCTAGGAGAGGCAAAAATTCTATGCGTACCAATGACATCATAAGGACTGCCAATCAGTGGATGCACTACTGTCATTTTTGTATGTGCATTATCTATAGTGATGTTTTCCCACCTTTTTATATGGAAAATTGTTAACAAATCCAAATGACAGTTGCGTCGGCAATCTGATTACTGTAGATACAATGGATGCACTGCCACAAATGAATTATTTTGTTACGATTCGTCCGATACCGATCTGTGGATGCTAACCTTTAAAGTACATTATTGGGGTGTAGAAGAATCAAGCATAACATATATGAGAAATTTTTGTTGTTTGAAAATGAACACAAAATTTCAAAACACAAAAATGGCATGACAAAATACTTATACTTTTTTTTATAGTATGTACTTTCGACATGTTACCCGTTATGAAGTGAATGTAAAGGAAAGTAAAAATCTACTAATGGGCAATTGTCATAGACAAACATTTATCTTATGTGGACTCACCATCATTGGGAAGAAATATATAAAAAATAAGAATACTAACCATCATTCTTTCGCCAATGCCTCCAACCCTGGGCTTTGCTTGATGATCAGAACTATCCACAGACGTTTGTTGCAAGTTTGCAAAAGATGGTGGGGCTTCAGATTCTGACTCTGGATCAGATGCATCTTAGAATACATATTTACAATTAATGCAATGGAAAAAAAACATATACCAAGCAAGTTTAAAATGACAGACAAGATATCAAAACAATGTACAACTGTATACTGAATCAATATTTGAGATTAAATAACTATGATTATTTATTTATTTATTTTATTTATTTATATATCTTCTTGTACATAATATAAACAAATATAATTGTACACTGGCGGGCTTATTGCCATTAGGCAATTTCTTCCAACCAACCAGATTACAAAGTATGACAACATTGTGTATGTACAATAGCAAATAAAAAAGAGTAAAAGAAATCAAATAAAATACGTATAACACTTAAATACTATTAAACAAAAAAAAATATAATTCATAGCAATAAAAAGGATATGGTAAGGACAGGAGAGGAAATCGGGATAAGGTGTTCAAGGATAAATATTCCTTCTTTAGTTTTTTCTTGAAAATATTTAGTGAGTTAGACGACGAAATATCCGGACTAAGGCTATTCCATAATCTTGCTGATTGTACTTCGAACGAAGAGCTGAGAAATTCTGTATTATGGATAGGTATGGATAGTGTTGTACGTTCAGCAGATCGGAGTGGAAGTCCATGATTGGATAAATAAGTGAATTTGCTTTTATGAATAAGTGATTATGTATTTATTTTATCTAACTTTATCTAAATATTAAAATATAATAATACACCTCATAATCATTCCTCCAACGACTTTTTTTTTACATACAATAGCCAAAAAATAATAACAGTTCTAGAAATAGTACAATTTATTTGTATTTCCTATCCTACTTAATCAGCTACTCCTATCCACCGATGAACATAAGCCTCCACCATATCTTCCCAGACATTTATATCTTGAGCGTTTTGAATCCAGTCTCCATCTTCTTTTATACTCGTGATTTCTCTATTCCACTCCCCTTTTTTTCCACCTTTGATCTTAGAGTCTAACATGTGGCCCATGACCACTATATTCTATGAATTATAAAAAATAGACTTAATTTTACATGTATTACAAATACCCATTAATATACTAACGTTCTGATGCACTCCCGTCTTCTCCACTAGAAGATTGTGATGAGTGTGTTGAATCATATCTCGGTCTCTTATTTGGAATTTTATGTTCATCTTCGGATGAATCTGAAGGAATTCATTAAACTATAAATTTATTTATTTATTAAAAGAAACACCAACAGAACATAGGAATACACATAAAACATATAGGTCCGAATGCAGAGTCCTACCTAAATACTAACCATGTTTTCATTGCATGTCGCTCACTTAAGTTCGATCACGTGGCTTCCTAACTGGAGGATGCTATGACATTTTTCTATGAGAATTGCAATACAGAGACATATCTAAATACTTAGCGCATGCGCGTCGACGTAAACTAACATTTGCAAACTGTCAAATGTTAGTTTACGTCGACTGTTGATCGCGAGGAACCTTACGAGTGGTTTAATACTAAAATACGAGATGTTTTCGATGGATGATGATTTTAGCGACTTCGACAAATATGTATTTGGTAATTTTGTCAAATCAACTACCAAACAGAGTATTCAGAGATCTATATTAGATGCCGAAAATTCACTGGAATTTCAGAAAAATCGTGATATCGAGCTGTCAGTGTGAAGTGCGAAGTTGGTTACATATATTATGTTTGTGTTGTTATATAGCAAAAAAACATTTTAAACTTCAAACGTCAGAAAAGAGATAGATATCTTTCGTAGCCTATAGTAAGCTATCTATATCTTTTCTTCGTACACAATAATGTGAAATTCTACGCCATCGACCTTAAGTTTGTCGTAGTATTTAGTTAGTGATGTCTCTGCAACGCAATTGCTAACTTAAGAATACTAAATACTCCAGTGAGGTTAGGAGTTAGTATTTAGGTACCTAGGACTGTGCATTCGGGTCATAGACAGTTAGAATCAGCATAGTAGTTCCAATGTTACAACAACAGGTGTTTAAATATGTATAATAAGTAAATCATAATTTATTAAATTAGCCTTTAAGAATAAAAATCAAATTATGTAACTATAACATTCACAGTGTAATGTATTGATAAAAACATGATTAAAAAAAACTGTTGTTAAGAAATAATCCACCATGCATAAGGGAAAATATTTCACAAATATTGTTGACTTGCTTTTATCAAACTCTTTAATGTACTGAGGCTGTTTGAGAATATGTCAAGGTTCTCAATTTTTGTGTATTAAGAATTATCGCATAATTAATTAGCGCATCATTCTATTCAGTGGACTGAAATGGCCTACATTGTTGTAGTATCACTATAGAGATATGTAACACTGCGCTACGCTGCGCAATTGAGTCAACTCAGTTCACTGCGCCGGGTGTGTTAACATACTTCTTCAAAATGGGTTGGCGCACAGCGCAGTAAGCTCAGGACCGGGGGAATTTGAAAGGTGTTTTTAAACCAACTTATTCTTGAGTTTTTTTTTAAATTAAAGATAGAATGAAAAGTAGAATCATAAAAGTAGTGATATTTATAAGTAAGTACAGGAAATATAATGAATACCTAAATAAACCTTACTTATATACAATACAACACCAACATATTTTAAATATTTTTCTCCCTTCAGCAATTGCTTAATATTTTACCAAACAAATTGTACCTACTAAAAAGAGCTTTAAAAAGGTTTATAACATAATTTGTAATTAAATATACCTTTATTAATATTATTATAAACTATTGGTTCTATGTATTAATAAAACAAAATAAAAAATATTTTACTTGCTACCAGAGTCACTGAGTTGCTTGGAAATGTGTTGTGTGATTGTCTCACTGACTCACTGAGGGAATTCAGCGAGCCAACGCAGTTCGCGCGCATACCATTTAGTTGCGCTAAAGTTGGCACAATGAGTCGGCACAGTGAACTGTGTCTGAGTTACTGAGTTGGCGCAAGGAATTTTGTAGACTTACCCAAGTTTAATCTACTAAAAGTAAACACTTCCAGGTTTCTCAGTGTAACATTGGCATGGATGTTAATTTTCTCTATAACATTGGTATCGACCATACTATTTAGTATCTTGTAAAGAAATATGAGTTCTGATGTTGCTCTTCTATCTGATAGTCTTTCAATATTAAAGTGCAATTGTTATTATAGTCTTGAAACAGTAATAAAAATAAATAAAACAAGCACAAACTTACGCTCTGTTAGACTGGCGTTATCGGCTCCACTAGAGGACTGGGATAACGTCCTCTGAATATTGAAATTCATATTTTTAGTTTTGGGTGGCCGTCGTAACGGTTCACCGTATTGATCTGCAAAAATAACAACAATAATACTGATTGGTACAATTAGAATTTAATATAATAGGATGATCAATATGAGAGTTGGTAAGAAATGAGAACACGAGGAAAGAATTTAAGATGAAGAAAGTTGTCATTAATTATTGTTAAAGAGGGAAATGTGAGATGCTTGAACAAGGGAGGGACACTTGTGACACGTTAGAAAAATGTGGCTATCATTTTCCTCTACCTACCACATAAGAGACATGGCGTGATGGTATGTTTGTAAGTATATAAAAAAAAATATCCTGAAAAAGTGTGGTTTTACTAGAATGTAATCAAACAAGACCTGAAACCTTAATAAAAGATATTTTAAAACAACTAGATACAACAAGATAATTTACATTATCTATTCAATATTTATTTACCAATACTTTGATATTTCAAATATAGTAAATAAATCTATACATATGTATTTATGACCTCACTTTAAAGTAAAGGAAAAAAATTGTGTTGGTTTATGCTGTACAATAGTACAATGTTCACTTTACTCAATATAAATATACAAAAACATACTTGACATATTTACATAAAAAGGGGGAAATACAGTAATGATATGACAGTATTGCCATAAACAATATTAGATTATAACTAGAGATGATCGTTTAAACGAAAGCTGATTAAAATAATCGTTTAAAAAAAATAATCAATCAAACGTTATAAATTTTAAACTATATTCGTTGAATGTTGCGAGTGTTACAACGATTTCCATCATGAATCATAACGTTCCGATGATGATTTCGTTAAAAGCTGTTTTTCGTTAAAGGCTGTTTTTTGTTAAAAGCTTATTTTATAATCATAACAAAGATGTATTATTTTTAACGACAACGTTGCGAGATGATTGTGATTTATGATTAGCTGACCGGCGGCGAGCGTTGTCGGTCGCTAGACATCTGTTGACATCATCGTGACGAATGATCAGCTTCAAATCGTCTTGTTTCGTTCAACGTTATAAGTTATTCTTATTACTGATTTTTGTAAACGTTTATTTTTGGTTTCTTTAGTATCGTTTAAAACGCCTATCGGGTTGGTTTATTGTGTGTTGTCGGCTTTGTTAGATGATTCGAGCGTACAAAATTATTATCAACATACTTTTTAAACTTATGTATGTATTGTATAACATTTCTACTGTATTTTCGTCAAAGATTTTAGACTACATTTTAAATACTTTCTAGAGGAAGCAAAAAAATTAAAAGTACATTATATTTATTTCAAAAACATACCTTTTTTTTCATTGCATGTTAATGTGTTAATTTTTTTTTAGATTTAGGTATATTGTACTTGTATATATACAGTACAAATATAAATAAGCCTTTAAGCTTTTTAAGCCTTTAAAAATAATGTTATTTAAAATTAACGAAACTTCTATAACGTTTAAAAAAATAAGCTGTTTTTCCCACCTCTAATTATAACATCCATATATTATTATGCTGCTATCACTTTGTGGCACATTTAAAAATTAGAAATTATTTGTTATCGAACAAAGTTAATAGATTATATAATTTTGTACAAAAGGTACATAACATTTTATAAAAACAGATTTATTAAACTCCTTTGTATTTTTATATGAAATAACAAAATATTCCTAAATAATCCTTTTATTTTTTAATTTTCTTCTGTATCCTTTATTATCTTTATTTTTTGGTATTTCATTACCTATTGCCAAGGTACACTTTGTATTGTATATTTAAAATTAATTCTGGTCGGTTGAAAGAAATTGCCATCTGGCAATGAGCACGCCAGTTTACAAATTATATGTTACAAATAAATAAATATATTATATGTTTACGAAACCTTGTTTAATCATAACGTAATGGTTTAGTGAATCATTTTATTTTGTAGGTAAGTGAGATTAGAGGCAGATTGTAAACAATAACTGATTCAATAGATAGGAATTATTTCAAATAAATATACTTATGTTATATAAGAAATATTGTTTTATGTGATTTGTTTAATTTCATAAATTATGTTAAAAACAAAATATAACTAATTATATTTATTCACTGAAAAAAAAATCCTTTTCATATGAACCAATTCAGCTTTGTCTATTTATTAAAATTATCAACTGACATAATACATAGATACCACAGAAACTAATAAAAGTCATCATACCAGAAATAAAATAGAAATTTACAGATACTATAACTGTCAGAGCGTTTTTCACCTAACAATTTTACCGAGTTTTTGGTGCGTACACTCGACGTTCAATCTGAATGCCACATATTGTCTTTCAGGTCATTATGAACGGCTTAGTGCATCACTAAGTGCACTCGGCGTTCATTGTGAACGTAGCCTGGGATTCGAAGTCCTCTGAATTCACTCATAATACATTGGATTAATTAACTATTTTACTGTGTACAGATGTGCAGTAATTTTTAAATGTGTAATGTCTCGTTGGAGCTCTTGAGGAAGACGGCTTCCTTCTTTTTAATTAAACTTAATTAATTGTATTAATTTATACAAAAAATTATGACGATTTCAAGTTAAACTTTAATTTTAAAGAATTTTTATGATATTATTATTATTATTTATTTATAGGCAGGCAACCAAGGCTGATGTGCCTATATTCATATTCGATGTGCCTGATAGATTAAGATTAAATTATGATTGTGTACTTATTTATACATTTTTAAGATTAAGACAAGTTACGAATAAATTAAGATTGTGTTATGAGTAACTCTACGGTACTGTTTCACCAAATTTGTAATGAATGAACATCTTGCCTTACTAACTATGTTGCTGCATATCCAACATTACGCAGGGAATATAGATTACTTTATGTTGAGCATCACACTATTGATTACTGGGATATATTTTGAGAACCTCACTACCAGTAAATAAAATTTAATATTTAGAGACAAAAAAACGGAAATAAACAAAAGGGGCCGCCCTTACCTAAACTTCCATACAAAACATAAATATCAAAATCTAAAATACAAAAGAATCAAATATAATTACCAGTTCAAAGAGCACAATAAACTTTATTATGTTACGTGTTTATATTTCTACCCCCCCCCCCCCCCAAGTTACTCACATTGCATTGATTGGTATTCAATACCATATACATAATTCACTTATGATCATTCCTATTCATCAAATAATAATATTTTCCAGGAGTTAAATCAGTTTTCTAAAAAAAATGAACAAGTGTTTTTTTTTTTCGTGTCTTTATGGAAGCCTTCGAGTGTCATCACTGTGACAAACTTCTAAAGAATAATATACCTCGTCAGTATGTCTTGGTTTATGGGCGTTTCATTGCTTCAAGAATATAATTTTGCACATGATGTACATTTTTGTTAACTTTAACCTGTGGTACATTGCATGATTTTCGAGAAAACTTTGGTATGATATTGGAGATAAAACCCTGCTCTCTTGGAAAAAAATTGTATGCATACCTATAGGATCCGATAAGACAGAAGAAATATTCATGTTATGCGAATAAGTTTGTTCCGGGGGATCATCATCCGAATCTAAAATATTAACAAAAACAATAATTACTAATTCAAAAAGATGATTATTAAAAACTAAAGCATATTTTGTAAATAATACCTGATAAACGTGACATAATTATAACTATATAAGAACTCAAATCGAAAATGACAAAATCAGCAAAATGCCATCAAATTTTGACATTTAAACAGAAATCTGAGAAATCACAGATTATTTATTTATTTATTTAATTAAATGGCACTTGTAACCTCAAATGAAGGAACATTGGCCAGAGTCAAGTTTGTTACAAAATCGTGCATTTTTTAATCACAATAAAATAAACAACAAATTATAAAATATGTGGGAAACCAAAAAAAAAAATATTAATAATTAATACTGAAATTAAAAATTTAAAAAGTTGTGAAAAAAGTTTTGTTTTTAAATGGGAAGTAGAAAATGAAATCACAATTTGATGTTATTCTGTCTGATAAATTTTGTAAGAACATTAAGTATTTGAAATTTATTAAGGCTGAGTAAGGAGGTGATATTATGAGGAGGAAATATTTTAAATTTAATCAGATGTGTTAAAGATATTGGGAACTTAGATGTAGGGCAATTGAAAAATATGTGATCCAAGCTGCCTTCTTCTTGGCCACATTGACAAAGAGATGAGTTCTTAATACCCAACCTTGCTAGGTGAGAAGGGGAACAGCAGTGTCCGAATCTCAATCGGCATATGACGGAAGATTCATGTCTGCTACAACGAAATTTGGAAAACCATGGTTTGATGGGGATAAATTTTTGAATCGATGCATATCTTGAACCTTTTGAAATTGAAGATAAATTATAGTGTGTATTCCATTCATTCAACATATAAGAATGAACAAGAGGAAGGATGTCATGAATCAAATTAAATTTGTATCTGTGAGGATCACCCGATGAAATAGCAAATCTAGCTAAATTATCAGCTCTCTCATTACCAATAATGCCACGGTGACCCGGAATCCAGGCAATAGCTATTTCGAGATCTTTTTTTTTCATATCAAAAATAATATTTTTAATATGCAATGACAGCCAATTGGCAGGGGAATCAAAAGGATTTTGTGAAATTGATTGTATAGAGCTTAGGGAATCAGAAAGAATCAACGTTTTCTTAAATTTAAATTGTTTAGCCATTTCGATTGCTTCGATAATGCCAATACATTCACCAGTAAAAACTGTAGAATAAGGAGGTAGTTGAATTAGTCTTGAGATCTGGATAGAGGGACAGTATACTGAAACACCAACATGCTCATTATCACTAATTTTGGAAGCATCGGTAAAGATAAGAGTCCAATCATTCCATTTATTGTTGATTATACTTCGAAAGGCTGATTCACATTGAGAACTATTTTTGAAAATACCCAATGACTGGATTGTAAAAGGAGTAAATGTTATGACATCAAAAGGGGTGGAGAAAATTGGAAGTATATGGAATTGTTGAATGGGTACATTGTGATTGTTGAATTTCCGGAAACTTTGAACCAAATGTGGAACGTTTTTATTTTTCCAATAAGGAGATGTTCTAATAATATTGGAAAGGAGATTAAGTTTATCAATTAGAGGATGAGTGGAAGTCATGGCTGATTTATAATAATATCTAATCACAGATTATATTACGTTTACATACAAAATAGATGGTTGTGTTTGTTTTCTTTGAAACAGCAATCGGGTAGTATCACAGTAATACAGAGTGGGCATAAGATACCCCTCGCCATAAGTTTCCTATGAGGAAATGTAGCCACCTACAGTGGGGGGGAAAGGCGTGGTTTCGCGCAATTTCTGGGGAGCAAGTCTGATCCAACCAGCGAAATCAAAACCCTCGTGATTACCCATATCATTACCCATTGGACCAGACTTGCCCCCCCAAAATAGAATTTGCCAGTCGACATGGTCTGTCGCGCAGGGCTGACACAAATTGTGGATATTCAATTTGCATTAGAAAATATTTAATATATCATAAATTTTGGTGAATACCAATAATTATTAGGGGAAAATATTTTTTTATTCATTATGAATTAATCGATTTTAATAACTTAGGCAATCGGCATTGTATGCATATAAAATAATATACAAAATTATTGGTATAACAAAGCATTACCTACTGTTTTTTAAAAAAATGGATTTTTTATTTACTTAGTATTTTAGATGAAAGTAGGTATACATTAAATGCAAAGAATACATTAAATAAAATTATGTTAATCATGAATTAATCATTAAAATTAGGTTTATATTTGAAAATACTTTAGTATTTTTAAACTTCCAAGGAAATAAAAGGACGGCAATAAAATAAAACAATGAATGTAGGTATGCTAATAAATAATATTTATTTGCTCAATATAGTAATACAGTCGTCAGTTCTATTAGGAAAAAGAATATACGTTACCAATGAAAAAATGAGGATAAATAAATAAATATTTTTACTTTGATCAAATGAATAATATACACTCATTAATATAATATTTCGTAGATGACATTGTGCTTATCACCGACGACCTAGAAGAATTGAAAGGTATGATAAAAGAACTCCATAATGCTTCCTTGGAGGTAGGCCTGGAGATGAATATTTCGAAAACCAAAATCCTGAGCCCATCCAACATCAATTTGAAAATTAATAACAACACAGTTGAAGCTGTTGAAGATTACATATACCTGGGGCACAAAATAAAACTGGGAAAGGAAAATCAATTAGCAGAGATACCCAGACGAATTGGACTAGGTTGGGCGGCCTTCGGTAAACTCGGTCACATCCTGAAAAACAAAGACATTCCGATGAATTTGAAAAGAAAGGTTTTTAAAACATGTATCCTCCCAGTGCTAATATATGGTTTGGAAACAATGACACTAACTGCCAACACCTCCCGTTACCAATCAGCTTTAATTCTAATAAAATTGACACGCAAATATGTTTGTTTGGGTAATATCATGGACAAAAAAAGAGCATAATATTTTTTTCATGAAATTTTGAGTCTGCCTTTTATTATTTTTATAATTAAAAAACATACATAGTAGTAAAATTGTTTTTTCTTTGTTGCAGATCTTCAGTATCAGCTCAACTCTGTCTGGCTCAACAATTCCTGCAGCAGTTTACCATATTATACTATACTGCAAAGCTATTACATAATATGGCTTCCAAACATGTGCGACACACTGATGATTGCAATATTTCTATTACATATCTGTAAAAATAATAAACAAGGTTAATAAAATAATTTACTTTGACCACTATAATGATCATGGTTCAAAAGTTTTCATGCTTGTGTTTTCTTTATATCCTATTTTTTCCAACAAAATATATAGTTTCAGAATTATCTGCTCTTAACATGTGAGTGAATATTAAACGCACTACATAAATACCATGCATATTAATATGAAGCAGTATAAAAAGGTAAAACTAGTACTTTTATGTGTATATGATGTTTAGTTATTTTTTTATTTTATTTATTTTGGATATCCAACAGTACAGTAGAGCATAATGATATTAAAAACAATGAAGAAAAAAACAAGTAAATGTAGACTACGGTACATAGTAATAAGACATCATATCGAGTAATTTTAAAAGCTTAACATACAATTTACGAAAAATGAGAAAAAACAAAATTGAAAAACACACTGAAACATACAAGGAATAGTACAGAGAGGATTATATTCTAGAAGTTATCTTCATATTATAGTACAATGTGCATTTAAATACTATTTATTGATTTATATATGGATGTGGAGTTTTAATTTGGTCGTACAGGACAGCAAACAATGAATGGTTAATTCTGTAATGTGCGACAAATACATCTTTCGGCATGTCCAACGGACCATCGTCTTTTTATCGCTTTTCATCGTCTTTTAAAGCTCGCAAAAATAAGTACGACATGCTGCAAATAAACAAAACGTGATTAGTATTGATACCCTCCTCCCAAGAGGCTTTGAGGTCGAGCTCACCATTTTCCAATGTCTGTTATGGAATCAGATATTCCACACATTACCTCGCTGGACGAGATGCATAAAAAGTAAACGATAATTGAAGCCGTGGTCTGACGATACACAAATGTCAAGTGTCAGCGCACAAACGTCAGACTGCACGGTCATGTCACAAGATAAAATTTGAAATAAAATAAATAATTAAAATTGGTAATAAATTAGGACGTCACAAATCAAAATTAAATAGAGTCAATATTGGACGTCACACGTTAAAATGGATTCAATAAAATAAATAACTTAAAATCACACAGCCGAAATATTGTCACATAAAATAAAAGAATGTCACAAGTATTGTTTTGGGGCACACATAATTTTCTCTTCTCGGCCATGGGCGTGCTGATGCACCACCAATGCCGGAATGGATCGTCGTCGATGGGCGAAGGGGCAAGGCTATCGGCGACAGCAACCTCGGGTCCCAGACACCGGCAGATGCCGGTTGGGTGACTGGCGGGAGCGACAGCGGCGGCGCGAGTCTCAAGGAGACGCAGGCCGTCGCTCCAGGGTCCAGCGCGACCCAACAGCGTTTGGAACACTTTCCAAACTCAGCACCCGCTTCGGTCCAGGAAAGCGGCTCTCTCGCCGAATGGTGGTGCGCCGATCCATCTCGACATCCATGGCTGCCGGTGTGGAGCGAGCCTAACCGACACCCTCTGGTGCGGTTTGCAGCTGCTCCGGCCACAGTGAGCGCGGTCCGTGCAGACACGACGCGTGTCTAATTTCGACTGTCAAAAATCTTTCACTCGTAAATGTCACATTTTGGAGGTTATCGTTATTATTGTCAAATTTCTTTTCTTACATTTTAATTTTCACACACTATTTTACCATAAATGTTTGTTTGTGGTAAGCTGATTTGGCGCCGAATTTAAAATAGAAAATAACGCGAACAGGAGAGGTCGCGTCAGTATCCTCATTTTATATTATTATACTCAAAGAAAAACGTTTCTTTGTTTGAAACGTCAAATTCATGATATATTAAGCCTCCAAAGTCGAAAAAATAACAACGAATGTATAAACAAGTCAAATACAAAAATAAATAATAAATTTGATTAGTAATATGTATGAATATTGTACAAGATAAATAATACACACCTTGTAAATGATTATGGATGAAATAATTCAAGTAATTACTGTAATTAGTCAATTTTACAATATCAAACTCGCGTGCATAGAAAATATAGAAGTAAATTCGTCGCGTGATTTGACAGGAGATAACTCTTATTCTACAAATAAATAAATAATTTTAACCCCGAGTATTTTATTGGGGTTAAGACAACTAAAGAAAATTCGCTTACAAAATACCAAAAACATACATACATTGGTGTTAACGAGCTAAATCCACAGATAAAATAGTACTTAACTCCTTTCTTCTCCTCTGGTGTTTATACAAAATCAGCCTGCTGGTGAGTCTCCCAGGCTAGCCTACACCATTTATTGCTGCAGTGCAGGCGCACTGCCATCATTTTGCTCGTCTGGAGAAAAGCCATCTCCATCAGTGACGTGTTCTTGAACTTATTGAACTTACTTGAACTTATTTGGGATTAAATTTAGAAAAGGTTAAATATGTACACGCGAGCGCGGAAAGACGCTGATCAGAAAGTGCAGCCCCAGGGTACAGCGACGTCCTATTTCCAGAGATGTCATTGTCTTCCACGTGGTGGCTGTAAGTTCGGCAGAACCCCATCTCTCCGTCAGGCTGGTAGTTCCCTGTAGTGCCCGACGTAGATTCTTCTCTTCTTCCTGCACGTTCCTCGAGATCATCACCCATGGCTACCTCCGTGCTATAAGGCAACTATATGACAGCGCATGCTTCACCTCAGCGACAAAGGTAGCAGGCCAGCTGGGAGCCTCATTGGAGGTGAACTGACGTCCCAGATGACACTGAAAGCCCCTAGTGTTTCAATCCGAGAGCCGCCACGTTCCCTGCTACGGTGGCCTAACACTGCGCCCTGCTGCGACGTTTTGATGGCTTCATTTTGGTTCCGTAGCACCTGCAGCGCCCATACGCGTGACGGCACGCAGCATCCAAATACAGCGGCCACCGAGACGCACTTCAACCGAAGATGGCGTCACCTCAAGCCATCCTTCCACCACGAATGTCGAATACCAAAAGAGCGCGCTGACTGCAAGCTTTCACCGCTCACATAACCGCAGCGCTATTCTCTCCTTGCTACTAGTACTAATTTAATTCATTCGCTAGCTAATAATTTTGCCGTGAATAAATTGGAAATTGAAATTATACTACAATCGATTATGTTTTGATTGTTATCCAAGCTATAATATTGTGTTTTTTTTATATAAAATTCTATGCTTTAGAATTTTACGTAAGATATCTATAGATTTTGAGCTGTCATGCCTGTCATTTTTTGCGTATTTTATTTTATTTAACTTTGATATTTGACATATTCTAACAATTTTAATTGCAATCTATACTATTTTCATTATATTTGTTGCATTAATTTATGTGAGATAACAGTACAAACGAATTCCTTGAAAAAATCTCAATAAATAACAATTTGTAAGTAAAACCAAATTAAACGATGTTAGGTTAAACCAGGTTAAACTTAGACTGCTTGAAGGTTAACTATTTACCAAGTCATAATGTTATTGCTATTTTGTTCATAGTATATCTCATATGTAAACATACTAGTGATGAAATAATTCATATACGATAACTTATTTGATTTACAACAATCCAAAATTGTGACATGACACGAAAAAAGTAGGTTCGTTTAACTAAAAATATGTCATTTATATTTCTTGCTTCGGCGTATTTACTTAAATATATGCAAAGTAAAGAGCATCTTGTTTGTTACAGATCTGATATTTTCGAATATGCCAAAATTTGCAAACATGAATAATCCAAACACCGTAGTTAAAAATGTAAAATCAAAAACTTTGTTACCAATGTTGGTTTGTGCATTGGCTATACCTCTTTCTATGTCCATGTGGCTTTTCAATCTTGGGTATGCCTATATAAAAGGGAATGAACGCTATGATGGTAAGTAACCACAATTATTATATTTTGTCAAATATGAATTTAACACAGTGTGATGGATCTAATTTCTTCAAAGATTCAACTTATTATTTATTTTCTGGATGATGCATATAATGTTTGTTTTAGTAATTTATCGGGCATAGCAGTTACATATTGAGAAGTGTATCCATGTGCATGAGTGTGTGTAGATATATATCGGGCATAGCAGTTACATATTGAGAAGTGTATCCATGTGCATGAGTGTGTGTAGATATATATCGGACATAGCAGTTACATATTGAGAAGTGTATCCATGTGCATGAGTGTGTGTAGATATATATCGGACATAGCAGTTACATATTGAGAAGTGTATCCATGTGCATGAGTGTGTGTAGATATATATCGGACATAGCAGTTACATATTGAGAAGTGTATCCATGTGCATGAGTGTGTGTAGATATATATCGGGCATAGCAGTTACATATTGAGAAGTGTATCCATGTGCATGAGTGTGTGTAGATATATATCGGGCATAGCAGTTACATATTGAGAAGTGTATCCATGTGCATGAGTGTGTGTAGATATATTTTATTGCTTAATACTGGGTTAGGAGAATAGTGGATGTACTACTAGGGGGTGTGAGACAGGAGAGTTGATTTTTCGAGACAGAAAAAAACAAGCCCGTGGTTAGAATACGGGGGATCATTCGGTCTTAGTCGCCGGGCGAGGCAGTTTCGTTTTAGAAAAAAAAGCTAAGTAGATCAATTACTGGATCGATTGGTTGAACTTCGGGAAGCTCTCGCGCGTCGGATCTAGTTCAAAACATAATTTTCTTCATAATAAGTGTCTTTTATTTTTCATTAACAATTTATTATTTTTTTATTGTAACAAATTGAGAGTATATGAGATTTGAACATAAATAAGAAAATATAAACATTTTTTAACCATTTTGAAATTCGTTTATGTAATCTGATAAACACTTTATATTTTTATCTGAGGTATTTTATATTATGTCTGAAGTGTTGTGTTTCATAATTGTTTGTGCTGAATTGAATCGTTTTGTTTTTCCTCATACATAAAATCTGTATCGCATGCACGTTAGAAATTTATATTACATTAATTAATTTATTCTTTATCTTTTAATAACAGCATGGTTATATTATTAACAAAACTCAAATTTTCCTTTCCTTATAAAAACATATTATATTAGTAAGATATCCCTTTTTCCCATAGTGATAATAGATTTATATCCCCAAGTCCTAGTACCCGGCATTTGATTTCTGAGTAGTCGGGATCAATCGTCTCACTAACAAGAATATTACTAAACATGGTATTACCTCAATCCTATAAATCCTATAAAAAACCCTTTCTGACCAACAGGTCCTTTTCTTCGAATCAGCCCTCCATATTGTTGAAGGTTAAAGAGCTAAGCCAGTTAGTAGTTCTCTGAGGATACATGGGCTGTATCTATAATGTATGTTTATTAGTATACAGTAGTGATTGTTTTTATGAAGTAGAAAATTAACCTAAAGTGGCCCAGACAGAAATATATTAGCTGGATGTCTGGGATCGACCTGGCGTGGTGAGGGCCAGGAGAGCATGGTAGAGCACGATCTCCTAACTGTCCAAGCATGAAAATATACTAGTCCATTGCATGAAGTATGAAAAACTGTTCTAGCATGAAAATATACTAGTCCATTGCATGAAGTATGAAAAACTGTTCTAGCATTAAAAGCGATAAACGATTTATAAAAGTGTAGAAAGCGCAATCCTATTTTCTTAGAACCATTTAAAGTTAATATAATTTAAATTCATGTTATAAAATAATCACATCAAAAAGAAATAACAACTATATTAATGTCTCAATTTGTTACTGTAAAGAAAATCTCAATTATCTCCCAACAAATAAACTTTGGTAATCGACCACGAGGTAGACCACCCAAGAGCTGGAGAGATAGCTGAAGCTCGGCGTCACAAGAGGCCTTGAAGGACGGGCAAAGTTTCTGAAAAGAACAGGTGTCAACCTATAAAAAGAAGAAGAAGAAAGAAAATCGTGTCCCAGAGTCTAACAAGATATTAAATATAAAGTGGACACATAACAAAATTCATATTGACTTATTTCACGCCTCACTCATGAAAGATTGTATATAAATATTTTGCCCAATGTTATATAATGTATTTTTGTGTTGTCCGATTTGTTTTCTATTACAGCTGGATATCCAAAAAGGTAGGGATTTTAATTTTATTAATTACTAACACTCATGAGTGAGGATATGTTAAAAATATATATATCGACTTTATATTGATCTCATATGTATCATCTATGTGAATTATGTGAACTTGTTTATGATTATTTTCATGTAACTCTATTAACTCTGTAGGTATATAGATACATTGTATCCTATATGTAGAAAAATAGGAAAATGAATTTATTAAGAATTCATTCTCATTATAGAATGATCTTGTTAATTCTGTAGATATATACATAAATACATTGTATCCTATGTGTAGAAAAATAGTCAAATAAATCTATTAAGGATCTATTTTCATTATAAAAATGAACTTGTTAACTCTGTAGGTATATATGTGTGAAAGTACACATATAAATGTATCGTATTCTACTATTTAGTGGAATGGTTATATTAAAGACTGTTATTAACCGAAACGCAAAGTCTGTAGCATTTTTGTAGTTCAAGTCCTTTTCTTAATTAAAAGACAAATCATAATTATAATACTTAAACTCGATGAATTGAATAATATTAGATGGGTCGGTGGCAGAGCGGTTAGCGCGGTGGGCTGGTAATCCAGTGGTCGCGAGTTCGAATCCTGCCTCGACCGATTTCGTTCACCTATAGCACAAGCATTTATTTGCTTATTTTAGGGAACGTAGGAAGATGTATATGTACTTGTTTAACAAGGACATATTCATTTTTTTATTTTTAAAAAAAAAAAAAAAAATATTGCTCTTGCGGAAAATATTCACAACGTAGAATTCTGGGTCCTAAAATCTATACGAAATCACGAGATCTCAAGCCAAAAATATGTAATTTAATTCAATATATGACAATGCGTATTAATTTGTTAATAAACCATAAATTCACAAACGTAAGGGTCCTTTTCAATACGTAATAACCACTAGACGATCTTCGCCAAAATTCGTAAATAAATAGTAAAGAAAAAGGGTAGAAATAGTTGTAAGAAAGAAAGGATATTAGTTAGATAATTTTAGTCTGTAGTAAAAGGAATTGTAGAATAGATTTTGATTAGGTAGAATAGTTAGCTAGAAATAGGAGGTGTTGGAACTTGTTAGGTTTAGTGTAAAAATAGTTTAAATAGCTCAGTCAGTAAGTTCCATCACAACGCACTCGATAACAAGCTGCCAATTCATCTTTTATACTCAATACCCAGCATTCAAAACCATAAGTTAGTATGGGGCGTAGCAACGCTTTGTAAATTGTGACTTTTATTTTTCTAGACATTATCCGAGAAATGAGATGACTTCTTAAACCAAAGATGCATCTGTTTGCCATATATATATCTGGTGCTGAATTTCAGTACATGTGTCATTTTAATTAGTCACAATTGATCCCATGTAGATGAAACATTCAACAGATTCTATTGTGTGGGTGCCTATGCTGATTGTTGTTGTGTTCTGGTTGTTATGAACTTTACATCAGTCACAATTGATCCCATGTAGGTGAAACATTCAACAGATTCTATTGTGTGGGCGCCTATGCTGATTGTTGTTGTGTTCTGGTTGTTATGAACTTTACATCAGTCACAATTGATCCCATGTAGGTGAAACATTCAACAGATTCTATTGTGTGGGCGCCTATG
Source organism: Molanna angustata (assembly GCA_963576475.1). Taxonomy (NCBI): domain Eukaryota; kingdom Metazoa; phylum Arthropoda; class Insecta; order Trichoptera; family Molannidae; genus Molanna; species Molanna angustata. The sequence goes on from OY754975.1 coordinate 16,024,555, forward strand.
CTGATTGTTGTTGTGTTCTGGTTGTTATGAACTTTACATCAGTCACAATTGATCCCATGTAGGTGAAACATTCAACAGATTCTATTGTGTGGGCGCCTATGCTGATTGTTGTGTTGTGTTCTGGTTGTTATGAACTTTACATCAGTCACAATTGATCCCATGTAGGTGAAACATTCAACAGATTCTATTGTGTGAGCGCCTATGCTGATTGTTGTTGTGTTCTGGTTGTTATGAACTTTACATCAGTCACAATTGATCCCATGTAGGTGAAACATTCAACAGATTCTATTGTGTGGGCGCCTATGCTGATTGTTGTTGGGTTCTGGTTGTTATGAACTTTACACAGGGCCGGATAAATCATAGAACAACCCGGAACAAGAAATCAGGGCGCTTGTCTAAAAAGGGCGCTTAAAATCCTAAAATGTTAATTATATAAATAAAAAATTCCCCAGGTATGGCACTCGGTTCTCTCTGCCTTCCCCGAAAGGGACACGGCGTGATGGTGTGTATGATAAAATTCTGCGGTGTTAATATCTTGTCCGTCTATTACCGTGTTATTCGTAAACATATATAGCGATTCACACACACACACACACAAAATAATCATTCTAATAATTTACTTGCTAAAGTGTTAAATTATCTACATACTGAAGCCAGCGCCCCCCTATCTGAAATCGCCCGGGCGCTTCATAATGAATTTCATATGAGATGATAGCGGCGTGTTTGAAAACATTCCAGATGCTACACGCCACAGTAACTTTAATTATACATTGTACTAAGAACTCTTATTGCTTGTTAATGAAACTACATAAGCCGTTTCAATAAGCGGAACCTGTCAGCAACTAATAGCAAGGTTTTCTAAAAAAGGGAAACGAAGTTCTTTAGAAATGTTATGATAATTTCAGTGAAGTTTTCCCTTTCGACTTTAGCGACATACTTACTTATTTTCTCGATCTCGGTCGCCGACTCGTCACCTGACTCTTTCAATTATTCATATATTATTGTTTCTATCTCTCTCTTCTGTCTGATGCATAGAAAAGAGAACTTATTGTCTGATGTCAAATGTTAACACGTGTCCGTATTTTTTACGAGTCTAGTATAGACCATAGATTTTAATATATACCTATAACTAGATGGAATACTAGTCGGCAAAGTGTATCGAAATCAATGGGAGATTTCGTGTGCTGTTTTGTGTAAAATTCATTGGCATACCTCGTTTTATTAATATTAATTTATGTAGGTATTTATTATAGCAAGAACTTATTTAGTGTTTTGTGTTAATTAGAATCGCGATTTGTTTTTTTTATTTTAAGTTTGGTGTGATTTTAAATTTTTACTGGAATTTGATAATTATATTGAGTTTTTTTTAATTAAAAATAGTTTTTATGATATTTTTAGTGTTAACATTAGTTATTAAGTTTAGTTTATTTACATAATACTTGAGATAGTTAAAAGGACTTTTAAATTATATTTTACTTTAAACAGTTTATGTGATGATCCAATACTTTAAAAATTGTAAGACCTAAGGTTTTAGTTTAAAATGCCTACTTCTCAGGATACGGTACATACATGAATAGGAATAGGTAGAATAATAATTTATTTTTGTTCTTTGGTTTATATTAATATATTGATTTTTACTGTATAATATTGCATAATATACTGCATAATATATAATATTGAAATTCCAAACATTTGAGTAGGAAGGGGGGGGGGCGGTTTGAAATATATTGCTCTGGGCGCAAAAACATGTTTATCCGGCCCTGACTTTACATCAGTCACAATTGATCCCATGTAGGTGAAACATTCAACAGATTCTATTGTGTGGGCGCCTATGCTGATTGTTGTTGTGTTCTGGTTGTTATGAACTTTACATCAGTCACAATTGATCCCATGTAGGTGAAACATTCAACAGATTCTATTGTGTGGGCGCCTATGCTGATTGTTGTTGGGTTCTGGTTGTTATGAACTTTACATCAGTCACAATTGATCCCATGTAGGTGAAACATTCAACAGATTCTATTGTGTGGGCGCCTATGCTGATTGTTGTTGTGTTCTGGTTGTTATGAACTTTACATCAGTCACAATTGATCCCATGTAGGTGAAACATTCAACAGATTCTATTGTGTGGGCGCCTATGCTGATTGTTGTTGGGTTCTGGTTGTTATGAACTTTACATCAGTCACAATTGATCCCATGTAGGTGAAACATTCAACAGATTCTATAGTGTGGGCGCCTATGCTGATTGTTGTTGGGTTCTGGTTGTTATGAACTTTACATTTAGTGACTTGGTTGAAATACATTATTATTTTATCATAAAAAAAATAAAAACATTACAGTAATAATTTTTAATTGATACACATAATGGACTTTGTTGAATTGTAGTGATGTAGAAAATTAGTGTCACATTTATTTAATTTTATAATAAAATATGTTTCAAACGATTTACAGATTAGTTTATTTGTGTTTTGTTTGATATTTTTTTCCTTGATTTCAGATTTATTTATCATTCACCCCACTAGATGGCTTATAGCAACTAGTATTTGCCTTACCATAACCATTTACGGTGTGAGAAAAAAGAGTTTGACTATTAGCGGTGCATTACTTGGATTCTTTGTTGGGATGACCTTGACAGTTGCAAGTTATTGTTTCTTGGCGTCCCTTTTCATTTTCTTCCTCTCTTCATCCAAAGCCACTAAGTTCAGACAGCACCAAAAGATGTCATTGGAAGAAGATTTCAAAGAAGGTAAATTATATCTTTCAATAAGTAGAAATTATCACAGAGGTGTTTAAACCGCTCATCGGTGCCTAGAAAATTTCTTTTTAGTATGAATCTAGGATAAATGCAAACACATATTGTACAATATTTTTTACTGAATTTATTTTTAAACGAGTGGGTTGTGGCCAACGCTAAACTCCTCGTTGAAAATTTTATGAAAGTGATGTGCCTTTTTACCTATTTGAAAATAAAATTAACAAATTTCGAGTTTCCTGAGCTTGGGGTCGAATTGAAATATTTGACATTTAAATAAAATGAGAAACACTATTCAGATATTCTTCAAAATCTAATGGGGTCTAAGCCAGTATAAGATATACAAATTTGCAAAATTTGAAAATAATCGAATGCATGAGTTCTTTAGTCTATAATCAACAAAGTAAAATAAACACTCCATACATAGCACACAGTACACACGTACACACAAAGATACATTGTGATGAAACTTTCAGAATACAATCACAGCATGATACTATTTGATAATCTGCAATAAAAAAATAGCCATAAAAATTGTGAATTCATAATTCCCCAATATATCCCCTCGGGTTAGTAAGGAGAAAAAATGTAGAAAAGTGGACTTATTGAAATTTCTTTGAACCATTTGTATCAATGTTAAGGCGTAGTTGTGTTTTGGATGTGGAAAAATATACTTTTTTACAAAATGAATAAAAAACAACAAACTGATCTTCCTTCTACTTTCCTTCTTCCAATGAAGATTGGAAGAAGGAAAGTAGAAGATGCAATTATAACATCATTATTTGATACCTTTACCTCCCCATTTGCAACACTAATGCCAGACAGAACTTCTTCATATACCGCACTTCCCATTTTTATAACTCCCAGATTAGTGATACAGATCTTTTTAAATCCCCATTAATTACAATAAAGAATAAATTATTAAGCATTCTGCCATAATCTTAACTTACCACTCTGATGAATTGGGTGCATCGCATAAAAGTTCACGTACATACATACACACACCCACACATACTCACACACCCTCACACACAAGGTAGCATATATTGTAGTTTCAAATTTTGTCTTATTTAATATTCATTGTTTTTATTCTTACACTACTAAATTAATAAATAAGGTAATAATTTATACATTTAATTGACGCTGGGCGTGACTATTTTTTTTTATATTGTATATCACCAGTTTACTTGTCCAGTCATTGTTTGTGTACTATAAATAAAAATAAAATAAAATAAGCGAAATTGCATTAAATTTAAATGGAATATTATTTAAATTAATATGTTGTTTTACCAAGAACAATTCTCGATGAAACTCCACGATGACATAGAATAAAACACTAGTTTATGTTTCTTTGTTAATTTATATATTAATTTCAGGTGGACAAAGATCATGGATTCATGTTCTTTGTAATGCAGGAATGGCAACACAACTAGCTCTGTTGTACCTTTTAGATGTTGGCTGTGGAGAGCGACCAATTAGTTTTCATTGGAGTTATAGACCTTCATGGTTAGCTATGGGTGTCTTAGGTAAATAAGAAACTTTTCAAATATCTCAGTTGACCTCTAAGCACTTACTAGTGTTTTTCATGTCATATCCGGTAGAGTGTACGAGAGGTAGAGAAAAATCGGGATAGCCTCACCGATCGCTTTTGTATTAGTGAGTTCTAGACGTATCCGTATAGCTCATAAAATGTCATTGTATGAAAGGTGACCACATGTTATCCAACTGTCGATTCATTCGAGAGAATTTATTTCTCTTAATGTTTTTTCAGTCTTTGTTTGAACCTTTTAAAATCAATTATCTGTTTCATTTCACCTGGGAGGCAATTGAAATTCTTTATTCCCATATAAATGTAATTGTTTTGCATTTGTCTAGGGTTGCGTTCACAATGAACACCGAGAGCACTTAGTGAACGCCCCAAGCCGCTCAAAAGACACTCCGTGGCGTTCAGATTGAACGTCATGTGTATGCACCAAACGCTCGGTAAAGTTGTCGGGTGAAAAACCTTTGCCATTACACCGGCCTGCATGCATTGCACACATCACTCCTATGAGCTTTGGTCAGGGCCGGATGAACGTGTTTTTGCGCCCGTAGCAATATATTTGAAACCGCCCCCCCCCCCCCCCCCCACATTCTTTTAGAATTTAAAATTATGTAAAATTACATCGGGTCTAAAATGACGAATCAGTTTGTTAATATTACCTAAACCTACCTATATAGTTTTTTATTATTATTTATAAAGAAAATAGCCACAACAATCGGAGATTCATATAACATATTTACAATGTGGTACCTTTTATAATATTTAAGTCAATTTTGTTTTGTTTGACAACACTAGATATAATGCCCAAATATATAAGTCTTTACTAGACTCGTAAATTATATTGCCATGTGTTGTTTTGAAACTTGACACCAGACAGAAGAGAGAGAAAGAAACAATAATATATGAATGTTTGAAAGAGATAGCCTAGTTTTGTTCCTAAACAGTATCGGCGTCTGACACAAAAAAAAATGTAAGTATGTCGCTTAAGTCGAAAGGGAGAAAAATTATTGATGTTATCTTAGCATTTGAATGCAACGTTTTTTATCTTTTACAAAATGACCCTATTATAGGTTGATACCAGGTTCCGCATATTGTAAACGACTTATGTAAGTTCCATCAACAAGCAAAAAGAGTTCTTAAAGTGTAATATATCATTAAAGTCACTATGGTGTGAAGTATATGGAAATTCCTTCAAATTTTCTGTTACCATCTCGTATGGAGATAACCGTGAGCCGCCCGGGCTATTTTAGTTGTAGGGGGCACTGGCTCCATTATGTAGATAATTTTACACTAATGCAAGTAAATTATTACAATGAATATTTTTGTGTGAGGGCGTGTAGGTATATGGTGTATGTTTATTACAATGTTGTATATTCTAATTATATTTATTTATTCAAACGAAAATACTTTTAGCTGTGAGGCACCGGCTTAGAATAGTGCTTCCACTCTTTTCTATTACTGTTTTAGAGTGTCCCGTAAGAGCCGGGTAATCGAAAATACAAAAGGCAACAATAACATCTGACATAGTTCAGCAATGAGGTTCACCACCCATTCTGAATGTAGTGCCTTTTTAGGTGAGACGAGACTGGTGTGTGGGTATACACATATGTGTTGTGCTCCCTTTTATAAGGCAATGCACACCCGCACACCTTTCGCTGGTTACCCCACATTGTGGGATATGCCGTGATGGTATGAATGAATGAATATTACAATGTTTACGAATAACATGTTACTAATAGGCGGGTAATATACTAGCACTAAGCGGGATTTTTACATACACACCATCACGCCGAACCTCTTTCTGGGTACGCAAAAAGAACCGAGCGCCATATTAGGATTTTAAGGGCCCTTTTTAAGAAAACCGCCCTGACTTCGTGTTCCTGATTGTTCTATGATTTATCCGGCCCTGGCTTTGTTTGATGGTTTATTTTTACAGCAGCTTAAAAAAATATATGTAGTGTAATAAACAGATGCTAATTTTGTTAAACTTTAATTTAACAAACAAAAAAATCAGGATTTACTACAGATGTTATAGTGATAATTTGATTGTGTTTAGGATCTATTGCTTGTTGTAACGGAGACACTTGGGCTTCTGAGCTGGGTACAGTCCTTTCACACAGTGATCCTTGGCTCATTACCACTTGGAAGAGAGTGCCTAGAGGTACCAACGGAGGAGTTACCATTGTAGGAATCATACTCAGTGCATTGGGGGGTTTCATGGTAAACATTTTTTATATACTTATAAATTAAGAATTGTAAAATTTAACTCAGACCACCAGTGACAATTTGTGAGAAGATTTCAAATTTTGTATGTAATATTATTGTTACAATTCATTCATTCATTCATTCATACCATCACGGCATATCCCACAATGTGGGGTAACCAGCGAAAGGTGTGCGGGTGTGCATTGCCTTATAAATATTCTATTATAGACAATTTCAGGCAACAAAACCTAAACTTGGCATGTTTATTTTACATAAATACATTTTCAATCTGAATTAACAATTTAGTTTATCATATTTTACACTTTTCTTCAAAACTATCTCAACACAATGTTACTTTGGATACAGACCTATCTATTTCTTAACAAACTTCAACTTCAATAATGACCTGTTTGACTATTCAAATAATGACCTATAAATTATTTTCAGGTTGGCATCGGCCACTATCTGTCAGTGGTATACATATCTGATAGGGTTGAACTGACAATCAGTCCTCCACAATGGCCCATACTAGTGGTTGGGCTACTGGGAGGACTCATAGGAAGTTTAGTAGATTCTCTAATTGGAGCCACTCTTCAATATTCAGGTACAATATGATCCTTTCCCTTCCATTCATGCAGGCTATAGTAGGCTATATAGTATATTTTGAAAATATTTTCCCCAATACCCTCAAAAAATATGTCTTTAAAATATAGAACAGTTTGTATTTACATCTTTATTTTATTGGACGAGTTTTTTGAAAATTGAATTTGTTTAATATGTTTCTTGTAAAATTAGTTTTAGTAAAACCCTTTTTTAATTTTTTTATTGTAGGTAACTAAAAAACTACAAGGCCTATAAAGTAGATTTTTGCTTCAATCGAAAGAGAATATGAAAATCTACATTATTACTTTATTGTAATTACTATTCTTGCTATTTAAATAAAACATCTAAATTTTACCTTTTATTCACGAAAAAATGTTGTATATCACATATCAGGTGATATAATAATAATAATTATAATAATAACTTTATTCCAGTCCGAAATATACAAATATTTTCCATGTTTCATACATTAGAAGGTAATTTAGTGTGCATTTTTGTGTACATCCGTATATCCATGGTATACAAGGGCCTTGATGATTTTATGTATATTTATTTGAATCTATTTTTAATGCATATTTATTTGATATCATTTAATGATTCGGCGGATATTTTGTGGTAGTTAATATTAACCATATTTGAATCATAAATTCGCTATAAACCACTTGTTTTTTGAGTCACTTCGCGACATGTTTCGATTTGTTTCGACATGTTTCGATGTTTCGATTTGCATATTTATTTGATTCATTTAAAAAAATGCTGCACCAGGCGTATAAATATGTACAATAATTTGCCCAGTATCAAATAACTCATATATATATAAATGAATGTATCTTTTTGTACCTACACAATCACATAATAGTGCACAGTGCCTTTTTTTATAATATCTTACAACCGACCATTATTTGTTGACATAGTTTTGGTATATGGTTTGTACCACCATGTGAATATAAAAAAAGAGAAATAAGAAAATCACAAGAGCAAAATGATAAAAAGACGGGACGAGGATTGGAAAAAATGCATCAATTTCTTTTGAAAGGGGGGAAGTGTTAATGAAACTCAATGGGATGTTATTCCAAAGTCGTTCCTTACAACATGTGCTAGTGACGAGTTTATTGCCATTTGCCAATTTCTTCAGATTGTTTCCAGCCTAGAGAAGCAAGAATTGTGTGAAAAAATATTTAGAAAAATAATAAATTTCTCCTCTGCTGGGGATTGAACCCAGGATGCCCGCATATAAGCCAAACAACTTACCAACTATGCCAAGACGGTCGGCAAATCATATGTTCCACTTTGATCAATCCACTTTGAATATCTATAATCTGTAAAAATTCTATGAATTTATTAGTTAATATTCATTTCAGGCATAGATGGTAAAGGAAAGATTGTATCTTCACCAGGAAAAGGTGTTTATCACATCAGTGGAAGAAGAATATTGGACAATCATAGTGTTAATTTAATATCCAGTGTTATAATGGGCATTATGATGCCGTATATTGCTATGGCAATATGGCCACGTTGACTAATTTCAATATTTATTTAAAATGTTATGATATTATTTTTTTTTGTTCGACTTATTATCGACGTTATTTATTTTTTAAAACTACTGAGAATTTTTTTAAGATCGCACAGGCACTGATACTTTTTAGCTAGTTATACCTCCCTTCTTGTAGAAGTGGTGGGGGTCCGTCCTGCTATACATTTTGTACGACTTGACTAGCATGAATCAGGAACGACATAAGCAACAATATGATTTATAGTTTTTTTTTATGTCTAAATTTATCCGCCTGAATTTTAGCATATGAGAAATGTCAAAAAGTTGACTGCATTTATACGGGACTCATTACGTCACACCGCGCGGATAAAATACTTTAATTCACGGTCGCCCGTTGATTATAGACGTTTTTGTACTCTGAAACGAATCAGAATAGGACATACTGTATAGATTTTGTATGGGCCACTATAAAAAATTACTTAAATCTGACAGTCGCAGGTTCTTACACGAATAGAAATGGGCTCCATAAAAATTAATATCAAATTATAGCCATTACATTTCTTGTCCTTGTATCTCATGTCCTTCTCATACATTCTATGGTAGTTCTCTAATTTATATAAACGAAATATAAAATGCCTGCAAAAAATTTCAGACATATCTAGTCTATTCTACAATTCAATCTCATAAAATCACTCCTCTTCAATACAAAAATTGTAATCACAATAACTTATTTTGTTTTATCACCAATGAAAAAGTACAAACCTTATGTAACACTACACAGGCATTATAAGAAAATCATAACTAGCTATTTTTAAGAACAGTAGTACAATTGTTGTAATTTTGTCTATTAACTGAATACTTTGGTTGTGTGAAAATGTTTGTAGTGTTAAGGAAATTAAAAAAAAATAACATCTTTAGTCGACTTAATTCTGGTTGTCAGACATCTTTGTCCTCCATATTATTATTCCTTTATATCTACTTAATACTTTTCAAACCAGATTATTTATTCTTCATTGAAGGTCATTTTTTATTAATTTAATTTCACATACTCTATAAATCAATTCACTTAAATAGTATCATTCAAATTTGTTGTATGCTTTTTGATTCAAGATAAAAAAACTCTGTTTCAAAATGTCTTTAAGTGGTTTTCATGACGATTTAGAGCTCTTTTTTTTTAGCTACTACTGCACTATAATATTGAATAACTGGTTTCTATATTAATTTTTTTTGTAATAAAGCCATTGTTTCATTTTTTGTTATATGATAAGAAAAATACTTGATCATTGATGCGGAAAAAATATTGTACAATTTAAGATTATTGTAGTTTATTAAGTTAAAAATACATAATCTAGAAATTACATTCCATTTATTAAAGTAAATAATATGTAATTTTGTTACATATATTACATAATATTAGTTTATACTTAATGTAAAAAAGGTAAATGTGTTGAATGATATTTTAAAAACTTAGTCTTATTCGTGATATTTGCTTATACTGTGGTAAAAACATAAAATACAGTATAAGCACTTATATTCTTGACTATTCATAATAGCATTTATATAGTAATATAACAATAACATTGCTATGTTACTGTCTGAACTGACAATGCTATGTTACTGTCTGAACTGACATTTGTCGATGTTTTGAAAAAAAAAAAAAAAAAACAACGCTCTTATCTCTTATCTTGGAGGAGTAAATATGACATATAGTGTTTGGGGTTTATTTTCATCTTTTATTTCGTGAATATCATTATTTAGATATTTATATGAAACACTGTAGCGAAAACTGAAGCAATAATGAAACATTGGGTTACCTTATATTATTATAGTCTACTCAAATGATATTTTTTGTAATTTTGATTATGTTATATTAAGACGCGAAACAATATGTTTGATCATATTTATAATTATCTGTTGCTTTATTAATTTGTGAATGTCAAAAATAATTGACATGTAATGCGGCCATCGGCAACATTCAGGAATTATCGGAAATGTTCGGCCTGTATACTCTTCTTATATTGTTGTTAAAACAACCTGAGACGTGTTTATCCTATATAGGCGTAATATAGCCGTTATAATAGCATTATTGCTTTATATATGTTATTATGAATAGAGATTTTCAGTACTGTTGTTATACACTATTTTAAACATAACATAAGTCATTATGAATAAGACTGTTATATTTACTGTACCAGTTTTGGGTACATGATTATAGTTTAATCTTATGTTTATCACAAAATATATGACAAGGTAAACAATTATATATATTCAACTGATTCTGACATTATATTAATTAATTTGTTTACAATTATCTATCAACTTAAAAGATTATGTTTGAATGGTGTGTTGGTATCTGCAGGATAATTTGTTTCTCACAATAAAAAACTTAGGCTTAGCTTAGAATAGTGCTTTCACTATTTTCTATTATCATCGTTTTCGGATGTCCCATAAGAGACGGGTAATTGAAAATAAAACAGGCAACAATAACATCTCACCTAAATTAGCAATGTGGTTCACCCAACCATTCTGAATATTGTCTTTTTAGGTGTTCTGAGGCTGATGTGTGTGTGATACATGCATGTGTCATGCTTTTTTTTTTTAGATAATACACAACTGTCGCTGGTTACTCCACATTGTAGGATTTTCATGATTGTATTTATGTATGTTTGTATGTACAATAATAAAACTAGTATGGGCCGGTATTACAGTCTCAGTTTAAGAGCTAAACTCAAGTTTTACAAAAATATAGTGTATTACAGTGTCCGTTTAGGCCTAATCGTCCCTCAAATACGTCACTAAAATGACAAATATTTAACTCAACGTTTCTGGCGGATTAAGTACTTAACGGTGAGTCAACTGTCATTTGCTAGGCAACGCGTGTAGTTTGAGTTTCTATCACTAGAGGCGTTAGGCAACGAGTGTAGTTTCAGTGTTCTATCACTAGAGGCGTTAATTGTATGGATGGTGGCGCCACACAACAAAACAAACTGACAGCCATATTGAAACGAATATGGGCATTTAAAAGCATTATTGTGGTGAAAAAAATTAAATTTACCATGTTGTATAAATTGGATAATAAAACAATAGTATTTCAAGTGGTAGCGTCCCGTTTTGTAGTTCGTATTATTTGAGGTTATTTAAAATTTGACAGATAAGAACCACAGAAAAAAGTAAAATATGTCTATAATTGAAGATTTAGTAACTGACATGTCATATTGCACTGTAATACGGAAATTGATTCAATCTCCCCTTAACATTAATCCTGAGTTTAACAAACTCAATGACTTGAGGGCCGACTGTAATACCGGGCCTATATATGACAATCTCACATCAACTCAACTAAAGTGTGTTTCATTTAAAAATGCACTTCGTGGTTTAGTTTGGATTTGGTGTTGTTATACCTTAAAAACAGGATATTCACTACAATAAGGGATTTTTTCTTCTTCATTTGTATAAGTTATTTTTGATAAAACTGCACTAATTGAAAAAAAATAAGTTGGTTTTCTATAAAATAACTATAGACGAAATGTATCATATTTAACTCAGATTGTTTTCTTTCAAAATTCTTCATTATTAAGTTATGTGAGATAAGAGGAACTTAATTTGACAATATGACAACATTATTCAGTTTATCTGACTGACTGACTGACTGACTGACAAACAGAATTGTAGAATATCTATTTATAAGAGAATAGACATAGAATTAGATATGTACATATTCATAAGCAGTCTATAAATAATCTATCTTCGTCTTTATTCAGGGGGGCGAGTCCCGTCAAACGGTGAAATCAAAACCCTAACGATTACCCATATCATGGATATATAAAAATCCATGATATATCAAAAGGGTTTTATTTCACTATTTGACTAGACTTGCTACCCAGTTTTGTTGACTTTTTTTTCTACACTGAATCACTTCTTTTTTTTTTACACTGACAGGCAGGCAGGATTTTTTTTATTAAAAAATGTAGTGAATGCATGAAGGTATAAGTGAATGACTCATTAATTTATGTATAGTAGACGATGAATGAAAACAAATTGAATGCTGTTAAGATAAAATCAATAAGAATATAATACAGCAAAAATGATGAAGTCAAAACAAATTAAACTAAGCACGAACGTCCAATGAATAAGTAGGTATACAATTCTAAAGCGTATAATGGTCAGTATGAAAAACTGGCATTAAAATTGTAAGTTCCTAAACATTTTTCCTCATAGACCATTCATTTACAGATGTATTTTGTTTTGTGCCTGCTTGTACTGGATTTTCTTTACTTTTAAGAGGGTGACTGCTGCCAACGTACCTATTTTTACTCTCCACACTATGGAATAGGGGAGAGTCATGATTTCGCAAAATTTAAGCGTATTTTTTTTACATCAATTTCTCAATGGGTATCATGTAGAGAATGCACACTATGAGTTTCGTCGTGATGTGTTTGTGTGTATGGCGTATACGCTGTACGCCGTACGCCGTAGCATTTATCTTTTCATTTTGATATACCATCATTATTACTAAACGAATCATTTTGAAAAAAATTACCTAGTTAGTTCGGATATTAATAAAGAGAAATATACCTTAACTTTTTGATTATGTTCTGTATATATTCTTGTAGGAAAATAATAAGCATACCCCGATTTTAGACATTTATTTTAAATTTCTAAAAAAATATAAGGTATAGAGCAATATTTTTTTTTATAAATTAAAGAAGAACAAAATACCTGGAAAAATATGATATGACGTAGCATTAACGCATCAGGTTAAGTCAATAAACCAAAAAAACTTTTATTACGTAATGGCGCTGAATAGAAAATAAATGTTTTTTAAGTTTATTTACTAAACCTGAAGCATTAATGCAACGTCACATCATATTTTTCTAGATATTTATGTCTTCTTTAATTTAAAAAAAAATATATTACTCTACGCCTTATAGTTTATTAAAAATATATTTTATTTTTTATTTTATTTTATTTATTAACCAAACAAACATACAGTCATTACAGAATATATTAAAAAGACTAAAAAAATAATTACACATTATAAACCATTTCAGTTTGCGGATAGTTACATAGTGCAGTGTTAACAAATTTATGCTCATTTATTATGGAAAGTTTTATGGAAAATTTACTATGGAAAATTTATACAGTTATGGAAAGGAAGAAAAGGATAATAAATTAAGAATATTAGGGGGAAGGGAAGCTGTGGGAATCGTAGTCAAATTGAACCAAGCAGAAACCAGTTATCGCGAGCCTAGAAGGGCGTCTGATATGGCACTTTTATATTTAGTTTTAGAGTGTCTAAATATGTCGACTGTCTTAAAAAAGTTATTATAAATATTGCATGCTCTTTGAAAGAAGGAGTTTTGGGTATAATTGGTCCTACAAAGGGGAAGTCTAAAAGTTACGGATGATCTGGTATAACGAGAGGGACAATTAAAGGGGAGACTCCCAACTAGAGACTCAGAGTCAACGGCACCATCAATGATTTTATGTAAATATATCATGTCTGCAATTGTGCGTCTATTTTCTAAAGTTGTTAATTTATGATGACGAGCTGAGAGAGCTTTATCATCAAAGGCTAAACGACATCTGTAATCAAGGTGTTTCAAAAATTTATTTTGTATTTTCTCCAATCTTTCTACATAAGTTATATACTGGGGGTTCCAGACAATTGAGGCATATTCAAGATATGGACGAACATATGTAAAATACAATGATTTTAATGTATCGGTTGACTCAAATGGTTTCGATATTCTCAATATATAACCTAGTTGCCTGAATGCTTTTTCCGCAATGTTATCAATATGTGCTCTTAATAGCATTTTTGCATCAAGAGTTATTCCCAGGTCTCTCACCACCTCGCTTCTTTTCAAAGGAACATTATTTATCATATAATTATAGGGTATAAGATTATTAGAGCGCGTGAACGATATACAGACACATTTGGAGATATTCAAATAAAGTTGGTTATTTTGGCAATACATGTGCAAACGATTCAAATCTGCCTGCATATTTTCACTATCTCTTAAGCTAATTATTTTACTGAAAATTTTTATATCATCAGCATAAACAAGGAATTTGCTGTGTTTGAAACACTTTTGAATGTCATTGATATAGAGGATAAACAGTATTGGACCAACGTTTATATGATAAACGTTGAAAATCGGGGTATATTATTATTTTTCTACAAGAATTTATACAGAACATTATCAAAAAGTTAAGGTATATTTTTGTTTATTAATATCCAAAATATCTAAATTATTTTTTTCAAAACGATTTGATAAGAAATAATGATGGTATATCAAATTGAAAAATAGGTACGTTGGCAGCAGTCCCCCCCTTAAAGCTATTAATCTAAATGGTAGTTTTAGAAGAATATAATATATTTTGTGCTCAAATATAATAAAAAAAGATGGATCTATGTTAAGTATTGCATGTACATTGGGAAAGAAATGAATGTTTTTGTGTACTATATAATCAGACATTACATTATTAATTTTACATAATTATATACTAAATTCTCCATGAAATTATCGCTTTTATTGATTTTTTTTTTAATAAAATGTAAGTATTTTCAGAACATGGTTGTATTTTAATTTTGAAATATGTATGTTTATGTTGTTTATAAGTATTGGTGCATGAAGGTATACCTAACACTATTTTAGTGCATGAAAGTATATCGATGTTTGTATAAAAATATTCAAGTCTGTATCGTAAGAAATAGTGAAGTTATTCATTACTCCCAAGACTCCATCCTTAACTCTTAAATGGAGATCATAATATATTTTTATACCTACTTTTTTTTGTTTAATATTTACTAAACATGTGCTATAATAAAAAAAATATATAGAAAGAAATTTCATCTAGCAATAAATCCGTCCTGTGAATTTTTAATTTTAAAATTATTAAAAACAATAAAATATTATGAATAATATTAATCAATGGTACTTAGATTTTTTTTTAAATTATCTCTTGTTATTGTATTAAGTTAATAGGTATTAATATATTGGTATGTACATATTTTTTATTCCTCTCTGTTTTTGTTTATTTGTTTTTATGTATTTATCACATACCTATGTTTTTTATTTTGTATAATACATAAAAGGCATTTAAGCCGAATACTGTTATAAGTATAGAAATAAATTCATAACTTCTCTTCACAGAATCAGCCGATAAAACTATTGTGTGAAAGTATTTCAAAAATCATACCCACCATAAAGAAAATTTATCATTGTAAGAACATAATAATGTGTATCGAAACACCTCACTCATACTTGCATAATTTTTCAACAAATTATAATCTATTTATATCATTATTTTGTCCATGAATATTTGTATATTTAAAATTGACCATTTTAAACATAAAAGGTAATGAGCTTATTAACTTAATATTGAGGCATGTGTACATTGTATCTAAAATTATATTTTGTAATAGGTTTATACATAATATTGGAATTGAAATAAACCTAACATAAAACTTTGGTGTTTTTTTTATATTTTAATTAAATGTTGTTGTTTTAATAAAGAAGAATTTTCATATAATGTATTTTTTTCCATTTGTTTATGTACATAAACAAATACAGGGGATTCTTTACTTTTATGTGTTCATCTTTCCTACAATTTGGTATTTCATACATTTTGTCAATAATGTTAAAACTATTAAAATTCATGTAGTGTTATTTTCTGTCTGTTATAAATCATGAATATATTTATTTGATATTATGTTTTTTTCTATTTTCATCATCACTATCAATTCTGTAATGATATTATATCTAATCATCAAAATGATTTGCTTTGGAAGAGACTGCTCTCAAATAATATCTACTTCTTTCTTTTGTGGCAGATTCCCTTTACGTTTTCCTCTTCATTTTCTGGTATAATAATATCAACAGCTATGTTATATTGCTTAACACATCCTGATATATTCCTACATAAGTGAACAATAATAACCTTATGACAAGTATGCGAGAATCACACATGTTTATTCCTTCTCTGTTACGAATTGGAACAAACAAAAATTACTTCTTTCAAACACCTTCTTGTTATTAATTAACAAAGCATGATAAATTTTAATTTATATGATGCTCTTTTACAATGAGCATCATATAGATTAAACTTATCTATCAATATTACTTTATGGAATTCTATTTAAAATTTTAATTATTATTAAAAATATTTTTTTTACAATGAGCATCATATAAATTAAACTTATCAACCAATATTCTTTATGGAATTCCATTTAAAATTTTGATTATTAAATATATTTTTTTTACAATGAACATCATATAAATTAAACTTATTAACCAATATTACTTTATGGAATTCCATTTAAAATTTCAATTGTTATTAAAAATAAAAAAAATAGTGAACCAATTGTAAATGTGCATTGCATGAAACCCAATGAAACCAGTCATAGTCAAAATAATAATTTAAATTGAAATATCAAAATGTTGTTTTTCATTTAATATCAATATAATTAAAATAGTCAACTATAAGTTAATGTGGCCAGGGCTGCATTCACAATGAGTGCACTTAGTGACACTAAGCCATTCATTATCACCGGAAACAGACTCTCGAAAGTCACTCTGTGGCATTCAAAATGAACATCGAGTGTAATCTGTAAACTTCTGAACACAGCCTAGGATGTCCTCCAATAGATGGAAGGAAAGCTGCCAATCCACACCTGAAAGTTGAGGCAGGACTAAAAAAGAGAATGAATAACTACGTTTTTGGTCATAATTCATATAATGTCCATTTTTTTTTAGGGAATCTTGATGAAAAGACAGGATTTTTTGAAAATGTAATTTTTATTTTCATTATTTTTTTATTTACACAGAATTCAAAATAAAAATTTACCTTAAGACATATTTTTGGCATACATCTTATTATATGAGTGTTTGTTACATTGCGTTATGAGTTTACAAACATGTTTAAACATTATGAAATTGTTTTTTTTATCTATCAACTTAAGATAGCAAAATATGTAGATATTAATTTTAGATTCAACAAACACATCATTCATCCAACATGTTTATAAACATACATCTTTTTTTTAATATTTATGCGTGATTATTTTACTTAAAAATATTATTTACAAAGTAATTGGAAACTGTATAAAGAAAAAATGCAAAAAAATTCAATTATGACTTTATTCAATTTCAATGCATGTTTTCTCTTTAAAATGTCAAACTTCACACACCAATAATTTAATACAGGTAATATAATTGATAAATAAAAAAAGGAATGCTGTTGCATAGTTATGAAGATATATGAAGCAAAATGAGATTATATGTTTAGGTATGAATATTTGTGGAATCATAAAATACATATTTGTATGATACCATTCCACCAATCTGTAATTTCTAATTAAATTTTCACAAACATGTTAAATAATGAAGTTAGAAAAACATTTGTCTTTATAATTGGAATAATACATTTGGGATAAATAAATTACACATTTCATTAATATTCACATGGATGACATATATATATTTGTGTTATGTAATCACTTTTAAGGATATGTTTATAGTTTATTAACTTTATTGTTTTAATTTACAAACATTTATTAACTTCTTTTTCATATAATAAAATACACTTTTATATAACAATCCAAATGTGTTTTATAGAAAAACATTTATCTGTTTCAAAATACACATTTTATTGTGGATGAAAAATATCATACACTAGATACATAACTGATATATGAAAAACTGTTTCACATAAATAAGTAATAGAAATCACTAAATATGTATGTATTTCAATTTTCATATTTTTTTTAATATTTGAAATAAAAAAAATAAGCTATGTTGTTGTGCATACACAATTTGTCAATTTAAGTCATGAAAATAAAATATTTTTGTGCATTTGTAAAACCACATTTCTTACTCACTGAAATAAATCCGTTTTGATATATTCATCTCATTAGTTTAAATAGTAATAATTTATATTTCCTGTTCAAATATTTCTTTATTTTTGTCATTTTCTATTTGTCGTCATAAAATATATTTTATATTAAAGCAAAGGCAATAAATACCACAATCTATAACAACAAATACATACATTTATATGCATTATTGTGAAATTTCATACTTTTGTTACCACACTTAAGGTGCTTAGAATCACTACAGGATGAATCTACAGATCAATGTTTTGAAAAAAATAAGTCAAGGAAGAAACTACATTGGGTATTGTTCAGAAACAAATTACTTTTAAACAAAATATAAACAAGACAATTATTTTATAATTTTTTTATTGCAAATTACATCAAATTTCAAATTGTTTTTTTTTTACAGTGTCTTAGTGAGCAAATAGTAAATATATTTATATTAAAAAGTGAAAGAAGTCCAAAAATTAAATACAAACATATATTTATGTGAATCAAAATTGAAGTAAAAAAATATTTTTTTGTAATTCTCCCTCTGGTAAATCCAAGCACCCGAAAAGAAAATTAATACAGTGCAAATTAAAGTAAATATTTCAAAATAAAAAAAATATATCTTTATTTTCTCAATCAACACTTGTTCTCAAATTACATAGAATATAAGACCTTGTATATGGAAAGTAATCTAGTCTTAATAACTATTGTTGGGTTATATTAATGTTCTTTATTACATGAGAATCTAAATAAACTACTGTAAATTTTGTGACACTATTTTAGTACATAACTATTTATTTGTACAACAACATGACAATCAAAATTTAAAACAATAAAAACCGTAAGAAAGCATACGTAACATGTTTGCCAGTACAAAATAATTGCTTGCAATGGCACGTAGTACCTACCTGAACACGTGATACACGTTAGGTTTAAAAGTAACAAACGCACACACATGCCAATTTTTTTTTTTCACCACACCCATGACAATAATTTTAGTAAACATCTTTCACACTACGATCATAATATTTACCACTAAAAGCAATAAAAGAATATTTAAGCTGGAGATTTGTAATTTTCATCTTGCCGTCACAAATTAAAGATTAGCAAATATTACAAGAAAATAATGATAATGTGTGCTTCTTAGAAATGAGGAATGTTCGCCATATCATAGACAAACACACAAATATATAGTCATACATAAGTTACATACAACATAACTCTCATATACCTCATCGTATTCTACAAGGAAAATATATTTTGACTGTCATTTCAAATGTATACTTTTGTATGTTTAAAAATAAACTAATTCTACATATTTTTGTCCTCAATTGTCTTTTAACCGTTATTATAATTAATACAATTAAAAAGTGAAATATTTTATGAAAAAAAAAATGTAAACACATGGCCTTTCCAGATCCATCATGTTACATTTTTGTATGCATACTTAATTTTTATAAATTGTTCGATTTTATCCTCATAGCGAGACAAAAATCCTTATATTTGATGTAAATCAAATATTATTTCTGACTTGTTTATGTTTCTAAGGTAAATGTTGAAATTAATTTTGTGTTTCAAATTAAACTAAAAACAGGACAAGTGTCTTAGAATATTATAAAGGTTCTAAACATACAAAATATAAACATGTGTATAATATTTAAATTATCCATTAAACTCACGGAGCTGTTGTCAAACTTAGAACAAAAAATAAATACTAAAAAGTATTTTTTATAGAAACAATAAATATAATAGATGATATAAATAATAATACTACAAGATACTAAAATTCTTATTATAAAACAGGTACAAAATTTTACTCAGCCCCACTAAAGGACCTACATGTGTTCAATTTGTGTGAATATAGAAATTTCACACCTGGTAAGAGCACAACTGACCAAATCCATAGTTTGCGGTAAATACTAGAAAAATCTCAGGAATATAACATAGAGACCTACCACCTGTTTGTTGATTATAAGGCAGCCTATAATCAACAAACACGATAGCATAACAGAAGTGAACTATATAAAATAATGTCCAAATTGGGAAAACTTAGTAAGCAGATAAGACTTTTATTAGCAACAATGAGTCCAATTATCTGCATATAAATAAAGTAGTAAATAATATGAGAGCTTCCAATCCATTTAAAACCCATAATGATCTACGACAGGGAGATGCTTTGGTATGCCTCCTGTTCAACGTAGCCCTCAAAAAAGCTATCGGGACTCAATAAATACTAGAGCCAACATCTTCAAGTTGGTTCATCTTTGTGTACATGCAGATGATATTGATATCATCGGACAGTGAAGCATTTATTGAATTAGAACAAAAAGCTAAAATAATGGAGCTCATCATTAACAAAGACAAAACAAAATTGATAATTGCATCTAATACACGTGGTATACACAGTTTTGGGGTGATCAGAGTTCACTTACCTTGGCTCTACAGTCACTAGTGACATCGACATAAGAGAAAAAATTAGGAGGAGTATATCGGCTGCAAACAGTTGTATCTATAGTCTTCAGAAGCGGTCAATATCAAATTTAGTCAGAAGGAATACCAAAATTTGATCGTATAAAACTTATAAAGCCAGTCCTGACGTATGCTTCTGAAACCTGGGTATTAACGAACTTTCTAAAGGGATCCATTGTACCATTCGTGAAAAGGATCCTTAGAACAGTCTTGGGTCCCGTGAGAGACATTGATGGTTGGCTTCGTCGATATAACAGAAAACTATATGACACATACAGAAAGCCTAAAATGATCTGTTCCATCAAGGTCTAAGATGGGCTGGTCACATAATCAGAATCGAAGACGACAACCCAGTAAAACGCCTCACACTCTCAACACTGCAAGGACGAAGAAGACCAGGAAGGCCCAAACTGTGATGGATGGACTCTGTCAGTGCTGATGATTTTGCAAATCAGAAACTGGAAAACCAAGGCTTCAGAAAGGCAAGAATGGAAGACCCACCCAGGGTCGTCAAGCTTATGATGATAATGATAAAAAATTAAATGAATCTAATAGAAAAAAACTTAACTTCTTTCATATACTTGGGATACTTTTTGAATTGTTTTTTTTTCTTACAAACATTTCAAACATAACGTTTATTATTAATAAAATAAGTAAATTTTTATGTTTAAATAACAAATGGAATCAAATCTTAATTTTATAATGATAAAAAAAATCAAGTGAAGCGAATCAAGACAAAGAAAACTATTTGTAAAATGAAATAGATATTTCAATCATTGAGATATTTCATTATGATTATTTTTTGTAAAATGTAATAGATTTTTCAAAAATTGAGAGATATTTGACGATCGCTGTGGCAAAATATGAAGTCATTTGACTTTTTTGCAGACGTCTTGGGTTCAATTCCCAGCAAAAGATAAATTTATGGAAAATTAATTCTCCCACAACTCTTGCTTCTCTAGGTTGGAAACACTAGTTATTTGGAATAATTTGCCACAAGGTAATTAAATTTATCACTAGCAATGGGTGCAAAAAATTGTTTACAATAAAATACATTCGATTTTTAGTACATTAATTATATCAAAATATCATATTTACAACATTATGAATTCCGTATCTCTGAGACCATTATGACTGTATGTATTATGAAAAAGAAAATAGAGTCATTGAATGTCATACATTTAAAATATATTCTTTATTTATAGTTTTTGGTCAAAGGAAGACGGTAACTCTTAGAAGTTCATCTAATTATAAGAACTGTACAAGGACTACATTTATAGCATAAGAAAAAGTTATCTCATAGACACTGGAAAATCAATTGATAATTTGCTGAACAGAATGCTAAGTGATTAACACCGAGGAAAAATACTTTTGTACTATTGCTTGACTAATTGAATATATAAAATATATATTCTCCTAGTGAGAACAATTTAACCTTTATGGTGATATTTTAATTTATACCGATAACCTAAAATTCTTAACAAAGATGTTTATAATAATGTCATAACACTGGTATGTACATAGAAAAATAAAACAACAACATGAAATCACACATTCAAAGATCTAAGATATCTCTGTCGCTTATAACCATTCTATTCTGCATAACACATTTTAAAATATGTAAACTTTGTTTAAATACATTCATTCGTGTACTTTTCAAGCACTGCTGTGTTTTCTTTTCTTTTTATAACAAATAATAAAACAAAATTTTAGAGATCCAATCAAAATAAGTTATTCAAAATAATAATTGGTCCAATACCCGATAATTAAATGTTGTTTTCGTCCTTAAAAGTAAAAGGAAACTAAAACACTTTCACAGCCACTCCCGTGTTGGGTCCCGAGCTGCACATTATCACATTGTACCACACTGTATTGCATAGACAAATGTTTGTGTCAATAATTGTCATTGTTTGATATATTTATAAAATAGGGAATACATTTTCAAGTTATGCATCTTTTAGTATGTCCGAAAGCATCCTTTTCAGACTATCGATTCCTGTTAAGAATCCGCAGTCTGGTCCGTGGTGTATAGTCGTATTGGAAACAAAACTAGACAGAGGCGGTTCTTTCCCGGCGGTTTTTACATCGCCGTTTGTGTTGGCGAACGTTGTGTGCGCAAAGTCAATCATCCTTATGTCTACCAAATCGGACGGAGAATAGTCATCCGTAGACTCGCGTCTCTGCGTCTTTTTCTTGCTAGGTCCACATTCTGAAGTCTTAACGCGGGGTCTCTTGTTAAAGTCAGAGCTCCTCTTGAGGTTGGTGCCTATGTCAGTATCGGATGACGTTTCTTCGGAGCTATTGAGGGAATTATTTAATCTGCCGGACAAGCAGTAATCGTCGCTGCTATTGGAAGAGTACACCATCCAACTGTCCATAGAAACTGGGCTGGAGCTGAATCCTGATCCGTGTGAGGGCAGAGCGAGATGGACCGTGCTCGGTTCCTCTAAATACATTGTGTCTTCAGATATCGGACAGAACGGAACTTTGGCGACTTTGGAAGGAGTCTCATCCAGCGAAATCTCCTCATTCAAAGTGGACATGTCAAAATTACTACAAGTGGGGGGTTTATCTTCATGAGAGGACGAAAGATTGAGATCAGCGGAGCTGTTTGATGCATCGGCGTCATAACCAGTTGCCGGAACAGGATAACTTGAACACAATATTGGTTCTTCATACCAACCTTCATATACTATCAGTAATGAACTGTAATCAAAAAGTATTAATCCTATAAATCATACTTTTTAACAAATATCAGATTAATGTTTACATAAAAATTTATTTCCTAATGTTTTCAATTTCTTGTAAAACAACTATCAACATGATATATAATATTTATATTTGCTACAAATATATTTACTACTGTGATTGACTGTTAGAAATTGCCTATGGGCAATAATAATATAAGTTTGTTTGGATGAGGGATCGGGTCAGCTCTGAAACCGGTTAACATTAAATTGCTCAAAAGTGGTGTAAACAAATAAAGTTGTAATTTTAATTTATTGGTTAAAATGAGTATCAAGATAAATAATAATATTAGTATCATAGTCAAATTCTTACCAAGAGTAAAATCTATAAGAAGATTGGTTAGCCACAGCCTGACGAAGAAGATTAAGTCTCTGTAGTGCATGACGCACGACACTAGAACGAAGATTTCCATTTCCACCACAGAAAAATGTTTTTAGGGCTTCACGAAGACCAGCTTCAGTCAGACTACGGCCCCAATATTTATCTCTTCTGATAACTTTTTCAGATTCTACAGGTCCTCCTTCGTATACCTGTAAAAAAATTAAATTAAATGTTTTTAGATAGTTTAAGAACGAAAAATCAAGAAGGTTGAAAAACAATGGTATATAAAAATTGGGTTGAATTCAGAAAACAAATAAATATTTTAATCAACATTAATGTGTTCAATGGGGGCAAGTCCCGTCAAACAGTGGAATTAAAACCCTCACGATAACCCATATCATGGATATAATAATCTTATTGAATTCTAGATTAATAGAATTCAATAAGATAATTATATCCATGATATGGGTTATCATGATGGTTTTAATTCAGAACTCTCTCTTTAAACTTAAACTTCATAATTCTAAGCTAAAACTATATCCATTTCATAATACAGTAGTGATGTTTTTTGTCATATTAATTTCTTTTATTTAATTTAATCTGACGGATAGCAAAAAAATACATAAAATGAAGAAATTCAAAATTTTAGTGCATTTTCAGAATTCAACCTATTGTCCATTTAACTTTATTTTTGAATTAGTGTAAGAATAATAAACAATTAACATGGAACTATTATTGATTGCCTAACGTAAAATTCTCATCTGAAATACTCTGTCATAATGTCTGACAAATCAATATCTGCGGCCTCACTCTCCACTGCAAATCTGATCCAATCTAATACAATCTAATTTGCTAAGAACTTACCTTTGTAACTGAAAATAATGCTGTAGGTAGATATGTTTTAATAGTAATAGTCGATAATTTGAATGTACGTATGCGATATGTAAGGTAAGCTATAAATGAAAATTTGACTAAATTCTTCCCTCCCTCCATACTTCCTGTCTACTCACTGCCTCTATTTAGATTTTCTATGTGACATAAAGAAAAAACTAAACTTGTACCTATTTTTATTGTCAAATGATGGATGCAGTTATTATCGTAAATTTTGAAATTTTCTATTATTATAGTGAAATTAGGCTAAGCAGTTGTAACTGATAAATTTAATAAAAAAATACTGTTAAAATTTTAATGTTATTCCATTAAAAATGTTTGAGCCATGTTATGAAGATGTGAACATGATTTGGAGTCACAATGTAATCATGACACAATATTTATTATATGCTTAAATAAATATGGCAATAAAATATTCTTTAATTTGTATACTATTTAAGTTGTTCAAACATAATATATATATATATATATATATATATATATATATATATATATATATATATATATATATATATATATATATATATATATATATATATATATATATATATATATATATATATATATATATATATATATATATATATATATATATATATATATATATATATATATATATATATATATATATATATATATATATATATATATATATATATATATATATATATATATATATATATATTATGTAAAATAACCTGCATGCCGCACAGTCTCACTCCTAGAGAAGCGGAAGTGCTGGCTGCACACTTTGCTATCTGCTTGGATTTCTTTTCAGCAGAAGCATCATCACCGTGCTGCCTGGTGCCCATTTTCAGGTCCAAAATGCATGGTCTTCTGTATGTAGATGTTATATTCTCCAACATGAGAAAATCTGGAAAGAATGACAAAAACCACTTTTAATAAGTAGAATGATGTATATTTTACACATTTATGTCCAAAGAAACTTTTGTATCTTCAATGTAATAATTACAGTAATCATGACACAGTATCCATTCAATTCATAGAGATATATATTTCACAAGTAATATATAGTAGAAAAGTTACATTATATAAAAGTTACTGAAACATCGGAAGTTGTTATCAATAACTTTTTAACAGATTTTTAATTATCTCAATAGAGACGAAGTTGGAATATTTATTGTAGGAGAACCGGGAAATCAAGGCACCTACAGGGCTTACGACCTGTCATCGGCTGGTTTACGTGATCACTTTATGCGCTTGCGCAACGTTCACTGAACGACGTTGAACGACGTTCAACGAAAAAAAAATCCAATGTTTGCGCATATGCAATAATAAAAATATTCAATAACTTTTTCTTAAGAAGTTTTTACTACCTAACTAGGTAGTCTTCTAAAAAATAGCTAAACTGGACAATTTTATATTACAATTCTTATTTGTCATAAGACTGAGACAAAAATAATAATAAAATAAATGTGATTCTGATTATATTTTTGCACTGGAAATACTAAGTGTGAACAATAAAATATGATCAAGGTCAATTATGATTAGGATTAATTATAAATATGATAAATCATGAATAAGATTATTTATATTAATAACATATTATTCATAATATAGATAATTAAAAAACACACTTTAAAAATGAATATTCGTTTACAATAATTGTTAGTAAGATATAGAAAAAAAACAATCATACTGAGTTACTATTTTTACAAATAAAGTGCCATAAAAATTGACCTATTGAGCCAAAATAGGGAACATTCTCATTTTGAAATTAAATTAAAATAACGCAAATTACTTGATCAAAATTATTAATCTTTGAAGGAATAAGATGGTCAGTGTCCAAATAAAAATATCTTCTTTGTACCAGAATAAACTACTGTACTCTTAAATAATATTTGAAATTTTAACGAAACTTTAAGATATAGTAGGAAGAATATTGTATTTGGACAGAGGCCATTTTATTCCTTCAAAGCTATTGAATGATTTGAATAAAACTGCTGCTATTTTAGATTTTCATTATTTTTGTAAATAAAAATATTCATTAAACAGCAAATTCTAAAAATTAAATTTAAAACTTACATTGTTTATTGGTATTGTCTATCTGGGATATACTTTTGAGAACCTCAGCAGCTTTGCCATTTCGGTGTACTTTGAATCTGAAAAATAAATTTAAATACTATTATTTTAACATGAAGATGCGTAAAAATATGCATGAAAAAATATATATACAAAGTCTGAAAATATATTAGACAAGAAATTATTTTTCAGCAGGAAAATAAAGAAACGGTTTTCATTTAAAATTATTATTCAATTAATAAATATAATGATTTAGCACAAAACAGCATAATTGTATGTATAATTCTATTGAGACATTGTCGCATTACCAGTTATTTATTTCAAAATATACACAAATAATTTTATGTTGGTTTGATAAATAAATAAGGATCAAATAATGATAAACAAGGATTTATTTGTAAGGAACTACACATTAGATTGTCAATTAATTTTAAAACGAGACTCATATTTTAAGTTAAGTATAAAATTATTTGGAAAAATTTATTTTCGTAGCTATATGAAATATTATAATGACAGAAGAATTATTTTGAACACGAACAGTGAAAGTCTATTATTCTGCTTATAATGATTATGTTATTATTACTTTTTTGTAAAGATAACAAAAACAAACGCTCTGCTTCCACCAAGTTCGGTGTTGAACAGTGTGAAAAGCAGAACATTATTTAGAGAAATAAAAAATAAAATTACTGCATGTCTTAATAGACTTACACTGTAGTAAAAATTGAACACTAAAGTGTTTTTAAAATTACTGGTATTGCTCTCAATTGTAGCCTGGATCAGCGTCATGGCATCATGTGTCATGGCATTTGGTCCATATTGTTACGTACATGTATCCTTATGGATAATCAGATTCTAAAACAGAAATCACATTTAACGGGAAGACATGATAGACACATGAAGCAAAAGAAACATCAGTCGTGTACTCACTTTAATACATCATCACGTTTGCGTTTAGAACCTAAAGACTGCTTGCGCCCATTCTCATCCCTAAAGCTCGGGGAATATCTTTTGTCGAGCTTTGTATTTCCAGTATTTGTCGCCTGCATCACACCTGAAACAAATCATCAACTAATCACTTCATTGTTTTTAAATATTTCACATTTCATTTATAATGAGATAATCTTTTTATGATAACTATATGTTATTTAAAGCAACTCACTGTCAAATAAATCAATTTGTCTTTAATAACAACTCATGAAAAAGTTCGTAACATTGAAAATAATGATAATATGTTTGTTTATTTTATTTGGCAGTGATGTTGACATTCATCTATATAATAATGTACAAGGGAACATCTTAAAGTAATTGAAATTAATGCTTATATAACAAAATTACAATATCAACAAATTACTTCTTTTAATTTGAAAATTTATTTAAAATGCAAGACACTTGCCAAAAAACCAAAGCTATTTATGTGAACGAAATATTTCGGTAAGAATTAAAAAATATTTTATAATATTGTGTTGCAACATTGTGATTAAAAAACCAAAGTTATTAAAAGAACACAATGATAAGATTATGTTATGTAATTTAAATATTTAAATTACATCAATAATTGAAAACAAAGTACAATTAAATAGGTAAATATTAAAACATCTTCCAGTTTAAATGTTTTCCTAACACTTACACATAATAAACACTATAAAATATATTTTTTATTATTACTAAGATAAGGACGGATTGATGAAAAGTTGATGTTATTTTTAATGGAAAAAGCAAATCAAAATATCTACATGAAATAGTAAATACATTACTTAATAAACCATTCTGATTAATTTATTTATAATTGAAGTATAGAAATGAGAGTTAAATGATTCACTGTACATGTAAAAAAAAATCTCTTACATTGATATATGTTTCATGACTTGTTTTATATTTAAATTGAATAATTAACAAAAATAATCCACATATTCTATTTGATTGATACGTAAGTAATTCAAAGGATTTTAAATGAACGAATAAATGAAATTATAATATTAATCTATTAAACACTTGAACATGTATTTGCCTGAGTAGCAAAATATACAAAATGTTGTATGAGTGATAAAAATAAATTTTAAATATAACGAAAGCAGCTGATGATATCACACAAAAGCAATGATGAACTAATAAAAACATTGTCCTTTATCATAATCATAAAATATGATAAAATGATTCAGTGCATGGTCCATTTGTACAACACGTTTTTTTATTTTTCAAAAACCGAAGACAATCAAATGTTATTTTATATAATTTTATATTATCGTCAAACATAAAACTCATAGAATTTGTACAAATAAAAATTACAAAACGCGAAATTGAGGGTATTATAATAAATGTATTCAGTGTAATTTACGCCAGTACCTATAAATAAAAAATAAATATAAGGAGAGCGATATTTATATAGAAATACAAACCCAAACAAAAATTACCGATATGAGCATGGTAGTGTATATTGGTGTTCATGTGACTCATATTGTAGGTTAGTTTGCGGAGGGCTATCGAGTGGTAGAGGGGCCCCGGTGGCGCAGTGTAGTACCAGGCAGAATGGAGTGTGGTCCGCCGCGTCGCCGCAAGCCTCTGCCCTGGGCTGGGGCCCTTGTGACAACAAGGAAACTGGTTGTTGCATCAGCCGCACCAAGCGCCCTCCCACTCGTCACGCATTCACACCAATGGGGGAAAAGGCTTACATCCAAATTTGACATTTGCATATTTTTATCAAAGCTCAAGTTTATCGGACAAGTAAACTTTTGTTTACTAAAAACATTCACATACGTAGGTGTTGTTACATAAAGCGTTGCTATTATCTCAATGCATAAAATTACATGAAAAAAATTATATCCAACTAAACATAATTTTGTAGTATAAATAAAAATTGCAATGATAGTTCCAAAAATTAAATGTAGCATTCATTGTGTGATATGTAATAATATCATTTTATTATGTCAAAAAGAAATTTTACATAATGTGGCAGATTTATTGCCCATACTTCGTATAATATGTAGGTACTATGTACTAGATGAACTTTTCAAGTTCAATCTGTGTTCCATTAAGTTATTACCAATCAACAGTACCTAGGTAAAAAGAAATGATACTAAAAGCATTCATAGTTTGTTTGACTATTACTTCTTATGTGACGTTTGTTAAAAAATTCAAACACCTAACTATCTAGTATGAAGTATGAGGGAGATTATTATAACAGAATGTCATAATAAAACAAAGTTTAAAAATCGGCTAATTTATTATTTACCTTAAGGCTGGATTGTTTCAACAAAATTAACGGTATAGTTAAACTTTGATTTCATTAAATGATTTGATTTCATGTTCAAAAATGCGTTGTTTGACAGCATTAGATTACGACTGAACAAAAAAATATACATGGGTGTAAGAGATGGAGTGAATAGTAGGGGCCACCCCAGAAAGGAATGCCATGACCATGTGAATGATATTTTGAAAGAAGGAAATATAAGAAGCTTGAATAATCGACGAGCATGTATGAGAATACTGTGTGCAAAGAAATGTGTGAAGAGGAATGTGTGAAAAATAGAGGAGAATGGCGCTCGGTTCTCTCTGCTTACCCCGTAAGGGATATGGTGTGATGGTATGTATGTATGTAGATTACAATGAAACAACCAAAATTTTTTAATAATTTTATGAAATCAAAATATTTTAACTAGGTATATTTTTACTATAAACTTGGTTCGAGAAACAGCCAAAGATTATGAAAATGTGCTTGTATTTAGAAACTTTAAGGGAACACCATTTATTCTGTTTTTAAGGGCTGCATATGGCTCACATTGTCCATCACTCAGTGATCACTGATATATGAATATTTAGCAGTTGTAGTGACATTTCAAGTAGGTAACAAAAATCCTTTAAAAATATTGAACATTTAAACCATAGATAAATACACAACAAAAGAAAGACGATAAATAAAATACAGCAAAGTAATATACTAGTGTCAAATGTAGATGTAATAACCGTAGGTAATCAATATAATATGGGAGCCACACATTCTTCACCTTTCAATATAATCAATAATAAACCACAACGAAAACCAGACACCGCGTCGTGAACTCAAGTAAGAATAAGAAGATTGATAATACTTATATTGAAAAAGATAACATTTCATCACCACGTAATAATAAAAATGGATTTCATTTTGCCAATTTTATAATATGAACAAAACGTAAGACGCATTTATTTTATGATTATATGAGAATTTTTAACCATCCCACAGATAAAGTAAAATTGTTTTTAAATAATAATATATATGTACAGCAAAAAATACATTTGCTCTTCATTTTCTTCCTATACACATTAAAGAACGAACATGATGACACTCGGAACAGGCCCGGCCTAGTGAGGTGGTCCAAACCAAACCAATTTATTTGTTATGTTGCTAATATAAAATTATGTAAATTTTGGTATATGTAATAAAAAAATACATAAGATTCCCTTGAAAAAAACTCATGCAATTGATAAATTATTAAGGCAACATTTTAACCCTGACCTAAATTTCAGGAATAATAAGGCAATTATATTTTATTTTAATTAGAAAATCCATTATTATTATTAAGTGGTAAATAAAGCTTTCTTTTTATTATGATTATTTAGTAAACAAAAATAGAATATAAGATTCACTGAGAAACTCAAAAAAATAAAAGTTAAAAAACTCAATGAATAGTTATTAAAATAATCAAACGATAAAAGAATTTTAATATAACTGTAAAATTAATAAAAAAATAATGTTACTTATTAATTATAGAGGCTCCGTGTTTTAAATCGAAAATAGATACATAAGTATTTTTTTTAAATAGATAAGATATAGTACATTTTGTGACTCGCAACAGCGACTTGCATTATAATTAGAATTTTAAAACGATTTCTACGATGGCAAAAATCACTATTAATTATCGTTACCAACGCCAAATACCGCTACATTGGTAAGTTTGTGTGCAAACACAATTATTTGTGAGTAAATAAAAAAAAATCTGTTGCAATGTGGTGAGCCTGTATAATTAACAAGTACCTATCTAAAAAACAAAACGAAAATTACCCGTTCACAACGCAGTTGGTAAAATCCAGATTAGATGAAACATGGTCGCAGTTCTACGAATGATATTCCCCACGAACTGTACGCCCGCTACGACGATCCTATCGTCACGAACTACACGTTCGCTACGATGCCCCGCCGTCACGAACAGCATGCTCTGCACAGCAGTTAGGTCGCCACGAACTGCACGCTTTTACCACGGCTAGATCGTCACGAACTGCACGCTCGCGACAGCGACTGGATCGTCACGAACTGCACGATCGCTACGAACAACACACGCTATGAACTGCGATCTGTCAATCGGGTCTGGTCGTATTTCATAATAAAAATTCATATTTCAAAAATCATTGACATCGCACTTACCACCTGCGATTTCTTCCAACACACATTCGATTCGGCTTTTCCGTATTCTATAACAGCGCAACGTCTGCGCTTAATGTACTAAATTACAATCAAATCTATCCTCGACATACGATCGCGATAGACGAGCCCAAAATTTGGTACTTTCGTCGAAACTAAAAGTCAAAAACTATTCGAATATAAAGTCCAAAAGTAAAAGTGGTAGCAAATAGCGATTGTGTAAGAAATATAATATCACGTTGGAGTTTTTACTCGCAGAGTTCGTGAAAGTGAAATTTCCTTATGGTAACCTACCTACCATGATTTATCCGCTACGCAGCTCGTTTTGTCTGTCACGTGACAACCGGAAAAATGGACGATAACAAAAATAACAGGAATCATTGTTATTCGACCCCTTTTTATAATCATTTTGGTATCATGATCTGCATCCTCCAAATTATATTTGATAAAATATGAAAATTCAAAATACTTCAATCTTAATTTATGTTAAAAGGCTAAGATAATATTTTTTTGGAAACTCATAGATATCAACACCCTGTTTACATTTAATGTCGTTAATTGCTTGATAACCTTGTACGTACGTATTAGATAAATTATAGATAGCTAATTCAAATATCTATTAAAAAATATAAAACATTATTGAATTTCTTCTGAATTTATGAATCAATTTATTGTCATTCAAGGGCTGTACGAAATAATTTCTGTATTACAAATGAAATCACCAAAAGATACATTCAAAACATAAAAATATGTACATTTAAATAACACAATAAATTTATTTCAAAATTATTTTATTAATATTTCGTTTATACATTTTAAACAAGTATAAAAACGTGCACGATATAATTCTGTTAATATTAAAATGCTATGAATCATAATACATAAGTAAAATGTTAATGTTGAAAGACGGATAATGAATAGAGCACGACACATTGGAATTTATTGACAACATGCAATGGCTCAATTAGGTATAGGAAGTATAAGATAACATTCATTGTAATAAAGGCAAATTCAGTATGATGTATATCTATTAACGTTTCGGGAAATAGAAAAACCAATCAAGTTCTATTAAAATGGTTGCGCATGAAACAAACAAATGAAAAGAGAAAAACAAAAACTTCTGTGGATTCTAAATTTGAATACCTAGGAATAGGTTATTTACGTCAAATGCTCCGATATTTTTAAATGATATTTAAAACATGCAAGTAATTAAACATATGTTATAAATGACAAAATGATTGACCGAGTATTACCATTTTGCTTGATTAATATCATTCGCAACAAAGCTGAGAGCTTGTTTTAACGGAAATTGCGAAATCGCTGCACGGCTGATCTCGCGATGGAGTACGTGGCGTATTTAAAATATAATAATATGACATGTCGGTCGGTATGTAGTGAATAAAAATGACTAACAAAAGCGGGTCAAATGTAGGCCTCGCGGATCTGCTATATCTACACACTTACCAAGTTCTTCGACGAAGTATATAAATCTAGACCCCATTCAGATTGCATCGAGTACTCGTAATATTTGAACAATAAATTGAAATTAAACAAATTGTATTAATCGAATATTAATTTTTCACGTTCTCGATGAAATCTAATCGGGATGAGACAAACATATGTATCCAAGTTGGGATGACACAGAATAATCAAACTTGTGGAACGACTCTTACCTTTGTATTTGGGGACGAACATCTCAATCTCGCGAGGAATGTTCTGGTAGAAATTCAGTTCCCGTACATTGAGGGGTTTTATGACGGTGCTGTCGTTGAGCAGAAGCAGGCGTGTGTGTCCTCCCACCTGTATAACGTAACACCAACACTTATTAACATCACGTATTGTCCTTTCAAACTATTATTGCTAAAGCAAAATTATCGAATAATTCACTAAGATAACACAACACAAATTAGTGTTGAATCCAGAGTAAAAGCGGTTATGATTCGAATAACCCAGCTAACCTGTGATTTTCATTTGAGGTTAGACATCGCTTTTAGGCGTTATCTGGATTCAACACTAAAAGTCAGACTAGAGTTAGTATTGACCTGATTGTTGAGCGGATGTAAGTCCACTTCGCGATCTTGGAGCAGGGGAAGTAGCGGAGCCGCGGGAGGCGGGCAACTGTCCTCGCGGTGACTGCCGTAGCCTTCCTCGGACAGGGCGCCCCCGCCTCTGCCCCCTCCTCCCGTCTCGTCTTCCGTCTCCTCGCCGAATCCCTCGTGAAGTAATTCATCGTGATCGCTGGCGTATCCGCTCTTGTCAACCTCTCCGAAGTTATCCTCGTTTCCTCCGTGAAATTCGCACTCGAGCAACTCATCGTGGGCAAAGTCAAACTCGTGGTCGTCGACGAAATCATCTCCATATTCCCTCTTGCCGTTCACGTGAGCCACGGGAGCATAGTCGCTCGCTCGTCTGTCAGAATCTCCCATGCCCCAGCCCCCAAACGTGTACACCATCCCCTCGATGCCGGGAGTGTGAAGATGCCGCCTGTATCTTGAGTGTGGATGTGTGGATACTTTCTTTCACCGCTGATGCACCACAGCCGCTAACCTCGCAATTTCTGAAACGTGAAAAAGACGAACGTTAGACTGGTGGCGGTGTACGACTGAACGGCAACATGACCGTAGCGATTCTGAGAAGAATATGACCGAGCGTCGTCGGGACTCGGACGAGGAATCGCGCGATATTGAAACCGGTTAATACAAAGAAAAATAAAAGCAAAAAATAATCGTGAATAGCGCATGGAGAACACTTCGTCTCGTCGCGGTATGGAATGATGTTGTGGCGATTCCCAAAACCTGAATCATACCTACCTACGCATTGACATTTTTATGCGCGACAGTATATTTAGAATGGCACGAGACTGAAATATGACATTTAGTATATACTTCTAGATACCTTCATTAGGATATTATGTTGTGGTGATACATACATTACATCCTTAATACACAGTCAGTCGCATAAATTATTCATGTATTTAGTGAAATATGACATTTAGTATAAGCTTCTACCTACCATCATTATGGTATTATGTTGTGGTAATACACACATTTATCCTAAATATATTATAGTCAGTCGCATAAACTATTCATGTACCTATTTAGTGTATAATAATACAAAAAAAACTATATTTACTGTAATACTTTAGTTAAAATGTGTAAAAACATAAAACAAATTAAATTAATCACAAAAGGCTATTCTCGATTAAATAAATCAAAGATAAATGATACAGTACAAAAAAAATCAAGTAAACCAGCAAAGTTTCCATAAATGGTTGATAAGAAGTCACTTAATAACAAAACATCAGTAAAAACAAAAGGGGGAACAAACAAGAGTGAAATAAAATTCATTGAGAGCCCAAGTTTGAGTCGAACTAAAATTAACCGAATATTTCCCACAAAACATATCGGAGCAGAGCGCCAGATAGATATATTATACAAGTCGGTGTCACAGTGAAACTAACAGTTGGAAATTTTCCATTAGTCGTGTGATTATGTCACGCACTAACCACCATTTGACTTTAGCTCTCTCGAGACCGGCAACAGACCTCACCTGACGATCTCCATTCACTTGCATATTCATACAATATCTTGGTGGTTACTGTTTCAAATATGAAACACTCCCAGTCAACTGGGAGACATCGGTCTCTCAATAAAAATGATGTTAGAATTATATTTTCAAATCATTTTAAAATATTATTATAGTCCACTTAGGGCGTTCGAAATAAATAAATCATATTATGATAAAAAAAATAGCCAAACAAGGAAAACGGGGTTTGTGCATTGAAGGAACATCGTGGCATAAAAATCTCTGGCGTTGGTTCGAGATTCCAGATGTGGTATCACTCATTAGATTGGCGTAAGATCGTGGTGAGTTTGGTGTGATGGTCGCTAACCTCCATTAGGAGCGGCACAAAAAGAAGGAAAATATAATATCAGCTATACATTATAATGTCGGCAATCTTCTTAACCTCTCGATTCATAATTGATCATGATATTAATTGATATAATGATGATTGTATGCATATTTTCATTTTCTCTTCCGTTTTTTTTGTGTAGATTAGGTAAGCAACTGTGTTTCAATAAATGTTTATAATATTATTATCATTTCGTTTCGTACAACACTTGCATACTCATTTCCGTTTAGAAAATGAGTATTAGTTTATTGATGTCTGTAACATAAGTCTCAATAACTACAAAAAAACAGTTAAATTGAAGTAAATAAAATCAATCTTGACATTTGCTACCTATACATTTAAGTGGCTTTGTGAACAACTTAACAAATCTGTACAGAGGGGATAACACAAAATCAACATGTCATATTAGCCATTCAAGTTTTATGACGTTTTCAATGGCCATTCCTTTATTACAGCTTTACAATTATCCGAACCATAAGACCGGAAGAAGTGATACGACATTTAATAAATCAGTCGTAAATATTAATCATTACACAAAAGCTGTTGTATTATATACAAATTTTCCTATGGATTACATACAATCTGGTTGTTGACTCCAATACATACATAGTATTAAGAACTATCAAACAATGACATGATACCTTAAAGGGACAAGATATGTATATCAAGCTGTTGTATAATGTCATAGTTAATTAAATTAGGTAAATACAATATCATAAATTCTTGTAAATTTAAGCATAAATATTAAAAATTAAAATTAAACAGTACCAGTGTCTTTGTTAAGCTATACGTGATCAGATACTATTGAAAGAATACTGATTAAAGAAGCTACCTATATAAATAACATTATGTGATCTATATATGTTTATTATTATAATAGACATGATTTTTTACAGAAAGAGAGGTTTGACAACATTAATAAAACTTTTTTTAACTTTTCTACCGACAATTCTTGGTAGAACTCCATTTCAATTTATAAATAAATTTGGTATGGTAAAATAAAACCAAAGTTTTCAGTTCTACTACTTTAATGACACTGACTAGTTTAGGTCACTGGATGTCATTAAAGTAGTAGAACTGAAAACTTTAGTTTTATTTTACCATACCAAATTTATTTAAAACATTAATAAAAGTAAATAATAAAACACTTAAAACAGAGACTATGGAAGGATACACATACACAGCACACATCCATACCAACGACACACTCTTACATTTTGTAGTCAATTAGCATTTTTGCTCTCCAATATGCTAGGGATAATCCCTGTGTTTTAATGTTTGTTTCGCCATTTACAAAAAAAAAAAAAATACGAACAGATTTATACATGTAAATTAGTATCTTTCCTTTCAATACTGATCGTGCAAAAAGCGAGGTCTAGCGATCTACCAACAATCTAAAGTCAAACCGGTCGTTCGTTACCCTGCCTTTAGAAATGCGCACACTGCACAACATCACAATACAATAAGATCCAGGCTTCAAATTGTACTAAGGGTCACAGCGGTCGAGGGCTATCGAGGATCAACAATTAGTAGAGAAGAACAGATAAGGCGAGGAGAGACTCCGATGACCCAAGGGAGGCGCGGCGCTAAGACCGCGTCACAGAGCACTTATCGTCAGTGACACGGGAGTCATACGTAGCCAGTATCACACAAACATTATACGTAGGCTGTGATTAGATAACAGTCAGCCGGATCGGTACAGACGCGTCGATCGTGACGTAGCCAAAACAGACAGAAATACTACTCGTCAGCGTGCTGCGCGACATATTATCAGCATACATAGGTACTCCTTTGCAATGATAAAAACACACACTATGAAAGCTCTCCACATTGTATGTTTTCCTGCTAGTTTTGTGTCTGTAAACGACAAGACCGCAGCAGCGATTGAAACAAGGTAACGAGCCAACAAAATATCATAGATAAATATTTTTATTTACCTACCACTAATCACTGTGACTTTAAACTGTGTTAATGTCACAGTGATTGATGAAATAGTAGTTTAAAGGTGGCTATTGACGATGCGTACATCAATTCAAATAGAATACAATTATTGTCATTTTCCAAAATCTATTCTAAATTCACCGTCAATTTAAAAGGCAATAGTCGGTAAATCAGTCTAGTTTTTTTTTTGTATCGATCAGTTATTTTAGCGTTTTATTTTATTTTGTATGCTTCTTTTATTTTATGTACCTACCTACGTTTTAATGTTTGGTCCAGATTATACATTATTTTCAAAATACTTGACATAGATTTAGAGGGGCAATGCAGTTAATATATAATTGATTGTTATTTCTGTTTCTGTATAATAAATAAATCCTCTAATTTCCTTCATGCATTTTTCAATGTTATGAAAAGTTTAGTGAACAACAAATGCGTAATATCAAACTCGCAGAATTCCACAAAATAACGACGTATCAGCCCACGATTTCTCAAAAGTTGCAGTTATATAGAGACTTGTTCTCAAATCTAAAGACAAGTATGAGCGGACATAATAAATTGTCGTTATCACAGTCAGTAACATATGGTTGTTACGTAATTAAATATATGGAAAAGACAGTAATAAGCAATACAGAAATAGCGGGCGTGCTTTTGTGTCGTTTTATTTCATACAAGTTAAAATAAAATCGGTCAGGGTATTCATTATATTGAAAACTAAAAATATCTCAAAATATTTTGGTCCAAAAATAACAACGAAATGAAACGTTTTGAGAGTGGGCGAACATGGCGCCATAGTCATGAATATTATTAATGCTTCGGAGGCATACACATTATTGATAGCTATTAAAATAGCTTTAAATAAATGTATTCCATTACAAACTATATGAAGGTAGTTACAAACAATAAATTACTGGATTGAACTCCTAGAGCTCGGGCAGGCTAAGGAACTTTTCGGTTACTACGATCAAAAAAAGTTCCAAAACATGTATGAACCGTAGTGTAGAAAAATCCTAAAAACCCTGTCCGGGTTTCTCATAGGATATTGTATACTTGAGGAGCATCTCCTTAAAATAGGACTAGAAGAAAACGCAGACACATGCAGATTCTGCAAACAGGGAAATGATATTGTGTATTAGCAAGGTGATGCTAAGACACAAAACTAAGATGTGATCATTTTCTATGGACAACGTTTGATTTCTTCCCTATGATTTCATCATTCTGGTAAAATATTCCAAAATCTTTTACTTTATAGTAAATTGCGGTTTACAATTTTTGTGTAAATAATGTATAGGTAGGTACAATATAAATTAGCATGTGTCCTTTGTATAAGCCAAACTATAAATTCAATCCAATCAAATGCGATACGAAAGATCTAAATGAAATCATTTATGAAATTCATACTAACTTATGAAGTCGAGAGTTTAGCACTGAACACAATCCATTCTCTACAAAAATTGTTAAATTTCGTATTTTCAATTTACTGTTAATATACATGTAAGTCAATATATAGTAATTGATTTTTTTTTACAGAAATATGTTCGCTTTCAACAATTTATTAAGAAATATCTCAAAATACAATATTGAACTTATCGTTCACGTTCACAACAATTTACATTTTACTTGCCAAAGTTTTTTTGCAAAATCTGAAAAAAAAACACAAATAGATATTTAGATTAATAACAGTTGACCTAATCACCCAATATGCAACGGCAGCTACAACATTCACTTTTTTACTCTTGACACACTTTGTCGTTCTATTGTAAGACTTTTTCTACCAAGATTTATATCATAATTCAGTTTACGTTTATCAACGGCTAACTTATGCTGTAACATATGTTTGATAGGTATTTATAAACAAACGAAGAACATTAAAAAGTAATTGATGAACGGTAACATAATATTTTATTAATATTTAAAAAATAAAATAATGAATTTCATGAATTTTACGTGAATGAGAGATTTAGTTCGTACGAACGTTTCGAAGCAACCGATTCTTTCGCAGGACGGATGAAAACTCCGAAAATATTGAAAATAACAAACATTTATGATATTTATGAATGATATACGTCAAGATAGGATTTGAACCCAGTCGTAAATTCAAATTGGATCTTAATTTTGAGTAATGGTTGTGAAACAAAATCGTTTTTGTTTATTTTTTTTTTAATTGTAGATACATATTGTACACTTACTATTCGGTAAATTCTACCAACCAATCAGATATAAGTAGGATGTATGTATGTACTACAAGGCGTATATATTATGTTATATGCATTGTAACAGTCGAGAAAAATAAATTTATCTATGTATGTATAAAAATCGGTTAAAAATGGTAATGCCGGTATTAGTCCCCATAAGCAGAACAGGAAGAATAGCAACGGATTTTGTAATCGATGTTATATTTAGAGCTTCTGTTGAATAAATACCACGATGGAGATAAACGAAAAATCTTAGCCAGCCAATATTTATGAATATATTATGTATCTACACATAATATTATGCTATAAGTAATTAATTATATTCTGAATGTTACATACAATAATAATCTGTCAACATTTCACTTATGAACGTTGCTCATATATCTTAAAATATGTATATTTTGTACTACAATAATAGTACAGGTATATAATATCGTAATTTAAGCAGGTATCGTCAGGACCACCAAACAACAAAATATATTACGCTTAACGATCAGTGATCAATAGCTTATTTTATTTTTATTCGGAAAACATACAGCATACATGTTATTAATAAAAACAAAAATGATACATATAATTTCATGCCTACTACTTTTTACATGTTTTCACTTATATAAAAAGTAGTAATACCTAAACGAATTTTTTTATTTATTTCATTTATTCATTTTTTCTTTCTTTATCATTGGGCGGGTACATTCGAAACACGAGAAAAGGAACATCAAGTATTACTCTGGCTAAAATTTGAATTTTTCATAGCTAAATTAAAAGGAACAAGCAAACAGTAAAAAAAAAATATGCCCGCTGATGCGAAATGCATGTAATATGAATGATCTACTGATGGCAAATAACAAAGCGATATACGTCGCTGCATACTGGAGTGGCAAGGCCCAAAGTCCGGACCCGATAAGTAAGTATTCTGGTTAAAATGAAAATGCACAAACTAATGTTAAAATTAAAAATTTAAGAGTTAGATTCAATATGAATACGTCCCCCAACTGACAACAAACAATCAACACTGTACTCAATCATTCAGTTTAAAATAAAATGTGATAGCTAGAATTAAAATAATAAAACCT
Source organism: Molanna angustata (assembly GCA_963576475.1). Lineage (NCBI taxonomy): Eukaryota > Metazoa > Arthropoda > Insecta > Trichoptera > Molannidae > Molanna > Molanna angustata. Next base: position 16,066,007 of record OY754975.1, read on the forward strand.
TTTTTTTACTTATGTAATAATACATTCAAGCAAAATTAAATTAGCGTTAGTGACAGTTCTTCGTTCTTTTGTATGTCTGATGTCTGAAACGTCTAAATTTGCCGAAATTTAATACATATTAATTTTGAAAAACTTCTCTTATTCCAGGAGGCTTTGAGCCATCCGCAATCAGACAGCTAGATGGAATTGTGGCACCTCATGAACGTTTAGAACAAACAGTAAATTTCAAATCCCAGAAACCAACAACAAGTACATGGCTTCGATATGAACCAAAGCAAAATTACTATAATATGGTGAATCTGCTTTATTATTAAAATTATCTTTTCATTTCAAAATTTCGAATAGGTAATTAAATCCATCCTTGCGTTATGTTTCTTAACAATGTTCAACCGCATATACCTACAATATATTTCAACGTTTCAATTCTTCGAAAGTATTAAATATAATAATAATAAAAACATTTCCTTTCACCCTGCGCAGGTGGCGAGTTTAATGCCATATAGCAATTTCTTCCAACTAATCAATGTTTCCAGCCCAGACAAGCAATATTTGCGTGAAAAATGAATTTAAATAAATTTCACACGTACTGGGGATCGATCCCAGGTTGCCAGGACAGAAGTTAAACGGTCTTTATTCTTTATATCGACGTAGGTTATTGGACGTCTCATTTTTGCACAAGTTAGTGAACGGAGCAACGGACTGCATTGAGCTTGTAAGTGCAATCAACTTTCATGTTCCGAATAGACGGACTAGAAAAGCTGTGCTTTTCTATGAGGGAGCCGCTTCCACTAACTATATATTTAACTCTCCAATACCGAGATTGCATAGGCTAGGAAATGAGCTGTGTGTTGATGCAGATATTTTCGGGGATAGCCTGCCGGTATTCAAAAAAAAAATATTTATAGGTCTTTCTAAAATTTAATAGCTAACCTTGCAGTTTTCTTTCTTTTCTTTATTCTTTGTTTTTTGTAATTATCCTATCAATATTACACAATATGTTATTATAATTGATGCATGTGTTTATTTCTCTGTGTAAAAACATTTTTTTAAATTTTGTGTTGTCAATTTCTTGTTGTTTCTGTATTTTTTTTTATATATTTGACCAGTATTGATTAATTTTTAAATGAAATTTCTTGTTAATTCTGTTTTTTTCTTTTTAATATATAATGTTGTTAATTTAAAAAAAAATGTAAATCTATGTAACATGCACGTAAATGGTTATGCCGTGTATTGTATTAAATCTAAAGTAATAAAAAGGCACACGTAATGATAATACCCAAGTTTCATAATTATAGTTAAAACAGTTGAATTAACATTTCTAAAAACAACTAGATGAATTCCTTTCTCCCATATATAGATCCTTCCTATAAAATATACCCTATCCAAACGAATATTATAAAAGTGGATAATACCTTATAGACATTTTGCTTTGAAAAAGTTCTTTTATTGACAATAACAAATGGATTTGAATGCAGAAGGTCACTATGATTTTCAACACAAATTACATTTCATCTTTGGTTGTCGATATCTGACGTGGCTACTCGAGCACCTACTTGAAGTGAAAAAAAATGGAAGTCTTGGCTGGCTATTTTCCTGAGCCAATAATGAAGTAAGTATGAAACGAACTAAAAAATATTTTACAGCGAGTCGAGTTTCGCAGTCAATAAATAATATAATGCAAATGGCTCATTATGAAAAATAAAATTAAAATTTACCATAGCAATACGCATCAAAAATCTGTAAAATAATTAGCGTAGTTATTTGAAAAACGAAAAAAAGGCGTAGAATTTGAAGTAAACAAATAAATCTGAGATGCGTCATTTAAATATTTGCCGATACGATTAGTCTGAGATAGAAACGTCACAATACATTTTTAATGGCTGTTTTTTTATATTTCTTTCTTTTTTATACAGGTATGAAAAAGGTACGTCTGGCACCTGGGATTGGTTGCGTTTACTACTGCGCATCCCCTTTCTATAGGTGAAAATTGCAGATTTTAGTATCATTTTTACTTTTGTTCTTTTTGTGCTCTTATACCATCCAGTACATATTTTACAGACGGACGGATTTTATAGATGTAAATAACATAAAGTACAAATTATATTGAAATTAAGTTAAAATCTGCAATTTTCACCTATAAAGAGGATGCGCACTGGTAAACGCAACCACTCCCAGGCGCCATATACTTACCCTTTTCATACCTATATTGAATAAGAAATAGAATATATAAAAAAAAAAACAGCCACTGAAAAATGATTAATCGAAAACGATTCAATCTCTTGGACTAGATTGTCGATGGATACGTTTCAAGAGAGAAATAGTTTAGTTTCTGACTAAAACATCAAATATAAGTTTCAAGAGAACAAATCAATATAGAAACCACCTATACAAATTCACCTCAACCATCATCAGCAATGGCGCTACAGCCCGGTGTGGGCCATGGCCTCCTCAAGAAACTGCCTCCATCCCGCCCTGTCGACAGCAAGTCTCCTCCTATTTGTCTGTTCGATCGCTCTTATATCAACCATATCTTACCTCAACCATACATCGTCTCAAAAAAAATATTAGTATATTTGGACTTTAATGTAACCAACCATATATCAACATCTTCTTTTTCTGATTTCTCTTGGTACCTGTTCCTGAGATACGGATGTCAACTATCTTGCCATTGCGTTGTCTTCCTGAGGTTCGGATGCCCGATGGTAACTCGTTAGCCGGTACGCTCACCACTCTTTCAGAACCTACTCTCTCCGCGTGCAATTTTTCATAATTTCATAAATATGATCAACTTATTCATTACTTTTCGTTTAGGCATTGTATGCTTCCTTTCTCTCCTCTTCCTTAACCCTGGCCATTTATTCCCAATATGTGGGATCGGCCCTCCTCGTTCTCATTCGCCAAGTCTTTCGCTCCAGAGCATCTCCTACGCGTAAGTCTACCTCTTGGTGCCTGGTTCTCTGGCCTGCACTTGTATGTCCATCACTCTGCGTATCATAGTGTCCTCTGGTAGCCTTATGACGTGTCCATAACATCTCAAGCTTCCTTTATCATTCATTATTGCTATAGATCCAAACCGTTTGGATGAGCTTATTTACAATACCTTTTTCAATCTTAGATTTCTGTCATATATTGTTTTTAGCATAATCTATTTAACATTGAGAATCCTATTTCTTTTTTTTATGCGCAATACCTCAATTAACTCGATGTTGTGAGGAGTCAAGAGACGCGTAAGGAATTTCGGCCGGTGATTGATAAAGGTGTAATGAAAATTTGGACGTGAGCCAATTTATACAAAAATGAACGCGTGCAATAAAAAGATAGTAGATCCTTGGCAGTGAAGAGTTCTCCAATGGAACGACAGATGGTTATAAAGTACCGAGAGTAATAAACAAATTAGTACATTAGACATATCGTGACAACTTATATAGACAAGAGGGAACATTAACACACTCGTATATAGCAAATAAAAACATCCTATAAATTTGGTCATTAGGTACCTATATTAATTTTTTTGTATATTCATGACTAGGAGAGTTTTTGTTATTCGGCAAGAGTTTTATTAAGGCCGGTTGCCACCTGACGCCAAGGCATTCATCATCTCAAGATGTGGGCGTCGCCGTTGACACTTTGGGTTGTTCTTCCGCCGCCTGCCCTTCTATGAGCTCCAACCCATGCTCACAGCACCATCTTGACCTCTACTCCAGATATGCCAGAGAAGCCTAAAGACGGAGGTTTTATTGGGAGTATCCATCTCCTACCTGTTGGTCCGCGGGAGCTATTTCATTTCACTCCTACCCCTCTAATGCTTATAAAGAGCACGACGATGAGCATTCCTCTATCCGTCACCTGAGGACACGCTGTCTAGGGTGCAGGCTCCCTTGAGAGGATCCCCCGGTATGTTAGTGTGATGTATACCCAACATCACACAAATAGATAAGAATAAAATAAATATAATTACGTAAAATTCAACAGGTATTGAATATAAAATTTACATACAAATTCAGAAAATTGAGGACTACGTTAGATCAGCAAGCGAATAATGAAAAATATTTACCGCAACAGTGCGTCAGAAAAGACTACAGAATGTGTTACAAAACATTAAATATAACTGACGGATACAAAATTCACAATAAAATCCAACCAATTAAATCATTTGAGTAAGTACCTACATAAGAAACCATACTAAAACGTACATTCTACATCAGTAAGTTGTCAATATGTGTACAAGAGAGAATAAAAGAGAGAATTATTGAGTATGCATGCACCAATAGGTTGCCGATTGAATATTGTGCAGATTACAATCTGAATAACTCTGAACAACATCCGCGTTGACTTTCGGTAGGTATCATCTCTTGTACAATGCCAAACAAACCAATTTATTCATTTTTCATTTATTCATTTACTTTTACACAAAAAATATTTAATATACATACAGCGCAAGTGACAACAATAAGAAAAATTTTAGAACATATAAAATTTCAAAATTACATTACATTTTACAGTAGGTATATCATACATTTTAATAATGAAAATACAATTTACAGAGGGAATGTAATTTTTCCAAACTACTACGCTGCATTAAATATATTGTCTCATTGGACGCCCAACTAGGTAAACCTGTTTTAGGACGTCTGATAAGTAGTAGTACTTGTCAATTAGTATCAATTACCAGTATCAGCACATACATAATGGTACAAAATATGTAGGCTTTACAAAGTTAATAATCTGAATATACTAGAGTGCAGTCAATATATTATTTGACTCCTCTATACCAATGGATATAAGCCAAGCAATTATTGTTTTTTTTAGCACAACTCTTTTCATCATTTTCCAATCATCAGGCAGTATGTTAAACATTTTGGGGCCAAGAAAGTTAAAATTACGTTGAGCGAATGTGGTTTTTGTTTTTTTCTTTATAATAATGGACTTTTGAGAATTACGAGTGGGGTATGAGTGGGTAGCTATCGGATATTCCTGTCTATGTTTGTGAGTATGTAGAATTATTTTGCTAATGTATAGTTGTCTAACATTTAGGACTTTAAAATCAGTAAATAATTGATTACTGGGATATCTGAATGGTTTATTAAGTATTATTCGTATTATTGATTTTTGAACTTTTAAAAGTGGATCCATAACGGTCATACTACATCCCCCCCATCCAATACATCCATACTGCATCACCGAATTACATAGTGCATAGTAAATTTGTCTTAGATCCTGAATTTCAAGGATATTTTTGGTGTTGACAAATATAAATATGAGTTTTTTCAACTTTTTGCAAATATAATCTACATGTACATTCCATTTAAGAAATTTATCTATGTATATGCCCAAATATTTCACACTTTCGACTGAATCAATAGTTTTACAATCGCATATATTTAAAGTACTTGGAGATATACATTGGTGTATTTTTATCAGTTGTGGGTTTTTTGGTTGACCGGTTTCAGTTGGACTGAAACATATCGTTTTTGTTTTTTCCACATTTAATGTTAGCAAATTACAGTTTAGCCATTCTTTAACCTCGTTGATATCCTTTTCAGCTTTCCCGTGTACATTAGACCAATTGCTATCTTCATATAATAACACTGTGTCATCCGCAAATGTAATTATATGTCCCGTTCTTTTGCTATTGCATAGCTCGTTGATGTAGATTGTAAATAGAATCGGTCCCAGTGTACTACCTTGAGGCACTCCAAATCGCAGTTCTTCACATTCACTGAATGTATCATCAACTCTTACTTTTTGGGTTCGTCCTGTAATATAGCTTTTCATCCAATTAAGTAGGTTATTTTTGATACCAATATTAGATAGTCTTTTGATTAGAATTTGGTGTGAGATAGTGTCAAACGCTTTAGCTAAATCTAAGAATATAGCAATACATTTTTTTCCATTGTCGACCTGATGCGTAATAATATCAGTAAGTCTGGCAATTGCGTCATCAGCTCCTAAATCGTTTCGAAAGCCGAATTGATTCTGTGAGAGAATATTGTATTTATTAAAATATGTTGTTAGGCGACTTTTAACAATTTTTTCGATTATTTTCGCACTTGTATTAAGTAAAGATATAGGTCTGTAATTTTCAATTTGGGTTTTAGAGCCATTTTTGTGAATCGGGATTACAGTGGATTCTTTTAAATGGTTAGGGAATATTCCTTGTGAAAAACTTAAATTAAATATATGCGCTAGGGGAATAGATACTTGATGTTTTAGTGTTTTTAGTAATTTTGAGCTAATGTCATCTGGACCCATCGCATGCGTGTTCTTCAATTCATCGATAAACTTAACAATTTCCGTTGGTGAAGTTTTAATATCCGTTATTTGATAGGGGACTGATATTTCATTGATATTTTGTTGTATAGAATTTTCTGTTTGTTTATTAGTATATTTTAGAATATCATTAGCTAATCTAGATCCAACTGAGGTGAAATGTTTGTTTGCAAGGTTAGCAATTGTTTTTTTATCTTCAATTGTTATGTTATCGATTACTATTCGTTGGAATTGAGATGATATATTTGTTTTTGTTTTAGTTATTTCGCGCATTATGTTCCACATAGTTTTGGGTGATTTTGAATTATCCTCATATAATATTTTCTTGTAGTAATTTATTTTAGCCGTATTCAGGACAGCTTTGCATATATTTCTATATGTTTTGTATTCATGTTGTAATAAAAAATTTTCAGCGTTTTTATTTGCTTTGCTATGTAATTTATTTCTTTTATGTATACATTTAACGATACTGTCTGTTATCCAAGGAGTAAATCTCATTTTAGCATTTGATATAAATTTATTACATGTATGTTTATCAATATATATTTTTAATATTTTTATAAATTTATTCATGGCTGTATCTGTATCATGTATGTTTAGGATAGTTTGCCAGTTTTCATCATGTAATTCTTTTATAAGCTCAACATAATTAGTTTCCTTGAAGTATCTTTGTTTCGTTATATTAGATTTACCTTTTATGCAAAGTGCTGTTGCGTAGTGGTCAGATACAGTGGTTTTAAAAATATACGAGTCAAAGTTCAAAATATTTTTAATATTTATATGATCAATGCAGGAATTACTTCCTTTGAATTCTCTGGTTGGTGAAGTTATCGTTAGGTGGAAACCATTTTCTGTTAATAAACAGGTATAGTCTATAGAGTTAGAATTCCTAGTAGCCAGAGTGTTGATGTTTAAATCACCAATAATTATCTGTCGATTACTTTTTGTTTCAATCAAGATCTGTTGCAAAGCTTGGAGAAATGGTTCTATATTCTGAAATGAAGGAGATCTATACATAGCCAGTATGTCTAAATCCTTAATTGTTATTTTAAGACAGTTAGCTTGTGGTAAGTGTACTTCTGTAACAAGTGCTAGTAGAGTATTATGAATATATATAACAATTCCGCTGCTTTTATTTAAAATATTATTTGTATGATATTCTTTATAGTTTGGTAGAGATTTTGTAATATAATTTTCGTTCAGCCAGCACTCTGTTAGTATTATAATGTCAAAATGGTTGTTGAATTTGTCTAAGAAAATCAAAAAGTCATCAATATTATTTATGCTTCTAATATTTTGGTGAATAATTTTAAATTGACAATTGTCCCAATTGATATTTTTAATAATGTTTAAATCATCCAAAATAATGTTCTTTTTGTCGAATTGTAATTTGTCGAGAATATCTATTTTATTGTAAGACATTTTTATTTCTGTAACACACACAGTACATGTCATTCATACTAGTTGCAGCACTTTTGTATTTCAGAAACTTAAGTTTGGATTTCTTATAAATATTAAAATTAGCAGATAGGCTAAATAAAGGATTCTTGTAATTTAGATGTACTTGTGAGATGACAATTAACGAGTAGGTACATAATATATATAGATACAGTAATTTCAATATCCAGTATGAGGTGCTTTTTGTTATGTATAATGATTGCAAGGAGTTACGACATATATAATTATTTTTCATGAAATTATACGAAAAATGTATTTTTGTATGTGTGAGACAAAAATTTACGAGTAATAATATGTCTAGGTAACAGTGGCAGCTTGAAATAAAAGTTGACTTAACATCTAATAAAACATTTAAAGAAGATTCCATATCGTAAGTTTTTTGTTAGGAATACAGAATGCAAGGGCTTGTAAAATATATAAATATTTTCCTAACTTTAGGCACAATTTTTTGGTATATGTAAGACAAATAAATACATGTATACATTTGGAAGTTACAGTGACAACTGAAAAAAAAAAAAAACACAATATTTATACAGTAAACTTGTTATACACGATAATTTAGGTACAGCTTTTATAGATAATATAATAATATAAGATACTTTTTTTTGTAGTGTATAATGATAGCAAGGGATTGTAATATAACTCAGAAAAACACAGTATTTATACAGTAAACTTATTATAGACGATAATTTAGGTACAACTTTTATAGATGATATAATAAGATAAGATATTTTTTTTGTAGTGTATAATGATTGCAAGGGATTGCAATATATTAAGTATATGATTATTTTCTTGAATTTAAATTAATATTCTATTTAATTATTATAATTTTTTACTTGATATTAATCGAGAGATTTCCTGTTTTTACGAGTGAGGCAAAAAAAAAAAAAAAAAATTATAACTGGTTATCATATAAGACAAAAATACAGTATCGCCATGTATTTTTGTAGCTAAACACGTCTTGGGATGTACAATTCAAATATTATTATTAGTTAACGTTGCATTTTTGTAACAGCTATAGTTATTTTTATTCAAACAAAAACTTATTTCACAATATTGATAAACCTCGCATAAAAGTGGAAACAAGACGGCACGAAGAAATTTTGCAGTTGAATAAGTTTAAATTTGTGGTGAGAAATGAAAAATATGGATCGATCAGGAGACAGGAGCGTTCGATCGATCAATGGATCAATCAGGAGACAGGAGCGATCGATCGATCAGGAAACAGGAGCGATCAATGGATCAATCAGGAGACGACAGGAGCGATCGATCGATCAACGGATCGATCAGGAAACAGGAGCGATCGATCGATCAATTTGATCAGGAGACAGGAGTGATCAATTGATCGATCAGGAGACAGGAGCGATCGATCGATCAATGGATCGATCAGGAAACAGGAGCGATCAATGGATCAATCAGGAGACGACAGGAGCGATCGATCGATCAACGGATCGATCAGGAAACAGGAGCGATCGATCGATCAATTTGATCAGGAGACAGGAGTGATCAATTGATCGATCAGGAGACAGGAGCGATCGATCGATCAATGGATCGATCAGGAGCTCTATGAGCTCTATGGCCGACCGCCGTGGCACAGTTGGTAAGCCGTTTCTGTGCGGCGTCCTGGGTCGGATACCCAGCAGAGGACAAATTTATTTAAATTAATTTCTCAAGCTAATATTGCTTCTTTGGGCTGGAAACACTGGTTAATTGGAAGAAATTGCCGTATGTCGACCTTGTGGCTCTGACCTTGTCGAAACTATCGACCTTGTGGCTGTTGGTTAGGTATCTGAATGCTGATCCAAGGGTCCCTGGTTCGATTCCCAGTGGAGACAGTTTTTAATTGTGTCTTCAGTGAGACGATTAATATCGTAAGTCTCTAGAATGTGGCAACTTTTTATTGGATGCGTGTTAAACAAATATTTGACATAGTACCTGTTAGTTGCCCGAGAAGCAATATAAATTAATTAAATAAATATTCATTCATTTCTACCATCACGGCGCGGCGTATCCCACAATGTGGGGTAACCAGAACAGGTATTGCGGGTGTGCATTAAAGGAAGTACGACACATGTCTCACCTATAGACATGTGTCGTACTTCCTTTATAATGTACCTGTTAGTTGCACGAGAAACAAAATAAAAATATGTCAACAAACTCACCACTTGCGCAGGGTGCAAGGAAGTGTTTACTATTATTATTATTATGAGACAGAGAAGATAAGAAAATCGTTTAAAAATGTGGATTGCGAATTTATCCTAATATGGATTTTAAAGTGATCAAATTTTTATGCCAATCTTTCTAGTTTTAAGTATATTTCAAATTGCGTGCTGCAAGTATGCAATTACGATGTTGGTTTTCCTAGCGAAGAAAAATTTTCGTCGCTAACCAATAACAGTATGACGCTATTAGACTGCATACAAAGCTGTAATCAATTAATCAATTAAGCCCTGTAGGTGCCTTGATTTCCCGGTTCTCCTACAATAAATATTCCAACTTCGTCTCTATTGAGATAATTAAAAATCTGTTAAAAAATATCTTTGACCCCCGACAGGGAAAAAAATCCAATGTTTGCGCATATGCAATAATAAAAAATATATTCAATTAATGGACACTGAATTTCTTTACATAATACGAACATCAACGTAAAGTTGGTTATAAATAGATATTCGATACGTTAATAACTTTGAAAATGAAATACCGTGAACAAAGGTATAAATAAGCGACTCAAACCACCGATTTAGTATACATACATTCATTTAGTAATTAAAAAAAGAAATAAAACATGTATAAAATCACTTACAAATATGATTCGATCCCTGAATATTAGGTATATGTTCGATAGTAAATCGTCAATCAAATAATGATTGTTTTAACAAATATAATATTGAACCAGGCTTGACTTGAATCACTGAAGATATGACAAAAAATGATCGAAAATTTTAGAAGCACAGTTGGAACGTAGGTCGCGATAATAGTGACCATTAATGACTCAGCGAGACAAGAACACGCCATAATATTAACAAATAAAAAATAACGAATGTGTCAAAATAAAAACCAAAGGCACACATTAAACATCCTACGAACGTTCGCTATCAGCTATCTGCAAATATGATAAGCAAACACGGGCAATGCCTCGCAAACAATACATTGTATGGGACACGCTCAAAACTGTTTTCGAATTGTATTCATATGCAAAATAACAATGCAAATATTATGCTATCATTGTTCAAATCCAAGCGTTGGATTGTGTAAAATACGAGGGAAATGTTAAAATCTACAAATTTAAGCAATTTCGAAATCTGCAAACAAACTTTCGGAAATAAAAAAAACACCAGATAAAATAAATTATTGCGTTATTTTTTTTAATGAATATACAAGTACATATACATCTTCCTATGTTCCCTAAAATAAGCATAAATGTTTGTGCTATAGATGAACGAAATCGGTCGAGGCAGGATTCGAACTCGCGACCAATGGATTACTAGCCCAGCGCGCTAACCGCTCTGCCATCGACTCATCTAATTTCTAATTTATTTGAAAGAATCCTTTTATAAATCAAAACAATTTGTTTTGATTCCAGATATTTATTCAACGTTGTCGTTAGTTATTTAGTCCTACGACGACATTATCAACACTATGTACAAGGCTGATAAATTATTAGTAATTTGCTAACATCGTAGATTGTAACAGTCAAAAATCAATATAAAGGTAGTGTAGAAATCAACAAACTGTCGAAGCTCTGTGTTCTGTAATTTTTATCGAACAAAATATATTATACGTGGATTTCTTCACTTATTTCAACGTCATTTAAAGTGGTAACTTTGCAATTCTTGAAATAAAAATCGGTAATTTCGTGTACGTCATTATACAAAAAAACCTAACCTAACATAATCGTAAACAAACTTTGAATTCAAATGACGTCCAAGAAACCGGATTGTACCTACCTAAAAATCAATGCTAAACAAATCACAGTTACTAACATATTATAAACATATTTTACTGATAAAAAAATGTATTCATAATATTAATTTCAATCGCGTACAAAAATGTCAACAATATGAAATGAACACGTGCAGAATAGCTTCAGAACAACGTTACGGAATGTGATATAATGAAATAACAATGATATTACACATTATATCGAAGCCTTTTCCGTCTGTGCAAATATCGTAAAACAATATCATATTATTCTAGAAATTTCGTCTTGCTGGTTTTGCGCGAGTAGGTAAATATTGTGTTTCCATTTAAAATGATTTATAAACGTTGTTATCTTATCAAATTGATGTCGGCTGGTTGAAATTGGATCCTACAAGATGTACACGACACATTTTATGTGACATCTTTCATTGCAGATTACGTAATAATACACTTTTGATATTGTCTGTAAGAAAATAATGCTCAAATAATATATCAGAAGTCTTATTCAACCATTACCAATTTTTACGTGAATTTGGTTGGATAAAATACCATTTTCCACGATCAAAGTTATAAGAAACTATTATAGTTGAAAATGAGAATGACACAGTTTAGAGTTTTACCGATATTCAAATGTAATACAAACTGTTATCGGTCATTGAACGAACGTCCTCAAACACAATCCCCAAACATAACAGAGATAATATCATTCGTTGAAGAAGTAGTTGCAACAAATTCTAAAACATTCATCAAGTAGGTATACGAGAGAACAATAAATAAATATATAGAACTTGTGATTTACTTAGCAGAAACACATGACATGGTCTAATGACATGTGGATAACCAGAACGCAGAGTATAATATAATACCTACGGATAACCAGGGGGGGCAAATCCGGTTAAACCGTGGAATCAAAATCTTCATGATAACCCGTATCGTGGATATAATTATCTTATGGAGTTATATAATATCTCAAGATATTATAGGACTCCATAATGATACGGGTAATTATGAGGGTTTTGATGAAGTTTTGACTTGTCCCCCACAACGATATTAGAATTTTTATTTATAGGTAGGTAGGTATCTGAATTCCATAAATCCGTTTGAATTGATTGAATGTTATTTAATTTTGGGGCAGAATTATGCATTGTTTTAAATTACGCCAAGCAAGATCTTCTTTAATTCACGAGCAAATATAATTGTAATACACCAATATGTATTTGATATTATTGGAGATTTTTCATAATCACATATATAATGTGTTACGTAGCATGAACATGAGGAATTATTTTAATATGTTGTACGTACGTTAATCAAGTTATCATGCGACCGAATTATGTCTACACATTTTTACTACCCAGCGTTATTTTTTAATCTACAAGACTTAAATCTATGCCAATCGAAAAAAATAATGGATGTAAAAAAAATTGCGGCTGCGGTCGTGTGACGTCAAGGCGGTCAAAAGTATAAAGAGACGTAAAACATTTTAATGGACACTTTTATCATATTCTGGCGTTGGAACATGCAACTTCAATCATAACTCAGAATCTTCAACGTGAGTAACAACCCATTTCAATTTCAATTAAGATAAAGCGGGGAATTATTTTTGGGTAAGAATGCGACGCAGATTATGCTTAGATATTCGAGTAGATATTATGGATAGGATAGGAAGGGATGCGGAGAATATTATAAGAGAGGAACGCAGTAGAAATATAGCCAGGTATCCGATAATAATATACAATAATTGGCACAGCGTCCGAGATTTATATTTAGAAGGCATCCATAAACAAGAATGTCCCTCGGAATGTTAGCGAGAATCCCAAAGCAGCCACAACTTTAGCAGGAAGGACACTAACTTTGTCGATGACACTAATTGATTGATCACCAGCAAGTCGAAAATTAGCCGTGGTCAATTTTCAAGAATGAAAAATAAGAATTACACGAAAAATAAATGAATCACAGGCGACGCAGACGATGCGTCATATTACGTGTAATATTAAATATTTCGAAACAATAATTATCCGGATAATTTCCAGAGACGTGTGAACCTGGACTCGTGTTGAAGGACAATATAAATAAATATACTGCCACAAGAAAAGATTAAACTCGCTCAACGACTAACAAAAATAAGAAGAAAATACAATTATAAAGATAACTACTCTTAAGTAAGAAAATTGTTTTTGTATTATAAAACAATTGGTTTAATTTCCACTGTTATTTAATGACACTGACTATTAACCAGTGACTTGTGACCATCATTAAATTGTTGCTGGATGACCGGTATTAGTCGGTGTCATTAAATTACAATGGAACTTAAAATGCAATTGTTTTAAAATGTTAACTTAATTTGCTATGCATGCTGGAGTTTCAAGAAATAAAATAATAACTTATTGTTAAAATACAAAAATTCTTGTTCATAGACTTAGTATTGAAAAAATATAAATCTCTGAATAAATTAAGAATACAACTCTTCATCTTCTTCAATGGCTCTATAGCCCAAATCGAGACTTGGTCTCCAGTAACTACCTCCTCCAACCTCTCCTGTCACTTGCTGAGACCTTCCAGTTTGGCACACTCAGAAGCTGAGTGTGCCTAAGGGAAATTCAAAATATCTTTAATTTTAACCCACTGTGACGGAACAAAATCCACACAGGAAGACAAACGATTAATACACAATGATGACATGACAGCAAAAAACTACTTAGAAATATAAAAATATACAAAAAAAAAAAACACGACCAGAACAGACAAGAACAAATTAATGAAACAAAAGTAAATCGACTAACAAAGTGACTATTTGACAGAAGGATTACGAAGACTTACTACAGATTACAGGAAAACCTCTGAATAATACGAATTTAAATTATTTTGTTACTAAGTCTCGGAAAATCAGCACACATCGTGTACATTGGATACAATACATATACATATTACAAGTATAAAATTAGATGGGTGATTAGATGATTAATTTTAGATGGGTGATGTGTTTGAAATCCAGTGGTCGCGAGCTCGAATCCTGCCACGACCGATTCCGTTCACCTATAGCACAAGCATTTATGCTTAATTTAGGGAATGTATGAAGATGTATATTATGTAGTTGTTACTACAAAAACATATTCATTCTTTAAAAAAAATAATACAATAATTTTCCATGACGCTTTTAATTTTCTAACATTTTAATAAAATATACAGCAAACGAAGCGAAAAAGCATCACCAATGGCACGTACAAGAAATAAACGTGAGTTTTGAGAGGTAACAAAGTTAGAAGCTTTGATTTTTTAGCGCATAATATCTTGATGTGTAAGATATTATGTCATAAATAAAACACAAAGGACTTTGGTTTCAGCGATAAAGACAGCGAGATTGTATGTAGAATAATGGAACTCCATCCTTTATACTGGTAGGATTCGAACAAGATTATTTAAAGTTCTACGAAAATTTCGAAAGAAAAACATTGTCGTTTCGCACATTATGACTCTTTTCAATTATTTTTTCCTTTTTTGTAGATGAGGCGTGTGGAAGATCTGTTCCCTGCACCGCACAGGTCAGGTTTTTTTTAACATGTCCACGTAGGGGTCACCAGCTATTAGGATTTGGGTCCATTTTACTCTTCCGAACGCACTACGTAGCGTTGGGAGGGGTTTGCAATCTAGAAAAGAGTTTATTAATTCGGATTTTAAAAATACTCGGGTTGTACTAAGGTGGAAACACAGAATTCGGAAGATCGTTCCACAGTCGGGCTGCTGTTCGAGATAAAGAAGTTCGAGAAGGGATTTGTTTGTATATGTTGAAGTTCCACTGTGAATGGGTGCTGCGATTGAGTAAAGCGAGTGGGTGGAGGAGGGCCCAAAGATGCAAGTTCTTCTGAGCAATTCCCGTGGTAGTATCTATATGTAGAATAAACGAAACGAGGTTTAGTTTCTTCCAAGTGATCGTCAACGTCTGGGACACCCGACAGGACACATGAAGAATTACATTTATGGCAAATTAGAGCTAGATATACACAGTTTATAGTAGGCATACAACAAAATTGTATCATTGATACCTTCAATTCTTATTGATGAATAATATATAAGGAGTGATTTTATGTTTTAAATTATCAGTTTAAAAGACCCTTACCAGGCGAAACGATCGGCCTGTAAAAGGAATAATTTTTCGAAGAACAATATTATCAGAGTTCGTAATGTAAAATCAAATATATTTTCGAAACGAATTAAAATGTATTTGATATAATGCTTCGCACAACAAATTGCGTTTTTGCTGATTTCTAGAGCGGCCAAATTCCTATCTAGGTTCTATAAAAAGACCGTAGCTGTGAAATAACTAAAATTCGTGTATTTTTCCTGTAACTCACTTTAATCTTCATCATACCACCATGACAGGTTGCCTGCCTCTAATGAATGTCGGAGCGAGCCTGTTGCCAACACAAAAAACCTGTATCCCCGAATAACGTTCGTGTTTTTCCCCTTCAATGTTAAGTTCAAGATTTATTTCACCTTCACATTATAAGAAAACCGCGTCATAAATTAGATCGAAACATTTTTCGCCCAAAAATCACCGTCGCGTCAACGAGAGAAATGAAGGAATTCTTTCAAATTATTTCACGGTACGTTTTGATTTTACGTATTAAAAATTATCGAATATTCGTTTCTTATGTAACTTTTTGTTCGTTCTGTTCACCGCTGAGCGAATATTGTCCCCTTGACATGTCTCGAGCTCTGAATAACTTGTCTCAACTCCTTCCGGTCCCAGGGCTAAATTGATAGCGATATTTAGAAATTATTAATTTTGTCGACGGATAATTCGTGGTGAAACTCCATTATACTAGGTATAAATGAAAACACTAATTAGTTTTAGTTTCACTATTTAATTTTAACACTGGCACTGACCGGTCGATACCGGTCAGTGCCAGTGTTAAAATTAAATAGTGAAACTAAAACTAATTAGTGTTTTCATTTATACCTAGTATATTTAGAAATGTACCATTCAGATCTTTAATTTGATTAAACCATACGGCCTAATATAAGAATAAAAATGAAACCATTTATTAATCAATGCAAACTATAAACTGTTAAAAAAACAACAACAAAATCATAATAATGTATATTGCGGCTGTTTCATATAAGAACTTGAGAAGCGATAACGCGCAGTCTTTGGGCCAAATACAGAAACAATAACATTCAATTTCTTTGACATATTAATATATCCTGAGGAGCATATTTAAAAGATGAACATTGTATATAACCTGACCAGAGTAAACATGTTTTGATTCAGTGCTATTGTTGGGTCGTTTCTCTGGACTTGTATATAGGTACGTGTTATAATTTGTTTGTAAACATTAATTTATAACACATCAAAATCTTTGCCTATTAAAAGCGTTAACATTGTTGTAAATATTTGAAAATACAACAACGCGATAAACGATGTACAAGAGAAATTTTAATAACGCCATGAATCTGTTAGAGTCGGCCAACAGCAAGCCACAGTACGGCGCGTGGCGCCGACGTTGTGTGACAGTTTCATGAACAAAATGGAAATGATGACACACATTTATGCAACTTGCCAAATGGGAATAACTTTAAATACTAAGCAGGTACCTACCTTATCATAATTCTCAATGATTCATCATAACCTAAAAATATATACAAACTTTAATGAAATGCGATACTAAAAAACACAATCGACTGGGTAAGTTAAGAGTGCATTTCATAAATATTTATTTATATCCATGTGAAATAGAAACACCCATATACGAGGAAGCCTAGGAGTGCGCGATATATCCGAGAAGCTTCAAGTAAACAGACTGAGATGATACGGACGTGTTTGTAGAAGACCACCGGAATATATAGGAAACGTAGCACAAAACTTAAATGTGCCGGGTAAACGATCCAGAGGGTGACCAAATCGCAGATGGAAAGAAGTGGTGAGGCAGGATATGCTTACGGATATGGAACGGAGTTACCCCAGAAGATGCGCAGAACCGAGGACAGTGGAAGCGTAATAATACGTAAAAAGCAGACCCTACCATCATATGGGACAATTGCTGAGGAAAAGAAGAATGAAATAAATTGAATTGAAAATATTATTTGAGTTCCCCAGAAGACATTTTTAAATAATATTATACATTAAACAAAAAATATAATATTTTCCAGAAAGTGAGATGATCAAGTCTTGGAAAATGGAGATTGGTTTTAACAGATATTTACAATAGGGTATCTACGATGTTTGGTAGAATGCTATACGCACAAAAAAAAAGATACTTACATACAAAATGTCAGATCAAAACCTACTTTTTCTATGTCACACTCTAAAACTAATGTTCGGTACAGTATTTATTTTTGGCGTGAATACAAATCACCTGTCTTGTTCCTTCCCCCTTCCCTTCCATGTAACTGCTTTGTTCCGTTCCTGCTACACACCAATTAGTACTTGTCCGCACGCGGCCTCTAGCGGATGTCAATTCGGACTTCGTTGCCGGCGTCGACCATACAGGTGCCCGTTGTGGGAAGCATCATCGTGTAGTGCTGTGCCCCGGCATATAGACTGCATATATTTCGTTCGGACTGGGTGAGAGATCGAGGCGAGGATTTCTTCTGTACTGGTAGGTGATTTCCTTTCTCGATCCATTTCTTTTATCCTATTATTTACCTCGTCGCTGTGAATAACGCGCCGTGACAAGTGCAATTATTTAATTTTCGTATACAGTCCACTGATCTTTTAGCCCGAGTTGCAATCGCGATTTCGGCGCTAACAACTAATCTTAGGAAAAAATTCTTTACTAGTCGGGCCACCTCCAATTTTAACAACCTGTTCAATAACATTGACTTTTTTCATACCCAGTCTCTACTCTCGTTCAAAATTGCGATAAAGCGCCAACTTTGCACTGATAACATAACTCAAAATTCCACTCTCTAGTAAATACATAAATATATGTATGTGTCACTATAATGGTTGCAACACCTTCTTCGTTGATCCTTAAGTACGTTGGAATCCATGTTATGATTCTAGAATATAATCCTCTTGGTACTATTCCTTGTATGTTTCAGGTGTGATCCTATAATTTTGTTTTTTTCCCATTTGTCGTAAATTGTATGTTAAGCTTTAAAAATTACTTGATATGATGTCCTATTATTATGTACCGTAGTCTACATTTACTTGTTTTTTTTTCATTGTTTTTAATATCATTATACTCTACTGTACTGTTAGATATCCAAAATAAATAAAATAAAATAAAATCCAACATTAAGAATTAGGTGAAAAATATATTTAAAAAAGCAAAATTGTAAATTTTATTCGGAAAAACAGTAAAAATTTGAATGATAGTGATAGATAAGCTCCAGTCAAGAATATTGAAACTATCACAAATAAAGAGATGAACATAAAACAAATCGTTTTAAGTGAATAGAAATGTGGTCTTACACTCTAAGACAAGATTAATTAATCTACAAAACTTGAAATAAAACATGTATCTAATGAATCTGAAAACATAATAATTGAACATGAGTCACCGAAATCTCCAATAAAACGGAAGATAATAAAATAAGCACCTAATTAAGCCGAAAATAGCAGACAAAATTGCAATATTGAATCACCAAAGGCTAACAACTATGTAAAGATTTAAACTAAAGAAACAACACTCATTAAAAATCCAATAGAAAATTCGCTAAAATTAGAAGATGTACACTTACGTACATAATATTAGATTAAGCAAAGCAAAACCCAACCGCAACAAATATAGATTTAGTTGATCACACACAAAACACCACTAAGTTAATAAACGTAGATGAGCTATTAGAGATAAGCCACCAAAATAATGTAAAGGATGCCCCGGGGTATCGCTGGAATGAGAGCTTATGTTGAGTTTGTGTATACATGAATGTTGAAGATATTAAACACAGCGTACACGGTGGTTAAACTTCGATCAACGGATAAAACTAATAATTCTGGAAATGTGACGTTTTATTTTAATAAAACTTCGAGCCAATTGATCCAATGCCACGACAAATTCCGATACAAAGTGAATATTATAGAATCAATAAATGTTGCCAAGACCTTTACAACTCTGCACAATCGATAAATCGACATTGTCAAAAAAACGACGCGGGTAAGTGCATAAATATAATGAAGATAGATTTAGAATTGATTTTTAAAAATCGTCATGAATTGAGAATAAAATACTATTAGAAGCTAGTAATATTATACGAGTATATATAAGGCATTGATGGGCTTTTTCTTCGGAACCAAAAAGACAAGGTATATTAGGTTGTCAGAATGGACATACCATAATCAATTATAGATAAAAAAATACTTAATATTCAAACAACGAAGAATCAATTTAGAAAAAAAGAATAATAGTATACTTGGATAATTATGCCTGTTAATTTGTGTCACGCATTTCAAGTATCATAAATATAAATTAATGATCGTGAATTATTTTCATTTTACGATGATTGACTAATAAAAATATGCGGATTATTCATTTTAACTCATTATTTATTCATTATACAAATTGGTTTAGGTTATAAAGGAGAAAAATAGCCATTCAAGAGAAAAATGTCAAAAGTCAAAATTAAATAGCAACGATAATTTATTATTTGATTATGAGTAAGCAAATAAATAGTCTAAAACCAATTGAGCTTCGAGTAAGAACAAGGCTGCACCAACTTATATGATTGGACCAATGTTTGAAAATAAACTTTTGTTTTAAGTGGAAAGATCGCTCAAATTAGTTTAGTTAATAAAAAACAAAATGGCACCCATAAGAACACAAGTGGGAACCAAATCTGTAGGTACGTTAACACTGGAAACAGTATAAAGCAACAAAATAATATGAAAACAAATGAGAAAAGTCAATGTCATATTTATATCATCATCAGCAATGGCGCTACAGCCCGGTGCGAGCCTTGGCCTCCTCAAGAAACTGCCTCCATCCCGCCCTGTCGACAGCAAGTCTCCTCCAATTCGTCTGTCCGATCGCTCTTATATCTCCCTCGATGTCGTCCAGCCATCTCATCCTAGGTCTGCCTCTGCTTCTTCTTCCTTCAGGACAGGTGTCCAATACTTTCTTTGGGACCCGGTTATCCTCCATTCTACAAACGTGTCCAAGCCAACGTAGACGTTGTATTTTGATGTATTGGACAACGTTTGGTTCGCCATACATTATTTCTAGCTCATATTTATATACCTATATCTTTCTATTATTCTATTCAACACTTCCTCTGTGGTTTATTCCAGATCTATATTCTGTTCGTTCCAGTCCAGTTGCACAGGATAATGGACATTTTTATTCGGAGTTCCATACAAATTGTTCCTTTTATATTTTCCCTGTATATAATAAAAGATAATAATTATATTGCACGTTGCGTTGACAAAATGACCGGAACTCCACATCTATTCAACCTGTTTTCAGAAAAGATATAACTATCCATCTTTATGTATTTTAAAATAAATATATAATTGAAGTCATCATCATAATTACCTACTCATTTTTCCAAGATTCTTTACTCCTACCAGTGATGAATGTTTTGCCTCAAATTTAAAGAAGCCAAAAACAACACAAAATTTGATCACACTAAATTCAGGAAGAGAATGAAGTTTATTTCAAATTCAAACCTGCTGCGTAAATTTCGGAACATGTATGCTAGAAAACGAGTGGGTTGTGGCCAACGCCATACTCCTCAATACCAAGTCACAAAGTATTCCAATTTTGTGTGGAAAATTTTCAGTTTTTCATGAAATGATAAAGCCTTCAAACGATTTTGCCATAGATACGGTGCCTTATTATCCGAAGATTCTCACTGACTTGTCTGATTCCTGGTCATTTCTCTGATGCCCTATATAGGTATATGGATCTGAAGTCGCCGACAGTCCGCAGGTGTGAATCTCAATTCGCACTAGCTGATTGTTCTTTTTGCACCATGTGGTGCCGAGATTGCTAATCTAGAGGGCTCCATGAGCTACTCTTCGTGTCATGCATTGTTTTTTTTTATTGTTCATTCTAGCGTTCTGCGAAGGGGAAGTTGACAGTCCCCATATGCGGATCGGGTGGTGGTGGGAGTAGCGAAAAATTATTTTTCATTTAAATATTTTATTATGAAAACTTGATAACTCTTTAATGCCATTTTATGAAAGTGATGTAAGTACCTTTTTAGCAATTTGAAAGTAACCATATTATCAAATTTAAAGTTTATTGAGCTTGGGGTCACTTTTAAACATTTAAAGTTTATTGAGAAGCACAATTCAGATATCCTTCAAAATCAAATGGGGTCTAAGCGAGTATTGGATATACAAATTTGCAAAATTTGAAAAGAATCGAATGAGTACTGTCTGTAATCGATAAAGTAGAATAAACACGCCGTAGGTACATAGCACATAGTACACAGCACACACAGATACATTGTGATGAAACTTTCAGAATACAATCTCAGCATCATACTAGATGATAACCTATAAAAAAATAACCTTTAAAATTGTGATTTTTTACACCCCAATATATCCTGGGGTAGTGAGGTGTAAAAATGTAGCTCAGATGGTGATGAGCGAGACCATCTGAGCTTAAATCGACTACACAGGCTGTTCACGGCAGTGAGGGATGAAGTAGGCAGAAGAAACATCGTATAAGAATTATCTAATAATAATTCATTGAATCATTTTCTTAAATATTTTCTCATCCATCTTTTATACAAATAAATTGCAATCAATATAAACTGTTCAGATTTGTTAATTAAACAGCTTCCATTACAAACGCAGACTCGATTAAACTTGACACCACTAGAACAGATTTCGAGGACGTGAAAATGAATCAATCATCGAAGTAACTGGACCGTAACAACTATTATATTTATTTATATATTTGGGACAATAACAACTATATATTATAATAATATAATATG
This sequence comes from Molanna angustata, assembly GCA_963576475.1. NCBI lineage: Eukaryota > Metazoa > Arthropoda > Insecta > Trichoptera > Molannidae > Molanna > Molanna angustata. Next base: position 16,088,546 of record OY754975.1, read on the forward strand.
AACATTAACAATGAATTTATTAATAAAATCCAGAAACATGTCCACACTTCAAAAATGAAAACTACTTAAATACTAGAGAAAAATATGAAAAATTAAGAAAAACAAATTTATGGTAACAGTAACATAAAAAAAACATACAAGAAAATATGAAAAACTGAGAAAAAACAAACTTATGATCTATAGTAACAGAATAATGCACATACATATGAGTAGGAAAATATGAAAAACTGTGAAAATCAAACTTATGATAACTGTAATAGATAAATATACAAACGTATGAGTAAGAAAATATGAAAAACTGAGAAAAAACAAAATTATGGTAACAGTAACAGAAAAACATGTAAGTAAGAAAATATGAAAAACTAAGAAAAAACAAACTAATGGTAAACAGCAACAAGATAAAGTTATAGACGGAGGAGGAAGTGTAGGAATAGAAATAGAAAAGGAAAGGGAAGAGAGAGATAAAACATCCTGATGGTATGCCACAACACCTTTCGTCATTAAGAAACCATAACGATCAAAATTGGGCGCAGGAATATCAAAAACAAAATATCAAAAATAACTAACAATTTCAAGTGACGCACTAGAACCGAATCGAAAAAAAAAACACACACAAAATTGAATTGCATCACATGACAACACCGGTGTTAAATTGCGATGAGAAATGGTGGTTGGAGATGAACGTCACCGAAAACAACACACTATGGTCGCTGTTAAAATGTCATTCGATGCATAAACACAAATAACTCAGGTGTATGTCTATTCGACGATCCGCTAACAGTTTTATTAAAAACGAATTACGCAAATGATCGGTCGAAAATAGAACGAAAACTGGTGCTTGTTAAAATCGTCGGCCCGACTGACAGAGTTGATTTCAATATCTGACGTGTGAATCGTAATTTTATCAACATCGAAGTTTTTGATAGATATCATAAACGCCATACACATGAACTTTGTTTTGATCCACTACAAAATTAAAGTTTTGAGGCAAAATAATTGTCCACTTAAAAATTTCACCATACAACCATACTTTTGAAAAGTAAAGGTTATAAAATGAAAGTGCACAGAAATACATAAGGATATTAAGAAATGGAGTGAATAAAAAAACATGAAAGGATTGCTGGACCATTTTTTCCAGTAAATCACTTTTCAACTGTAGGATTCGTCATTTGAAAATGCATTAACTAATAACTATCCTTTAGAAAAGGAATAAATTTTCACAGAACATTTTCATCTTGTTTGATTAATACCAGTATAACTATGGAGTTCTACAAACTGAACGCTGTCTCAATCGCTTAAATCGAGTATACTTTTTGAGACGAGAAGTTCCACAATCGTCGATCTTCAGAAATTCCATAAAAAGCCGGGCCGATCGCAAATCGATTCTACGAATGGAATTCCTTCAAGTGGGAGGAACGGATTCCGAGAGATGAAACACTCGAAATATTATTATTACACATTATATTAATAATAATTTTATCGACCAAGGTTGGCGCCGGGACGCAAAAAACTATCCCAATCGACGACGCTGAAGAGCGGCGCCGACCGACGTACCCTACAAATGGCTTCGTTACAAACATCCTCTTCAACGTCTTCTTCTTATTTAGCGACGTTACTTATTGCTGCGGTGACCGTTATATCCAGGGCGCCATCACCCTACAAAACACCAATCTTCACAGTCAAATGTATGAAACTTATTATGTAAATATGCTGACAAAGCTATGAAGTATGTCTTGGCACGATATGTATCAAAGTTGATGAAGACACTCGTAGTAAGTCATTAATACAATGTCACAACGCCGCTTAAAAATATGATATTATAAAGTGATAAGGAAATCAGATCGAATAAATTCTAGTTTGTCGGTGCCTTTGATAATCCAAATCAAGTTCTGACATAAAACATTATAACACCAATAACAGTATATTAAACAAACTCCCATCATTAAGATAAAACAATATTATACTTATCACATTCAAAAGGGTAAAATGGCACAAGGATAAAAATATCATGCACAAGTCTTGGTCTCATGTCATGTATTACATATTATTGTGTCTAGAACATAATATTTTAGGATAAGGACCACGATTTAAACTGTAGTATACAACATCATACAAATTTTATTGCTAAAATAGTATAATATACAATATCGTACAATTTTATCTCTAGAATAATAAGGACCATGATTTAGACTGTAGTAAACAATATCATACATCCAATATCATACATTTATAAGTACCATAATTCAGACTTCAGACTATATAATATACAATATCGTACAATTTTATCTCTAGAATAATAAGGACCATGATTTAGACTGTAGTAAACAATATCATACATCCAATATCATACATTTATAAGTACCATAATTCAGACTTCAGACTATAATATACAATATCGTACAATTTTATCTCTAGAATAGTAAGGACCATGATTTAGAATGTACTAAACAATATCATACATTTTTTTCTCTAGAATCGTATGGTTAGTAAGTACCATAGTTTAGACTGCAGTGTACATATCATACAATTTTATCTCTAGGATCGTAATATGGTTAGTTAGAATCATGATTTAGACTTCAGAATACTTAGGTACAGTACCCCCTATTCAGTAACTATTGTTAACTAAAATTGTAGATTTTAGATTTACGGTCTTATTTTAGCGTTATAAAATATCAACTATGAAAATTAAGAAAATTTCATAATTATTAAAAATACGTCTAATTCAGGAACTTTTTAAGAACGTTCCAGCCAAAATAGGTACATTCTTATTCCATTTAGTCCTAGTTGATATTTCATAACACTGAAATAAGACCGTAAATCTAAAATCTACAATTTTAGTATATTCCAATTTTAGTTACAATAGTTACTAAATAGGGGGTATTATCATGTTATATTGCCTATATTAATAATTTAAAATTGCATGTCGTATAATAAGTAAAGAACATGAATTAGACAGTAGTATACCAAGTCGAGCAATTTTCTTTAGCCTTGTATGGTGCATGAACTGAACTGATAATATCTTCTTCTTCATTTTCTTTCAGTAGAACTGTTGGTCTGTAATATAAAAAAAAACTATGCCACCTGATATTATAATAACGTGATACTGATAATATTACAATGGAAAATTAATACAGCATTTGAAGACGTCGAACTAACGTTATACGACAATTAAACCATTAAACAAATAGATTGAATTATTATTAAACAATAACGGCATAACAATGTTACTTCCTTATCCACGATATAATAATATTTAAATAAGTGGGTATACAATATTTACAGGGGATTACGGATCGTAAAATAAACCTATGATAATAATAATAAACGTAAGTATATATTTTCTTCTTGAACCATTGCGCTTTATAATATAAAATTATATATTAAATAAATAACACGTGTGACCTTCGTACATATTACATATGTTGCTTGTGTTGTGTAGCACATTACGAATAAATGACTAAATGGTAAAATGACATAATTCAAATAAAAAAATAAGCATAAGGAGTCAGTTTTACAATCGTAAGAATCCTGCACCAAAATTTTGTAGTTGTTTCGATTTTTTTTAATGTTTTTAATTTCTTAAAAATTTCAATATATACATACATAGAATCACGCCATGTCCCTGTTATTGGGGTAGGCAGAGAGAACTGAGCGCAATACACTTTTGTTTTTGCATAAATTCATTGATATTCATAAATAAAACGAGTGGGTTGTGGCCAACGCTAAACTCTCCACTACACAATGAAGCTTCCCTGCTAATATTACACTCTAATATCAATATGAAATCAAATAACTGAACATTGCCAAACAAAAAAAAATCCCTTGTTGTAGGTATATATTTTTCATACAATAATTTAATATTATGAACATAATTTTTCAAACGGTTGTATGTTTTTCTTTTAACGTTGACCAACTTTGAATGCAGTTTTTTGAAGATTATTGGTATTGTGTAAATAGTTTAAACAATATTAAAATGTCTTAATTTCCAGGTCGTGAGAGCATTTTTCAGCTTTAACAGATGACATCATAAAGAAAAATTGAGAAAAAATGAACCGTTGTCTATGGAAAACCAATCAGCTCTAAGTTTATGTATTTCACACATATGGTATTAGTATTAAGCTTATCGGCCCTTTAATTTGATCTGTACAGAGGACACAAATTTTCATATTTGTGTACGGCATACACACAAAAACATCACAACGAAACTCAAAGTATGCACTCTCTACATGATACCCATTTAGAAATTGATGTAAAAAAATACTCTTAAAAATTGTGAAATCGTGACTCTCCACTATTCCATATAGTAGTGGAGAGTAAAAAATCCAAAATATCAAATATTTGAAAGATACAAACAAATTTATTAATAAAAGAGGATTATATTATGGGTGTCGGTGGATTTAAAATATTTCGTATCTAGAAAACGTGGTCATAAAAGTTCGTATAATACATCAAACTTCATGGTTAGCTCGAATGCAAACCCTCCCCATCGCTAAGTACGTAGTGCGCTTCTTCGGAAGATTAGAATGGACCCGATTTCTAATAGCTGGTATCTCTACGTAAACATGTTAAAACGAGTGGGTTGCGTCCAACACCACACTCCCCACTACCAAGTCACTCCACAAAGTATTCAAATTTTGTATGGAAAATTTTGAGTTTGTTCAATAATTTTTAATTTAAATATTTTATAATGAAAACTTTATAATTCTTCAATGCCATTTTATGAAAGTGATGTGCCTTTTGAGCAATTTAAAAATATCGAATTTTATGTTTCCTGAACTTGGGGTCCATTTAAAATATTTGACAGTTGAAATAATTAAGAAGTACTGATCAGATATCTATCAAAATCAGAGTATTAGATTTGCAAAATTTGAAGAGAATTTAATGAGTACTTTAGTATATTAATCGGTAAAGTAGAATAAAGACGCAGTACATAGCACAATATAGTTCATAGTACACAGCACACAGCTGCATTATGATGAAACTTTCAGAATACAATATCAACATGATACTAGTTGATAATCTGCAATAAAAAATAACGTACGAATTTAACTGTCTATATTACAGCTGGACGACAATTTTACACAAAACTAATAAAAAATGTATAAAAAAACACACATATAATGATGTAGATGAACGAGGATTTAACCTTGGCACAAGTCAAAACATTTTTACGCGTTTTAACGAGTTAAAAATGCGATAATATTCTTATCAAACGCTGAAGGCTGATTCCATTACATTATACCTATCATACGAATCCAATGAAAAATATTCAACAAATTATTTTATTAATTATTTTAGTTCTATAATTATGAATTACAATATACTGCAGATGAAATAACTTATGTTTATTAATATTCAAACTAACTAAGTTATTTTTTTCAAAATGATTCGTTTTATAGTAATGATGCAATATCAAATTGAAAAATTAGGTACGTTGGCAGCAGTCACACCTTTAAGGTTGGCTTTGAACAATCTCAAATCTCATATTAAATTTAATAGTGCAACATAGACCTAACCCTTTTAAGGGGGCGACTGCTGCCAACGTTTGATATTGCATCATTACTATAAAAAGAATCATTTTGTTAAAAAAAGTTTGGATATTAATAAAGAAAAATATACCTTGACTTTTTAATAATTATGTACTGTATATGTTCTTGTAGAAAAATAATAAGCATTCCCCGATTTTTGATATTTATCTTATATTTCTAAAAAACTATAAGGTATAGAGCAATGTATATTTTTTTTAAATTAAAGAAGAACAAAATATCTGGAAAAATATGTTGTGACGTTGCATTAATGCATCAGGTTAAGTAAATAAACCAAAAAACTCTTATTTCGCAATGGCACTGAATGGAAAATAAATGTTTTTTTAGGGTTCTTTACTAAACCTGAAGCATTAATGCAACGCCACGAAATATTTTTCCAGATATTTATGTCTTCTTTATTTAAAAAAAATATATATTACTCTACGCCTTATATTTTATTAAAAATATAAGATAAATTTATACAGAACATTATCAAAAAGTTAAGGTATATTTTTCTTTATTATACCCAAACAATCTTAAATATATTTTTTCAAAACGAATTGATTAGATATAAATATGGTAAATCAAATTGAAAAAATAGATACATTGGCAGCAGTCTCCAAGGCAGCAGTGCATTAAATTAATAATTTGTTTTTTATAAATTCTATTTTTTTCTTTAATTATATTAGAACAAACTTAGGCTGAGTCTGTTGTTGCTGAACAGCTGAATTGTCACTTCTGATCGCAATACTTGATTTAGAAATAACCATATTGAATCATAAATTCGCTATATACCACTTGTTTTTTCAGTCACTTCGCGATATGTTTCGGAAGCGCTGTCTAGTCTAGACACGCCGGTCGATGGAAGGACAGCGCTTCCGAAACATGTCGCGAAGTGACTCAAAAAACAAGTGGTATATAGCGAATTTATGATTCAATATGGTTAATATAAACTACCACAAAATATCCGCCGAAACATTAAATGATTTAGAAATAACTTAGGCACTTATCGGAAAATGATGTTCAATGACATTTTATCCTACAAGCTGTAGAAGGGCATCATATCTATCATATCTATGACATTTAACATAATATCCAATTGGTTAGATATTATTATGATTAAACATGGCCCTTTCGACAAGACATACATTTAGACAGGGTCAATCCTGCCATTGGGACATAAGACGATTCTGACGTAGGTACCTCTATTCTTGAACGAGGGACATATTCATAGATATAATTAAGCACTAAGCACCTTACAATTATTATGAAACTACACATGAACGGTTAATCAACATCAATAAAGAATGCACATCAATGGATCTTATAACAATAACGAGCAGTTACTTACAATGATCATATCAACCATTGAACACATCATGGATAGTCATCTAAATATTATTAAATCCAACATACATCAGTTTAGTAATATATTGATACGCAATTATATCAATATTTACACACACAATAGACAATAGTGGATTTAGTAAACAAAAATAACTGAAAACAAGTGAAATAATAAACTAGAAAGAATGTTAAAACGTAGAGAAATTACTCTACTATAAAAAATATAAAGGCACTGAAAATGAGTAAATCAGTATTCAGTATATATACGTATGGATATATAATATATTAATTTTAATGTAGGTAATTATCGTTAATATAGTGGAAGTTCATGATTAATACGAGTACCTATAATTTTGACCTCTGAAGTTGCTAAATATGTTTATTCTTATTTATACTCGTTTGTGGAATAAAACTGTTTTTTTATATATTTATTTAATTTATTTAATATTGTTTCTCGGGCAACTAACAGGTATGTACTATGTCAAACATTAATTTAACACGCACTCAATAACAAGTTGCCAAATTCTGGAGACTTACGATATTAATCGTCTCACAGATCCAGACTGAAAACACAATTAAAAACTGTGACTCCACCGGGAATCGAACCCGGGACCTTTGGCTCAGCAGTCAGATATCCAACCAACTGAGCCACGAAGGCCGACAAATATTTTTGTATATATGAATATAATACAATATACAAAAAATATAATCGAAGATAATAAAATATCTTCTTACATACGCGAGTAGGTTCAAAAGCACGCAGAATTTGGGAGAAACGGAACAACTTATTTTCACTTCGCTGGATATAAAACTAATTAAAAGCTCATAAGGATTATATAAGCCAAAATTCAGCCATATGCCGTTAATAGTTTACGAGATCATGACCTACAAACAAGTTAATCGGGATATAACTGCGCCACTGGAACAGCTATCGAGTATCGTGTACGTAAGTGAGAAAAACTTTTCAATATATCATATATTATGACTGAAACGGCAGCCGTTTTATGAGAGCCCAGAAAGGCTTTAATTAGCTTTTTGAATCTCAGAACATTCAATACAATGAAAATCATGGACATAAAAGAAGGGCGTAGATAGACCCCCTTATAGATGATCGGAAGACATTTTCCAGTTGGCTGGAAGAACCTGGTTGTGGATGGGACAAAACAGAAACGAGTGAAGATAAGTGAAGAGGTATATATCCAGCAGCGGAAGAGAAGGGCTCAAAAAGAAGAATATGAAGATAAAAAATATTGCTTAGTGAGAATCACAATGCTTAAATCTTTTGTTTTAATTTAATGTTGGGTCGTATCATTATTAAACCGATTTATCAAAAAAAAAATAGTGAGGATCTTGTATGATAATGGAAAATCAACGACTTAAAAAATTTAAACGTTATTAAATTGTAATTGGCAAACGACGCGACGATTGGACAATAAAAAATCCAAGTTAAACGAACAAACGGTTCAAGGTAAAGTAACACCTGTATTCAGTACATATAATTCAATGCTGTATTCGGCGAGTAATTATAAATATCAATACATTTGTTAGATACGTATACGGAAAGCGAAAGTCCCTCAAAATAATATGTTCTAAGGTCAATACCAAATTTAATATGAATTTGCTGTCTCAAAAATTAAATATGTTTTATTTTGTGTACGAATAAAGATGGATAATACGCAAGTAAACAATGATAAAGCAATTGTTTTCCATATTAAATCAAATAAGTGAAAAATACATTGTATACAATTTGTCTTTATTACAAAGTGGATAGAATATTTTTTTTAGGTATAATGACATTTTTAATACAATATAGTCAACCAACGAAACTCCCAGGGTTGAGGTTGACGAGTTCAGTTAGTTATTTAAATGTCAGAAGTGCAAATTTACAAGAATTACATATATCTTCAAGTATATATTTTAAAAAAAATGAATATGTCCTTGTAATAAGTACATATACATCCTCATACATTCCCTAAATAAAGCATAAAGGCTTGTGCTACAGATCGAAATCGGTCGTGGCAGGATTCGAACTCGCACCTCTGGATTATAAATCCATCTCGCTAGCCACTCTGCCACCACCCATCTATATATAATCTACATTCTATATAGGTTAATAAATAACTTAATACAGTATTAAGTAAATTAATCGGTCTATTCACAGCTTCAACATTACAGAAAGGCGTCCGACAGGGATGTATACTCTCCCCCTTCCTGTTTAATATCTACGGAGAATTTACTATCTAGAAAGCCGTAAAGTGGATGGGAAGACGGTTTTTAGTGTGTGGAGCAAAAAAAAATCAGATCTTCACTTCGTTATACAACCATGGTGGCTAAAAAAACACTTAAAACCTGGTTACATATTCATAAACAATATACAATATGAAAATTCCCATTAAATAAAAATTAATAGAAAGATACCAAAATATGTTGTCACCTAGTAAATATCATATTTATTTGGCCTTGAAATTAAGTAAGAAAAGAATGAGGCTTTTCTGCCGTAATCGGTAAATTAAAGTATCAGTTCTAATCGTATCTTTAAGATTCATTATTAGAAAAAAAAAACATGTGTATCTAATTTAAGCAAAAGGTTGCTGTAAGCTGTGCCACGCTCCACTATGAATTAGGAAATAAATATATTAAAACCGTAACAAATTATGTCGATGGAACGAAAGAATGTGACGAATTATTTACCTGCAAAAACCGAAAACAATCGAGCGGGTAAATTTATTGTTGTCGACGTGTTGTCAAGACAATAAAAAAGGCGTTTTATTGAAAAAAATATTGGGAAAAAATCATGTGTTAAAAACCAAGAATCAAGATTCTGGATATTACCTCAAAATATGTGTACTTACCGTATATTAAAAAGCTTGAAAGATATGAAGTACAAAGAAGTAAAGAAAATAATATAGATTCCCAATAGAGACACCGTTTTCGAAATGTGTGGCGCATTGAACTAACACAAACACGAGCAAAGTTGTTTTAATTTTCTAAACATTTTAATATATTCACCAACTAATTGTGATTACACACGGAAATCAATTAACACAAAATTCAACAGATAAGCAGTCGTCGGATAGTGAAGTACAGAATTGTTGGTTGGTTGGGTGGGTGATATCAGAATATTTAAAATAAATATCGCATAATGTTAATATTTATTTGTCAAACATTAAATAATGGCGTTTGGTTTATAAAACGATGACGTGAACATGGTTGAACTGGTTATTGGTTTATATTTTAAATATCAAACACCGTGCGCAATAATAATCAGTTCTCTTATCAACGTCACCCCGTGAACCTGACCCAATCAAAGAGAGAAAAAAACATGTCAAAAGAAAAAGAAAACATGTATAAACAATTTTTAATCATAATTATTACTTCATTATATTATTGTGTAAATACGTGCATCAAAAATGACGACAAAATAAATAAGAGTAAATATTTTCACGTTGTGTTGTGATTTGCAAAAAAGTCAACGTAATAATATATTTTTTAACGGAACACGCAACAAAGACTTGTATTTGCATATTTCTATATACAATTTGAAAACATGGAGAATTGGTGAACGATGGCAGCTTTTGGATTTCGATTTTAGAAGCCCATCAAACAATCTGCAATCTCACCATCACATCGTGGTGAGAATTAGTCAAAAGAGCTGGAAACTATATAGAATTGCAATTCGGTTTAAACACAACAGAGGCATTAAGCCGAAACGCATTTTGCGAAATAAAATAAATATCTGTGGAACCAAAATAAAAAATTCGAATCTTTTAAAGCCTACAATAAGAATCAGAATGCATCATAAAAATCTAAACAAAAAATCTTTAAATGCATAATGCGTTTGAAGGCCTACGGGGGAATACTCTGACAACAACAATAAAATTATCAGGTTCTTCGAGGCCAAGAAATTTAATGATTTTAAATAATATGAATAGCCGTCGACTATCCATTTACCTGAATGCTAATGGAGGCGAAAATTGAATAATGCCGAGGTCAACCCGGGTTCAACAAAATTCATCAATTTACAAAATCTAAGACGTAGTTTGCGTCTACCACTGTAAAATGTTGGCAAAGATTAGAACTTCCAGAACACCATGAATCATGGGACAAAATTTATTTAAAAACGATCTCAATGCATAGGATGACAAAATCTATAGGTACGTTTTGGTATAAGTGCTAAGAATGAAAAAATATTATTTAAATATGTAATAATATTTGTAATAAATCTACATTCTAACTATTCAAAAAGTCAATACAGAAGAATCGTTAAGTTATATTACCCATAAGCCACACAGCAGATAAAACAATCTGCAATGCAGCAATAGCCGTGTTCCTAGCGAAGGACCTTTTAGAAGCTCGTCATGGGTACATACAATCGCGTGCGAAAATAATAACAATGGATACACAAACATCAAGGTTAGTAATAAATGTCAACATACAACGTGTTGGCCACTAAAATTGTAGCAATTCCTTCAATAATAACATCGGGAGCTGGAATCGTGACTAACCAACAGTAAATTACGACATCTCGAGTGGCTCGCTGGTTTCACTGCCAAATTGTCATAAAAGTAATGTTCAAACGGTTAAATTAATCAAATAATCCACGTGCTGACTAATTTTACCAATCATGTGTACCTACTTAGTGCAAGACAAAGTAAAAACATATTTGAAAATAACTAAATAAGCGGAGTGTGAGCGTAAAAAAACAATTTTGAATTTGTAAAATCAAAGGTTTTTTCAGCGAATTAAATACTGACAAATATACTGTTAGATTTCCTGACAAAAAACATTAACCAGTACATATAAAATAATGATGTACAGGTTTTGTCCATTTAACTGGGGCACTGTGTGACTTATAAAATATTAGACACACGATAAAAATGTATTCAATAATATCCACCACATGGAAGTAATGTACACAAGGGCACTCCCGATGCCGACAAAATATTTATGTACGAAAATTCATGACACCATATTTATACTGACGCTTAAATTAATAGAGTTTACATTAATTCTTGCTAGGGCATTCCAGGCATGGAATGCGAATCTATTTTATTTTCCTAATCAGAATGAAGCGCAACACAATTTCCTTGAATTATATTTGCGGAACAATCGGGAATATTTATAATCAACAAAATTTGGAATGAAATGTTTTGCATATTTTCAATGGTCGATTTCCGTAAAAGGATTTACTTACCTATATGTTATCACACAAAGCTACACGGTTTTGCGAACATACAATAGATTCTAGTTTATTTACGGTATCGTTCTTAAACACTCCGGAAGCATTTCAGTCACATGTTCAGGGTTTTTGTGATACAAGAGTTGTACGTATTGTAAGATATATTCAATAATGCTTTGTCATTACACCAAAGCTTCTACTTTACTGAAATGTGGATATAAAAAATACGAGGAACGTTGAAACTATTCGACCATCATAATAATATTATGTAAATGTAATTAAGTAATAACTTACAATGTCTGAGAAAATATGCTGTAAATGTTTGGGTTAAATCCAAAGACGAGTGATTTTAATGTACTATTTTTAATCGGATTATTGATGTTGTATTTTGAGTCATTTGTTATGACTTTTTGATTCTTAAATTTAATTTTCGCCAAACATCTTGAACGAGCTTCCGGTTGCGCAGAGTGCAAATTTGTGTCTTTTGCTTCGTTTGTTTACGTGCAAATCGCCCCCCTTCTCGGCTAAAAATTCAAGATGTTAGATTATAACTTCTAGCCTTCCTTAAACTATTAAAGAATGACCGTTACCGTCACGACTTTCGCTTACCTCTACAAATAACAAATTCAGGTCAGTTGGTTTATTCGATTTAATACACTAATATATTTACAATTCAGCTGTTCACAAAAATATTAAGGCAATTCTTGATTTGAAGTGGCTTATATAAGTGTAATGCAATGAAACTATTCATTCTTTTAATCCAAGATTAGAAAATAAACATACATTATTCAACATGTTATTACAAGTTCAAGTTTTAACACTCCCCAAATCTATGAAGCTGTTTTAAAAAACCAAATTAATTCGCATTCCCAGAACAATTTTGAAAATAACTATTTAAAACGAGCATATTATTATATTAACAATACTTCAAACATCATCAGAACAAAGGAATGAAGAGAAATTTGAAAATCCATATGGGTAAGGCAGTTCAACGCAAACTCTGCTAAAGAATGAAATAATATTGAGTCTAAACTCAAAATAACATATTGATAAAAACGTGTTTTGACGTTTCAGTTACAAATTTGATTGGTTGTATCTAAATAAATAAATATATATCCGAAGCTTCGCGAGGCTAAAACTATTAATGCAGACCATTTGGATTCTAAATGATCAATAATCATAAAAGAGATTAGCATTGAAATCAAATAAAAATCGTACCTGTGTCGATAATGCACCTCAGTTGAATAATGATGGCAAAATTGCATAAGCCAATCTTGAAAAGAGTCGATACAATAAAGTATTTTATTCCGTGACAAATCAGCAGACGTGTCAGTGAGTTTTATCACCATCAGTATTATCAAACACTCTAATCACTACTAGACATTTGTAATAATCAGAGGGGTTAAGTCGTTTAACACTGTTTCAAGAAAAAATATAATGCCTTTATAAATTTCACATCTCAACACCACGAATTACAACACATTTGGAAATACATGTACATATATAATATATAATATCAACGATATCGCTCGTGAGAGAAGAAAATAATATAACGCAACAAAGAGAACCACTCACAACGGATACGACGAAACGACTGCAACGGGAAGCTCGAGCAAATTTTTGTATCGCTGAACGCTCTATAGCAGTCAGAGACGAACAACCAGCGATCGATGAGCAACATATTCAACATGATCGTCTAAGCAGGCTGATAAAGTTGTCGTCAAATAAGTTAACCGAGAAGGGGGGCGAATTGCTCGTAAACCATCGAAGCAAAAAGACACAATTTTGCGCTTTGCGCAACCGGAAACTCGTTCAAGTTATTTGGCGAATATTATATCAACTTATGGGTGAGACACATTGAAAGTTTCCGGGATGAATACGAATAGATTACAAAATTAATTAATTTAATTTTAATTAGTTAATATAAAGTTTAAAGAAGGCGGCATAACTGGATTCGAAACACACGGCAATTCGTGGTTATGGGAATTTGAAGGATCAAATGATAACATCGGGGGGACCTCACACGGCACACGAAAAAGACGTTAATACACTTTTTCATACGCATAAACCAATTTTCAAAATATTTGTTTCACTCCTCTTTGTACCAATGTTAGTTGTTGTGCCCAAGAAAAAAATAAAAACACTTTTCTTACTTTTTAATAGCCTCTTCTGGAAAAATCGTTTACCGCATAACTGGCTCTTAATTATTGGGAACAGGAATAAGTCACAAGGAGCCAGGTGCAGGGATGTAACGAGGAAGACTAGGTTGTGACAAATGACGTAACAACTGCTGCTGCAACGTATTGGAGTGGAAAGACATATATGTATATATTATGTCCAGACACGTTATGTAAGTATGATTGTGTATCACCTTCAGGATTTCGTTACGAAACCTATCATATTTTGCATTGGAGATAGGTTAAGAATATTAAGTACATATTGCATATGCGCGCGTTTAACTATTATTGAAATTGTATAAGTAGAAAGTAGGAAACCAAAATCAGTAGAATACCCCTCACACTAAGTTGGTTCAAGAGATATACCGTTAAAAATATAACAATTTGAAGACTCGAAGTATTTTTTATTAAAAATATATCATAATAATATCTAACAGCTGACTATTCCAAGTTAAAAGTTTTATTATCCCTGTTCCCCAGCGATTGTATGAGCATGAGCTGTGTGTATATCGGCCCACACACACCTTTCAGATAAAAGAGAGGTGAAGCATGACAATACAGCACCACGTTGTGAAAATGTGTAAAGCCTCTCTCTTGGCATACAAAACGTCGATTTTGACTTGGTGCCATTTGGTATCTTGGAGTATACATTTAGTTTTCAATTTAACCAACATCAGCCCTGTCAACGGAAGCAGAGAATGATCCAATGACAGACAGACAGACAGGCATACATAGAAGCGATCGGCGAATATCGATCAGTTCTAGAAACAATGAACCTAAATTTGTAATAAAATCTGGAATAACAGACTTTGAAACAGTTTCGAACGGACCTGCTAATTGAAATAGCACTAGATAACCGGAATGGTCAGTGTAAAAAAGTGGAAATAAATTACAATAGATATAGGATTTAATTTAATAACCCAAGAGACTAGAAATAGAACCTAAAAATGAGTTTATATTGGGTTAATTTTAAGATAATTAAAAAAAACGTCATGAAAATAAATTTACTAGTAAATTTTGAAAAACAACTGAATAATATTTATAAAATGGATCCCACAAAATAATTTTAATAAAAATGTATGCAATATGTGGAAAAAGTTAGTGCATATACATGCTTCATTTAAGAACATCTAATTGCCAAATGAAATGTAGATATTGAAGGTGATAAAACACCTAGCGTTATAAATATAAAAAAATCTCAAATGAGAAATACCAGTAGGTATACATACGTATGTGAATTCAATAAAAAAAGTACTCAAATAAAATATGCGAGTCTATGAATAAAATAAAATTTAAGAAAATGGACGTATATATGAAATACGAAACATGAAAGATATTAAAAAAGAGACAACATCTACACCTATCTATAAAAATAACACTTACATATAACTTAGATATTATTGAGACCTCTTGTTTTAACATGGAATAGCTAAGTATAGGTCCCGTGGTGACTATAGAAGTGACGAGTAAATAAATGCTTTCATAAATGTCCTTTTATGAAAATCTGCGAAATATACTGAGATGTGAATCATATAAGAAACAAAGAATATACAAACCAAGTAATTAATATTGAAAACTCTTTTGTTTTAGGCGAAACTATGCGCAGAAAGGATGTTCGAAACTATGCGCAGAAAGGATGTTCGAAACTATGCGCAGAAAGGATGTTCGAAGACTAACTTTATTATGTAGGTAGGTACAATACATAATGGAATAGTAAAAATCGGAATAAATCATTCCTCATAGGTACGGCAAAACAAGAGTGTACATTCTATTCAATAAATCATTCCTCATAGGTACGGCAAAACAAGAGTGTACATTCTATTCAATAAATCATTCCTCATAGGTACGGCAAAACAAGAGTGTACATTCTATTCAATAAATCATTCCTCATAGGTACGGCAAAACAAGAGTGTACATTCTATTCAATAAATCATTCCTCATAGGTACGGCAAAACAAGAGTGTACATTCTATTCAATAAATCATTCCTCATAGGTACGGCAAAACAAGAGTGTACATTCTATTCAATAAATCATTCCTCATAGGTACGGCAAAACAAGAGTGTACATTCTATTCAATAAATCATTCCTCATAGGTACGGCAAAACAAGAGTGTACATTCTATTCAATAAATCATTCCTCATAGGTACGGCAAAACAAGAGTGTACATTCTATTCAATAAATCATTCCTCATAGGTACGGCAAAACAAGAGTGTACATTCTATTCAATAAATCATTCCTCATAGGTACGGCAAAACAAGAGTGTACATTCTATTCAATAAATCATTCCTCATAGGTACGGCAAAACAAGAGTGTACATTCTATTCAATAAATCATTCCTCATAGGTACGGCAAAACAAGAGTGTACATTCTATTCAATAAATCATTCCTCATAGGTACGGCAAAACAAGAGTGTACATTCTATTCAATAAATCATTCCTCATAGGTACGGCAAAACAAGAGTGTACATTCTATTCAATAAATAATTCCTCATAGGTACGGCAAAACAAGAGTGTACATTCTATTCAATAAATCATTCCTCATAGGTACGGCAAAACAAGAGTGTACATTCTATTCAATAAATCATTCCTCATAGGTACGGCAAAACAAGAGTGTACATTCTATTCAATAAATCATTCCTCATAGGTACGGCAAAACAAGAGTGTACATTCTATTCAATAAATCATTCCTCATAGGTACGGCAAAACAAGAGTGTACATTCTATTCAATAAATCATTCCTCATAGGTACGGCAAAACAAGAGTGTACATTCTATTCAATAAATCATTCCGAAATTATCGATAAAAATACTCGTGTCAATTGAAATTCAACAAAAAATATGATTTATTTAAAATATAAATAATTTACTGTTTTCATTTTTAATTACATTAATAATAATAATATCATTGATTGAGAAAAATACAAATCAAACCCATTTAATTGAAATATCTATTCCTAATACAACAAATTTAGAACAAAAATATACAGAAAAAAGTCAAAAATACCTCCCTCTAGCAGAACAGATCAAAACCCAATGGGGACAAAATAAAGTTACAATAATACCATTTATTATATCATCTACAGGAGTTGTACCAAAAAATATAAATGATTATATTAAGAAACTTGATCTGCCAAATTTTATAATCACACAGATTCAAAAGAGTGTGATTATAAACACATGCTCGATAGTTCGAATCTTTTTGTTATCACCACTATAAATATTTTGCATAATAACTAAGCAACTTGAGAACTCCTCCGTTGTTTAGTTTTTTTTTCACCGGTTAACCCGTGAAGAGACTGAATAATAATAATAATGAACACTTCCTTGCACCCTGCGCAAGTGGCGAGTTTATTTCCGTATGGCAATTTCTTCCAACTAACCAGTGTTTCCAGCCCAGAGAAGCAACATTTGCGTGAGAAATAAATTTGAACAAATTTTTAGCGGCCCCTGCTATTTACTCCATCTATTATACCCATGTATATTTTTTTGGTCAGTCGTTCATCATTCATTCTTTCAATATTTATGTCATTTTAAATATTATTTTAATATTATTTTTATGCGAATTTTTTTTACCCTTTATTATAATTATTATGTTATGTTCCCGATGCCATACGCAAATAAATAAAATAATTATGTTAATGTTTTAATCCTTATTCTTGTAACCTAAAACTAAACTAAAATAAAGTACTGCCTCGGAACAGGCTTGTCTAGTGAGGCAGTAAATTTCCAAATAAGATCAGAATTGCAAAAAATACACAAATGTTCATTATAAGAATTTTTAATATACCTACATATATTTTTTAATAATTATTATAACTTGTAAGTAAATAAAGGAAAATAAATTAATTAATTTTATTTTAAAGATTAGTCAAATTTTCGTTTAATGTCCCATCTATACATAAATAAATAAATAAATAAATAAATAAATAAATAAATAAATAAATAAATAAATAAATAAATAAATAAATAAATAAATAAATAAATAAATAAATAAATAAATAAATAAGTGTAATTTTTACTATGTAAATGTTATTGATATAAAAATATAAATTTCGTGTAAATATATAAAATGTTTTTTTATGGACTATTATACACGTCGATTATGCTAAAACCGTTTGAAAAAATAATAAAGTGAACTCGGTACCTACAAGAAAAATATGACAGATTTTAGCAAATACACACAGAAAATAAAAAAAGGTTCCGGGGATTTAGGAAACTCATACCCAACACAATAATTGAAATAACTCTACAGCACACATAGAGAATATTGAATCACTTACAACGTACAAAAACCCCACTAACGGTAGGAGTTGCCTGGCAGTTAGCACAGATTGGTATGAAATCATGTTGTGGAATGAAAAAAGTGTGGTTTCCGTCAGATAGACAGTTTCGAGCGAGATCAGCTTTTCCACGTAGCAATATCACGTAGCAATATCACGTAGGTACAATCGATTAAATTTCACTTTCACTCTTTTTCTTCACAAACGGAGTACTATTAAATTTCTGCTGTCCACAGCGACACAGGAACCGCTTAAGAAAAGTAGAGATACGTAATGGCAGTTATTTAGGGACCACAATGGGGAAAGCGACTCGAAAAAAATCACAAGTGCTATAGGCTGAATGGTTTCAACAAATATCAATTTCGATAAATTTAATTCTGTAGAACAACACAAACTTTGTATTATCAAAATTTATTTAGATTTTACGTTACTCTTGTTGATCTTTGTCGGAACACATATTTAAACATGATTACCATAATATTTTGTTGGACATAATGCCTGTCACACTTTTTATATTTATAAGATAAATTAATCACTAGGAAGAGTATTAATTATTTTGATAAAACAAAACATAACTTTGCTTCGCAACCAGCATATTTTTATTGAATGGCTTGAGTCTGTATCAGGCAAGATTGAGGGTTCGAAACTGGCATTTTTCTATTTCACAAAGATATCTCTTAAGAATTGCGGAAAATTAATTATGTAGGTACTATTTCTGATATAATAGTGATAATTCTTTTCACTGCACTGAAATGAATAAAATAAATTTCTTCTCTGATAGGGATCGAACCCAGGACATAAGTAATTTCAAGAATAATACTTTTATACAGTCCACGATTTTTTGGTGACAGGAAAATTATTCGAAAAACAATTATTCGAATGCTCAATTTTACGAAAATCAATTTTACGAATGACAATTATTCGAATCACATTTTTTCGAAAAACAATTTTCCGAACACACGATTATCTGAAATTACAATTGTTCGAATTTTTATGACGTCATGTTGGTTGTATTGTGAGACGAATAAACCAAAGATTTTTATTATAATATACTAGATGTCGTAGTTAGTAAATTTTTAATGAATCGAAGTGAGGCATTTTCCGGGGGATTTTCGACGTTTTAGTACATCGTTTTTCCATAGAAAATAACGACTAATGTGAATTATTGTTTTCGGATTTATTTGTCGTAAAAAACACTTTGTTTATTTAGATTTAGAGAAAAGTTATTTAGGATCTGTTGAAATTTAAGGAAAACTGAAATATGTTCCTAACTATTCCATGACTCACTTTTTTGCACGGAGTACTACATCTACATAGTATATTATATATAATAAAAATCTATGGAATAAACAACATGGCGACGCACCGCGCTGTCAAACATTATTAAAAATGTGCAAACATACGTACCCAACAAAAATACAACAAGTAATAATAGTCTTCATCGAATATATTTTACTGGCAACAAATATGTCGAAGGAGGCAACACAATGAAACAAAAATACATTAAATTCGGTCAATTGGTTTTCCAACAAATGTTAGTTCGAATAATTTTCTTTCGGACAATTGTCATTCTGATAACTGATTATCGAAAAATTGTTATTCGTACAATTGCGCATTTGAACAATTGTGTTTCGAAGTATTTTCATGTAATCGATTTTTTATAAAGAATTTTTATTGTAATGTATCATTGAAAAGTTTTTATAAATGTAGGTACAATATGTAAATAATAATACAGAAAATACCGTAAACTGCTTAACTAGGATTAAAATATGTTCTGAAACGGTTTACGATTATATAATAGGTACCTACATGATTTTAGTGCGCGTGTGTATCTGTTATTGTAAGTTAACATAAAAATCTTAATATAAATCATCTTTTGATATCACTGCCAGAATAATACAGACGTAGAGATTTATTTTGATAACGCTTTGGTACAATGGAATGATTGGTTTGATAGGTTTAAAATGTAAAGGACTCCAAAGAAAATATAAAATCCTTCATTAAAATTAAAACAAAATACGAAATTTTAATTATAACTGAAGGGAATTTATGTGAACTTAATGACTTTTTATAAAAATAATGTTAAGCTCCATAAAGTGTTGTACTTCGGCCATATTTTGAGAGGTGAAAAGTATGCCATCCTTCAGCTCGTCATGAAGGGGAAGATTGAGGGTCGTAGAGGGGTCGGAAGAAAACAGCTTTCCTGGCTGCGAAACATGGACCGGTATAAGAACTGTGGAGGAGCTGTTTCGCATTGCACAGGACAGGGAGGCTTTCTCTATGGTGGCTATCAACGTTGGGGGGGCCTGATATGACACAAGAAGAAGAAGAAGAATGGCTTTTTAAACATCTCGTAGAACTTTATCTCTGGAAATACGTTCACTTTGTTTTCTAAAGTACTAAAGAATTCCAGCGGAAGTTTCCAGAAATGATATATTATTCCGCCCCCGACTCGACATAAGGTCACAACCCTAGAACATTCGTGTGGGCAAGCTACAATGTATTCAAACCTTATATAATCCATAACATATTTTCCTCATAATTCACCCTAATAAATGAAGGCATTAATTATGATATAACGTGATAAACATAAAAAAATAGTATTTAAACCCTGGACATTTTGATGCAAATATTAAAATAATTCATTTTTTCTCGGTGTATCTTTCCCTACCGAAGTTCGATCATCGTAACGATGACTTCAATTCTATGATAGTCTACGAAACATAATTCATCATATCATTCGTTCTTGAAGTTCGTTGGTGCTTCTCTTATTTGCTAGATTTCTTATCCAGTTAATTTTATTTTTTTTTTTGTAATTTTTTAATCAGTTACAACTATAATTATAAAAGTTGTATTATTTGTTAGTCGTATGCCATCAACACTTTTGTTCATTTGTCTCAAAATACTACCCATTGTCATATAGTCGGCCCTATACCACAAGCTAAATTATATCCATCCTCAGAAACTTCAATTCATAACAGACTAATATTATTATCTATAAATTAGGAATTACAAACGATGAATTGATCTATTCATAGCAACGCTGACAATATGACAAAGGTGTTGGATGATAATCGGGAATTATTGGATATATTGGTACGATACCTATATTTAGTTAACTCGCCCAAATGCCTCATGAAAGCGCTGAATGGAAAATTACTTGGCATAACGTTGGAATTTGTAGGAACTACTGGAATGGCAATTTTATACTATAATATGTACGATTAATATTTTATAAGTCATTCAATTTTCTCGGAATTGATAATATCAAACAATAAAACAATGCGATAGTGGAACACAAACAAACGTACTTAAAGGTGACTGTATAATGTCGAACCGCAAGTACCAACACGAATAATTTATCATGTCACAATTACGTAATAAATGTCAGTTATTATATATTTAAACCAAGTAATATTAACTAAACATCAATTGACATACAAAAAAATTATAATCCATTACCAAGAATACCACCAGAGAAGAAAATAAAAGACGCCCAGAAAAAGATTTATAACTAATCTGGGATATAAACATCGTGTCAACCTTTTGGCAGTATTTTAAACATTCAAGACAAAAAAGAAATTTATGAAAAGAATTTAAAATTATTCGTAATGTATCATGTAAGTAAATATGTATCAGTTTTGAAAAATATTAAGTGATCTATCGATTTCTTCCTAAATTGAGACATTTTTGTTGATCGAATCAGGTCACTGCTGAATTCTCTGACCATTTAATATCTCCATTCCGAACATTTCTCCGCAAAAAAAAACTGGATTTTGATCTTACTCTCATAAGGCCATCATAAGCATCATAAGTCAGTGTTCTGTAATGATTTTTATGAGATTCCATAAGCAGAACCAGGTGGATATGAAAGAACAGATGCATACTATGCACGCTAATACAATTATTGGTCAATGGACTTCGCGACTTTTCTCGAGATAGATCTTTTTTGAATTTGAAATTGGAAGGCAATGACTGGCTGGGCAGGCGTTTTCAACCAAATTATACATTTTTCAAATAATATTACATATAAATTTAATAAGCTGATTTGTCTTAAGTGTTAATCCGATGTCTTTATCACAGCATCAATATCAAAAATATCATTTCTTTCGCTTCTTTTGCCGTCATTCTACATTAGAATATACCAAGAAAAAACAATGGTTATAGAAATTCAATTTTATTATTAACTTTGATACAAGATGATCATGATACTTTTGAGAATGTTAAATGTATCATAACATCGTGAAAAACCTGGGTTATACAATAATGTTACAAAACTAGAATGACGTAATGGTAGTTGGAACAAAAGATTACATAAATAGATACAAGTTCACATGTTATAGTATGGTTTCCATTAGCCAAACCGAAGATTAAATAAATAAAACCGTAAAAGTGCCACACAACAAGGTTTATATAAGGACAAGGACAAACAAAAGGGACACAATCGTGAAAATTGCATCTGTGATGTAGAAGGAAATATGTTGTGCGATAAATAAAATATAATGTATAATAGAAAATTTTCGTTTTTGAATAACAAGTTTTGAGTTAGTTTTTAGTAGGTAGTTAAAATAAATAAATCCATTGTTTTACTAAGAATGCTGCTTCCTTTTCCATTAATATTATTATCAGGTGAGCTCGGTGAGGTCGGTCTATCGAATATACAACAGGCAAAATAACATCTTACATAGTTCAGCAATGAAGTTCGCCACCCATTCTGAATGTAGTGCCTTTATATGTGTGTGGAAATACACTCATGTGTCGTGCTTTCATCATAAGGCACATCGCTTGAGAATAATGCTCTCTAAGACCGAAACTAGAGGTTGTATTATACAATTGTCGCAAGCACGAACAAGAGTTGTAAACTTTGGGGTAGACTTTTTTACAAGTTGATTTCTATAAAATTTGCAACTGACTATTGTAAAATGTATATATAACCTTAGTAAGTCTGGTAGAGCATTATTCTGAAAATATGCCTTATAAGAAACGCCCGTTACGAAAGATAAGATTTTTCAGTTAAATTATTCAGCTCTTCTCTTACTTATTGATTCACTAAAAACTAAGTCAATTTAAAGTTAAATTTTTCTGCAACAATGTTGTACTATTTGGACGGATTCCCGATAGAACATATTCCAATGCAGTTGAAAGTTTCCCAATGCAGTTGAATGTATTCTGAACCGCATCTCGGTCCTTGAAACATCATAGAGGGCGGGCAATCGTAGGCGAACCCTGGACCGGGCTAAGGGCGGTCGATAGCGAGGGGGCGAGGCGCGTGGGCGCTCCTCCAACCTCACCCCCTCCTACCGCCCCTGCGAAGGTCACGCGTGCTATGCCGCGAATACTGAGAAACGACCCGCTACCACCCCTCCCATACACTTCTCAGAACGAAAACAAAACCCAGACCTCTGCCAAATTTCGCCACCCCAAACTAGAACCGGCTCTCCCCGGAGTTACATAACAGATGACGCAACAGCCAAGAGTCAAGATCAGTTCAATACCGACCATCGTATTATGGAAAACTTCAATGGCAGTTGTCTCCTTCGTTTCTTCGGGGGAATTTCCAAGCTATATAGACAATGTTACACGCGAACGTTAGAAATCAATAGTCAAATGTAGAATTTAACCTTAGTCCGTTTTTAATTTTGATATTATATCTCAATAGACACGAAGATACGTAGACATTGGAATATTAGGTAGATTACACAGATATTTCAAAACAACATGGGCTTCAATGCTATCGGTATTACCCACCTTTGTCGGGGAGGCACGTCATGCATATATTAACAATTTAATGAGTAATTGAATAGCTGAGTCAGTGAAAATAATTATTATTTATAAGAAAAATAAAATTAAAATACGATGTTTATAATAATACAAAGTAAGTAATTAGTGGTGAATGTTGTGTAAAAACGACGAAGATCAACCAGATGCTCGAGTTGTGTCGATTTTGATTTAGCATAATATTATATTATCACGATTGATCACGTGTGTGAAAGCAGGAAACATATTAAGTTGCTCAAAATCCGAGATCAAAGAAATTCCCTGTTCTTTCTTTACTTTACAAAACTCTTAAGAACCTTCTCTGACACTTAAGTACCTAAGGAGAAATTCGCCCATCTTTCCTCTCATGGCCTAAATCTACGGTCTCAAAACCATAGTACACTCTTAATACCAATACACCACACATCCTCTTACGCAGCCCGGCTAAGGAACCAATTACCCAATGGTATAAGAGAAGCTCCTAACTTAATAGTTTTCAAGAAGCTTCCGAAGTCACACTTCTTATCCACATACCTATAATATCATTATTATTTTTAAATTGTTTTTACTCCTCACTAACCCAAGGGGATATGGTGGGGAGTTATGATTTCACAATTTTAAAGGGTATTTTTTATTGCAGATTATCAACTGGTATCATGCTGAGATTGTATTCTGAAAGTTTCATCAAAATGTATCTGTGTGTGCTATGTGCTATGTACAGCGTGTTTATTTTACTGTATCGATTATAGACTAAAGTACTCATTCGATTATTTGCAAATTTCGAATATTTGATGATTTTGCAAATATGTATATCTAATACTCGCTTAGACCCCATTAGATTATGAACGATATTTGAATAGTGCTTCTCAATTTTTTTAACTGTCAAATATTTCAAAGTGACCCCAAGCTCAGGAAACTCAAAATTTGAAATTTTTATTTCAAATTGGTAAAAAGGCACATCACTTTCATAAAATGGCATTGAAGAGTTATCGGGTTTTCATAATAAAATATTTAAATAAAAAATATTTTAACAAAGTCATTATCCATACAAAATTTGAATACTTTATAGAATGACTTGTTAGTGAGGAGTTTAGCGTTGGCCACAACACACTCGTTTTTTGTTGTAATTACTAAAATCTTGAATTTTTTAAGCTACAATTCCAGGCAGGTGAACATTTTCATCAAAAAATTCATCAAAATTAATTACATCAAAATCTAACTCTGTACATAAAATTAAAATTGATTAAAGTAAAATAAATATACAAAAATAATTTAGGTTTCTCTCTATTTAGACAATTTGATATGAAAACTTGTATGGCTGAGAACACTCTTAACGGGTTAAGAGCCAAAAAAAAGGTATTTATAATATTTAAACTTGCTACAAGTGTACTTACTAGTGTGGTCGACTGGTAGAAATTGCTTACGGGCAATAAATAAGTACGCCACAAAATATAAAATTGTCATAATAAACGAATTTTATCATAATAATTATTATTATATTTATTTTTTATAGGTATATGTATTTCATAACCGAAATTATGGTGTTTCTCTAAAATCTATTTATTATAGATTTTTGGATTTTGGAAACCGTTTTTTCCACACAAAAGATTTCAATGAATGGTCATACCAATTAGCATTCATTTAGTCGTAAATCGTACTTTTTACCGGAGCTTCTTTCAATTATTTATCTGACAGTGAATATTTTATAGAATTATTATACAGTAATATTAAATTTGTGCTCGTTTAACTCTCCGTCCACATATATATATATATATATATATATATATATATATATATATATATATATATATATATATATATATATATATATATATATATATATATATATATATATATATATATATATATATATATATATATATATATATATATATATATATATATATATATATATATATATATATATATATATATATATATATATATATATATATATATATATATATATATATATATATATATATATACCCAACATTTAGACAAAGTTAAACGTCACGGAGAGGCATACAATTTTGACAAATGTAGGTATATATATATATATATATATATATATATATATATATATATATATATATATATATATATATATATATATATATATATATATATATATATATATATATATATATATATATATATATATATATATATATATATATATATATATATATATATATATATATACCCAACATTTAGACAAAGTTAAACGTCACGGAGAGGCATACAATTTTGACAAATGTAGGTATATATACCCAACATTTAGACAAAGTTAAACGTAAACTTGACATTTCAACTGCTTGATTAAAAGTTTTCATGAATATTAGATTATCTCATTACACGATATCATAAATTTTGAGAAAAATAAATATACCGCATCAGAATTAAACGTTTTAATAAAATTTTACAATATTGATATCGCCCACTGATATTCCTAAACCTGCATATTCCTAAGCCTTTAAAGGTTATTTGTATCGAAATAATTATTTTGATACAATTGTTATAATATTTAAGAATTTATATCCTATTAGTTAGACGTCTAACTTCCGAGCCTAGGTCCCTGGTTTGATTCCAGATAGGAACGATAGGTTTTACACAGTATTGTCAGTCTGTGTTACTGAGACAATTAATATCATAATTCTTCAGAATGTTTATAAAATAAATATATTTCTGCAGTAGTTTTGTGCGTGAATACGTTGAAATTTATTATCCAATTCGAAACGAAAATTATATTATATTTAGTTTAGAAAGAACTTTTGGATAACATTTTTTTTTAAGAACCAATATGTCTTGAAACAGTACATAATATACATCATACATTCCTTAAACAAAGAATAAATGCTTGCGCTTATAGGTGAACGAAATCGGTATTGGCAGGATTCGAACTCGCTACTACTGGATTACTGACCCAGCGCGCTAACCGCTCTGCCACCACCCATCTCACATATACGGAGTTCCATTTTAAAATTAGCAAATAAAATAGAACACGGGATTTTTTGCACAGATTCGATTTATTACGACCGACCGTTTTCGACGAGGTGTCTCGACATTATTTATTTATTTATTTGTATCTACGGCCAGAAGCCTTTTACAAATACACAAAAAATGAAGCAGTTACACAATATAAAAAAAATATTAATAATAAAAAAAAAACAATAACTGTATGCAGAGCAAAAAATAAAAATTGATAGCAAAATGGCGATAAAAAGAAATAGAAAAACATCGATTATATATAGTTAATTTAAAAAATGATGAAAAATTGACAGTGTAAATAAAGAACGAAACATTATATATTATGCATGACGGCGGTAGCGTAAATAAACATTATTTATTAATTTATTTGAAGCTTTTTGGGCACAAGTGCACAATGGCGTGCTTATTGCCAAATGGCAATATCTTTCAACCAACTATATTCATTTGGTGGAAAACTATTATATTTATGGTATGTACCAACATTTTTACGACTGTAACATATAATACAAACAAAAGCTATAAAGAAAGTAAATAAAACATATAAAACAAAAACAATAAATAAACAGAGGGGACAGGAGAGGGGGGGGGGGAACAAGGATAGGATAAGGAGATAAATTTAGGTGTTATGTGTAAGGAAATGATTCCTCAGATTTCTTTTGAAAGCGGGAAGTGTTAATGAAACTCGTAGTTGAAACTAAATTCGACAATATTACTCAAACACTACATCAAATATTTACAATGTTGCTAAATGAGTTTTACTGTCAGATTTAGTGTAATTTAGACCTTGATCATACCGATACACCTCAGAGTAAACGTTCGGTCTTACTAAATCGAATTTGTAGAAAAATACTATGTTCAATAGTTTGATATTATTATTTAATTGCGTGCAATTTGGTTGTGCTCATCTGTATTTTTTATCTCTTGTTATTTATTGCTACGATTTAAATTTACTCCACTGTAATAAACCATTGTGGTTAACTGGTAGAACTCGCCTACAGGCTATTATATCACACAAGGTATTACTTTTTTATGCAGTAAAATATCAATATTATGTACAAATTAGCCGTCAACAAAAACATGATAGACATCGTGATTCATAACCGGATATTGACAATGTTGAACAATAAAAAGTTGTAATGTGTCACGAAGTTATTATGGGTTTACCTAATGATGATTGTTATTTTAATATTGTTTCTAAGAAATTTTAAAGGTTAAATTTATCGGGGAAATCTATAAAATTAGCTTTGACTTTATGAGTAAATACATATTATTTTTTTTGTAAAGTTAAAAACAGGAAGGAAATATAACTTGAACAAAATACTATTTTTTGAATATGTTGGTGACTCAGGCGATCAAATCACATCGCATATCCACTAGAAGACGTTTACATCTCGATAAAAAATTACGATTTAAAGTTAACACTGCAGAATTCAGATAAGCGTAATTTCATTATCTTTTCTTGAAATCCCTAGAGTACGCTAGTAGCCCTCTTCCACATGGAAGCGGAGTGTCATGGTAGTGCTGACAATTTTATTTCAAAAGGGTTTTCTGTAAAGTAATAATAATTGAGATGTAACCCTAGTTCTGGTAGAAGTGCGACAACCATATAATATATATGGAAGGTATTCATATCAAACAAAATCGAATATAATCGAATCAAATCAATCAAATCGAACCGAATCGAGTCCAGTCGAATCGAATCAAATCAAATCATTTCGAACGAGAATGATTACCAATATGTTTTATTAATATTTATTTAAAAAATAACAAACGTATAAAAATATGTACATATAGCTTATAGGTAGGTACATATACGAATAAAATCAACAAACAATTATATCGCACTTGGTTAATTTATTAATATAGTATGGTTTGAGAGATAATAGTGCTATAATCGTCCAAGTGTTACTTAGCCACTGGTAATAAACTAATAAAAATATTGATTTAACATTGATAAAGGTCGTTTCCTTATAGTACGCAGAGGCGGCTGGTGATTGAAATTATAGGCGGTGCATATTTACATAAACATAATAATATGTACCTACATTCATCTTTATATTTCTTACGCAATTCTTGCTTCTGTGGGTTTTAAACACTGTTAAGTTGGAAGAATTGCCAAATGCCACTTAATTCGCCACTTATGCAGGATGCAAGGAAGTATTTATTATTTTTTGACAAATTTATTTGATTACTAGTAGGAAAAAAGTCCAATCTATGCGTATATAGTATATGTTATCATAAAATAGTCGATTGTATTTTTTTTATCTCAAGCAATTTAAATGTACTTATTCAAATATTAATTTTAACACACACGTACCCAATAACAAATTGACACTTTCTGGATAGATATTTATCGTCTCATAGAGCTAGACTGAAAACACAATTAAAACTATACCTCATCTGGAAATATAACCCGATCCTTTATATAACTCTATAAGTTGATTGGAATGAATTGCCTAATGGCAATAAGCCTACGAGTGTGTAATAAATTTGCATATATTATGTACAAAGGGATTAATAAAAATTAAATACACAATCGAGAAATTCAAAATTTTTGTATTACAAATAAATTACTACAGTAAGATTTTATAAGTTCATTTTAATTAAGATTTTCATATCGTTTGGCCAAATACATCACAATAAAAAAATATATAAAAACATTTTTTATTTGTATAGAAAATGGATATTTCTTATAAATTAAAGTTTCATTTAATGCTAGGTAGGTACTCACACTGGGTATATCTAGATGCAAATGAAAAAAAAACTTTCGACACTTTCATTTGTATAAACACTTCGATTACACGATTGTTTTAAATATGGATTTGTTTTTGGACACCATTGATAAAGCAATGAGACAGTCTTCTGTTATAATAAGAATATAATAATGTATTATCCTCAAAAATATTAGAAAAAATGCGTAGAAAATCACCTATGGCACTCCTCAGTTGTCATTGAGATTGTACAAATAATTGTATGATAATTTACTATAAGACTGGATCGTAGGTATTTCAAATAGTTTTTAAATTGTTATCACTCCATCGACGTTGAAAAAATACCACGAGAATAAAGAACACGCAATTCAGTCGATATTATTTCATATCTTTATTCACTCTAGAAAGATGTTTTGTTTAAAAAACAGATAAATCGATGAATGACACTTTGTGTTCTGTGTGGACAACCGGTCAAACAGTCAAACTTGAATGTTGTTGTATAACATTATACGTTGTATAACATTATACGTCAGTAAATGTAAAATAATCTTTACTAATCAAATCTAAAAGGTCGTTTTTACGCATGTTTTTGGTAACTCTTACTATGGACAGAATATGTCTTCAATGCGCATGTGCGGGGCAGATCGGGCAGTGCACGACAACTGAATGATTACATCTCTTTCTAACACATATGTAGACCAATGAGGCATTATAACACCGACGATTTTGAACAAAATATAGAATTTGTATGAGGTCTCATATTTATTTACGGGCATTATTGAAAGTGCACATAATCCTTAATGCGCATGCGCGAAATATACTTCGTACTACAGTATACTCACGGTCACGACTACACCGCGCATTCACCATGTACCTACAGGAAATTTACTACATACATATTATTATTGAAATGTATGTTTACAAGTGTTTTGATAAATTTCTAGGGATATTTCTTTTTTATTTTAGTAAGCAGTGCAGTGCACTTATGCACACACTAAGAAACCGCCTGTGATAGTACGGTGTAACTCCGCTCCGTTGCCAGAATCACTAGGCAGAGCCTGTTTCGAGGTGGCGAAAAATAAATGAAAAATAAAAATAATGTTTGGTTGTTTAGTTTATTTTGTAAAGTTGTAAAATAACCGGTGGCATAGATAGAATAAAAATATATATTTTCAAATATTCGTTGTTCCTTAAGTCCTTAATTAAATTCACCTTGTAATTGTAAAATAATGAATGACGTAACATCTTTACGAAGTCTTCTTTCTGTAGCTCTTGGTATATACGAGTTGTGAAATGTAAAACAAATATATATCAGTGTCTTTTGCTTGAAACATAAACAGTTTACAAACATATTACAAATAACTCTTGCAAATTAAATTGAAAATGATGGAAAAATATGTCACATACATTATCATAATATATAATCTAAGGTCACATAGTATATTACACACCAAGAATAACAAATTGCGAAATATCTCTAAATCATCAGATTGCTAAATGACAAATATCAATTAAATATCCAGATAGAATATATCAAGTATCAATGTAATTCACGACACTTATTCATTATTTATATAAACATAGTAGGAATTTTTTTGATTCCATTAAAACCTTTGTGAATATTGGAATAAAATTAAGTTGAGAATAGAGATGTGCAAAAAGTGCTCTTCGTATTGTATGCTCATTCATGATCTTGAGATCTTGCATACTCAATGTTGGTCTTGGTCTTGCAAGATTCGTAATTTATACGGCTTACAAATAGCAATTTTGAACTATACAATGCATATAATATTTGCACAATCTTTATGAGTATATTTTTACAGAAATTACATTAGTTGAGTATAAAAAATAGGCGATTGTTTCTTAAGATCAATTTAAGTAATTTAATTATTCTTGGTAGTTTAGAATTGATCTTGTAATTGAACTGGTCTCACTCGTCACAGGTGGTTTAACAAGTAGATAAATAAAAAAAAACACGAGGACACACATTTCAAATTTTTTTCACATTGAAATGAACAATAAAAAAATATTTCACGTCAGTCCGTAGATTGTTTACAATCATACTACCAATGTCAAACGTAGTCGTTTTATACAACAAATCTATTGTGAAACGATATAAATGATACTTAAACGATAACACTTTGCAACCCCGGAGATCGTATAGTGGCTAAATGGATGTGAACCTGGACTTAAAATCGAGAAAGAAATCGAGAAATGACGCAGTCGATGGCGGAGAAAAACATATGCCAATGCCACACAAAAACCAGTAAGTACACTATGTTTGTATAAAACACAAAATTGTTCAATTTTATCAAAAGAAGCAAGCTAGTAACAATTTGAACAAGCACTGTCATCGGTAATACACAAATCCTGAAAGTTTCAGTGCTTCAACTAGTCGGGAAGTTAAAAATTAATTGCGAAATTCCAGTAAGGACAGACAGGTTAAGTTAAATAAGTGTGTAATAAAAAGGATGATATGAGCATGTAAATAAATTTTGAAAGAAATATATTCGGTATGTTGAACTGAAAATATACGCTGAAAATCTATTAAGGCCTTTTAAAAAAACTTAAAAGTTTGGGAACTAAATTGCTTTACAAAAATAACGACAAAAAAATTGGCGAGCAAGTTTGAAACGACGCATAAAATAAAGGAAACCATGAATATTTTCAAAGATAAAAGATTGAGGCTATCGGTTTCTCTTCAACTAAGTATTTATGAATGACAAAGATAGAACATAATATAGAAGTTAATAATTTTAAGTCTGCAATATGATCGATAAACGAACATAAATGCATAAATAGCAAAGTGTCACGTTACACACACGTTGCTATTTATGCATTATTTCACTGGATCAATACACACTGCACAAAACATCCAAATAGGATGATTGCACGGCAAATACAAACAAATATTACTCTACTCAGCAATAATACCGTGGAAAAGTACCATAATAAAAAATTCTACTATAATATTTAAGACATACAACGCTCAAGATAATATTTTTCTACAAAGAAAACTGCAAGGTTAGCCGTGGTTGTTTAGATTATACATTACAATAATAAACCACTAAATCCAAACAGTATAACAGTACTATTTGACTCCGTCTTAGTCCGGTGAAGTTAACTCAATTCAGATATTTCCAACGATTTTTACTCTCAGCTACTATGGAATAGATTGGAGATATGATTTCACAACTTTTAAGCGAATCTTTTATTGAAAATATAAGGTGAAACTATGTTATGTCGCTGTCAGTCGTGGATTCGGCAGCTGTTTGCCATACGTCACAACACAAATATTCCTAAATCATATGTGGTCAGTCAGAATTGAGTCCCAGAAACAACATGGCACCCATGAAAAGACACGAGAACGATAAAGAAAATTTTGCAGAATGTTTGACGTTGCCAAGAATAGCACAATTCTGAAACGAAGAGAGATTCCAGTATGAATCATTTATATCTGCAGCAACTTCAATACTTTGTGCGATACAAGTTATTTAGACTTCGGTAAATAATCGCAACAGTGTAATGGTTTGTATTTTATATGATTAAAATCACACGTTCATTAAAATATATTGATTGTTGTGATCAAGTAAATGCTTCACATTCAAAGTTTCGAGGGAAGACGTTTAGTTTATATTACCAATTTCAGCCATATCAAAACAAACAATGAAAAGGTATTCTGATATAGGAATTGAAGAAAATATTTTTATTAAATTTCGACCTTTCGAAATCTTTATAAACTTATAACGGCAAAATCCACTCGAGCGATGACATGAAAACATCAAAAATCAAATCAAACTCCTCTTTTACCAAATTCTTTTGACAAAAACGAAAACATCGCTCAAGGGACAAAGCCAAATTTTTCGTTGAATGATTCTAAAATAATATGTTTCTAAATAAAAATGTAAAAATTATCGAAAATTCTTTATTTTGATAAAGATTACATTTTCTTTGAAGACAAAGTTTTCTTTGAAGAGAATTTTAGATCTCGTTATTCAGTAAAAAAATGTTACATACATACTTGTTGCATGTAACACGTGGGATCCAACTGTAGATGGCGATTGTATGTGTAGTTATAAAATAAGTACCAAACTTTAAACTAAATGATTGAATATTTAAAGACAATTTTTTTCTATAAAAAACATGAATGTCAGGATTGAATAGTATGGAATTCAATCCTTTTTTCCTACTCCGAATAGGTAAACAGCTTGATAGTATGCATGTATGAAGATTAAGTATCAAGCTATTGAGAGTCCCCGTAGATATTGTGTAGTGTATTTTGCCACACAAATTTTATGAAACGATGTCTACACTAAATTCAAGTTTTACAAAAATTGTTAAAAAGAAAATTGAGATGTAGTTGCAGTGTTTCGGTATTTTTTGATATTTAAAAAGAAATTGAAATATAGGCAATTTGTAATAAGTTTTTCTTAATAAAAAAGTTTGAGAAACCCTGGAACTTTTTCACAAATAATATCTTGAAATATTGTGATTTTATATATAAACATTTCAGCGTTCTTTATTTATGGTTCTTGAGAAATGTGGAAATATAAAATAAAAATTCAAAATTTAACCCCTGACTAGAACACGAATTCTGAGTATAAAAGTTGTGTAGGCCTAAAATTTTCTATAACTTCGGGTATTTTGAGCTTGCAATAGGTGGATCAAAAGTTAAAAGGGGACACACACACCCACATAAAATTTTCTCCGAATTCTGAGTTAATCAATATAATATAATGACGCATCTAGTTGGTATTTTTTGACTTCGAAGTTCAAAACCATTCAAAATATAGATAAAAAAAACTAAATCATAAATCATTTAGTCTTCGTTGATATATGTCAGATAGTCTCCACGAAAGATAATGTTATTAGGCTTCGCGGAATCATTCGGCAACGTCCGAAATTCCTCGGAGCCGAAGCAATATCGAAAGACTTCGTCACACACAAGATTTTCAATCACTGTCGCGCCGGTTTATAACAATGTGTATGAGTAAGACAAAAGACGACGCGGACAGACATTTTTTTTTTTAGTTTGGTGTTCGAAAAGGGAGCTTGAATGGAGAATGTGTTATAGTTTTTTTTTTTTTTTTTTTTAATTTTATAAAGTTTACAATAACATATACAAAATATAAAACAAACAAACTATATAGAAAAGATTCACAGTAAGACAAAACATATTTACCCTTTACTAGAGTGCAAGCACTCGTGTGTAAAGGAGAGTTTCCAGCAAATAACTTGAGAATTTTCGTCTTGAATGGGCGGTTTGCACATGTATACCAATGCAGCAAAAAAAATGCGCTCCGCGCAGCCCACGTGCTTTCTCGAGTTACTTGCAAACTGTTTTAATGCAGTAAAAGATTGAAATATTACACCAAATGTGAAATATTTCTACACTGATTAAAAATATTATGACAACCTAACTGGCTATGCCTACCTGGGTGATTTTTTTTTTCAGTCTATGCTTCTCCATATTAAAGGAATACCACAATTAAACAATACGGCACAGAATTAAATTGAATTGATTGAAAATAATATAATGATTCAAAAATAGATACATAATGTACTATTTTAGTTATACGCAGTTACAAATGAAGCTATGCCAGATGCCATCAGAATCAGATGCGATGTGTAATAAATAGAACAAAATATTTGAAGAATAGAAATCAAATATTTCAACACTCCGGGAATTTTCTCAGCATTCACGGACAAATATATAAAATGATATTATGCAGCTGAGAATTCAGCGCAAAAGGAATCGATAACTAATCAAATATCTTACTATGTTGTAGGTTCTGACAGAAATATCGGAAATAGCTAGCGCAAGATGGCTCCCATATCTTATTATAATATTCGTGTTCACAAAAGAAAAATATATCATGTGCGAATATAATTGGAAATTCTAGAATCTGCATCACATGTCAAATCAAAATCATGGTAAGTATAATATAGAGCTTTATTTTAAAACAGTAAAAAGTTTCAAACGGATATCATGTAGATAGAGCATGCTATGATTTTATTAAATATCATCGTACCGCAATCTTCTTTGTTATTCTCTCTAATCCAGACCTGCCACGGTACCTCAAAAACAAATCCACTTATTTGCTTTATTTTATTTTATTTGAAGTATACAAACAATGACTGGCCAAATAAACAGATGATACATAATATAAAAAAAATAGTCACGCCCAGCATCAATTAAATGTATAATACATTATTAATTAATTAATTTAATAGTGTAAGAAAAAAACAAAGGAGATAAAATAAAATAAAAATTGAAACTGCAATATATTATGCTACCATGTGTGTTTTCCAATCATGGCCTTCCACTCCGATCTGCTGAACGTACGACACTACCCATCCCTGTCCATAACACGAATTTTTCATCTCGACGTTCGAAGTACAATCCGGAAAGTCCGATTTGAAAAGTCCGGATATTGCGACGTCTAACTAACTTTGTATTTTTAAGAAAAAAATAAAGAAGGGATATTTATTCCTAACCACCTGATCCCGATTTCCTCTCCTTGTTCTTTCCCAATCCTTTTTATGCTATGATGATTTATTTTTTTAATAGATATTTATCTTAGTGTTATGAATAATTTCTTTGTTTTCGCTTTCATTCTTTTGTTGATGTCTTCTTCTTCTTCTTCTTTGTCAGCCATCTCTCCACTGCTGGATGTAGGCCTCCTCCAATGAACTCCATCTCTCTCGGTCCTGTGCTTCCCCCAGCCAACCCCTTCCCGCAACCGGAATGATCGTCCATCCATCTTTTTTGTGGTCGCCCTACCGGTCTTTTATTTTCCCACAGTCTCCATTTTAGTATTCTGGGTGTCCACCTCTTGCTACCCTGTCTTGCAACATGCCCTGCCCACTGCCATTTCAACTTTGCAACACGGTCTGCTATGTCAACGACTTTTGTTTGGCGTCTTATTTCTTCATTTCTTATTTTATCCTGGAGGCTCACTCCTAACATTTGCCGTTCCATAGCTCGTTGCGTACATTTCAGTTTGTACCTATATTGTGTTGG
Source organism: Molanna angustata (assembly GCA_963576475.1). NCBI lineage: Eukaryota > Metazoa > Arthropoda > Insecta > Trichoptera > Molannidae > Molanna > Molanna angustata. Next base: position 16,125,534 of record OY754975.1, read on the forward strand.
CAGTTAGTGTCATTGTTTCCAATCCATATGTTAGCACTGGGAGGATACATGTTTCAAAGACCTTTCTTTTCAAATTCATCGGAATGTCTTTGTTTTTCAGGATGTGACCGAGTTTACCGAAGGCCGCCCAACCTAGTCCAATTCGTCTGGGTATCTCTGCTAATTGATTTTCCTTTTCCAGTTTTATTTTGTGCCCCAGGTATATGTAATCTTCAACGGCTTCAACTGTGTTATTATTAATTATCAAATTGATGTTGGATGGGCTCAGGATTTTAGTTTTCGAAATATTCATCTACAGGCCTACCTCCAAGGAAGCATTATGGAGTTCTTTTATCATACCTTTCAATTCTTCTAGGTCGTCGGTGATAAGCACAATGTCATCTGCGAATCGAAGGTGGTTCAGATATACACCGTCAATTTTTAATCCTTTAAAAATTGATTGAATCCTTTAAAATTTTTTGTTGATGTAGGTACATATATAATTTTGTCACACTGTGTAATCTGGTTAGTTGGAATAAATTGTCTAATGGTAATAAGCCCGCCAGTGTGCATTACGTTTGTTTATATTATGTTCAAAAGATAAATAAATAAATAATGACATACTATGAAATTTGGACGCCCCTGTATAACTAGAGCATTAACAGTACATTAACTAGAGCTGAGGAGTTTTCCATGGACAATGGGTGGGTATCTTTTTTAATGATTTTTATTTATTTATTTTTTTTTATTTTTTATTTTTTTTTTTTAAATTGAAGCTAACAATGTACAAAGAATAGTATATATGTATAAAAATATCAAATATAACAATTATCATCTCCGTACATCAATTATTAGCTTACAATACTATCATGATTTATTACAAAATACAGTCATATATACAAGATACAAAATCATATGTGTGTGTGAGGGTGTATATGTGTGAAGGTGTGTGTGTGTATGTGTGTGTATGTGTAAGTGTACATATATGTGTATGTGCATGCGTGCTGTGCGTTAGTGATAATCTTATGAAATTCCTGTTTTTAATTTTTGAGCGAGTTTATGTTTTGTATCACTGAATAGGTCTATGTCAAGGGACTTCTCATATTTTATGTATGTGTTTATAATTCTGTTTATAGTTGAGTTTTTCGCGGCATTAGTTTTGTATAATTTAATTTTAAAAGTCAAAACTTTGAAAACGCTCTATGCTTGGAAAAAATATTATTTTTTTATTTTCGCACAAAGAATGTATAAAATATAAGTGAAAATTCAAAGATTGTCAAACATTGAAGAAGAAATATATTAACCTGACGTTTGTCCCGATCAATAAGCCTTGTCTGTTTATCAACGGAATATCATGAAGGCAAAAGAAATTCGTTAAACTTCTTTACCGAATATACCAATTATAAAATACGTTAGCCGAGTCACGTACAAGAAGGTAAATAATATACCCAGTTAACTATAAAAGTAATCACAGTAAAGATGATTTATTAATTAATATGATAATGATAGGCATTCACGACATTGGTGAGTGGTGGGAAAAGTCACAAAAAAATATAAAACAACTGCCAATAATCTATGATCACCTAGGATAATTAAAAATAAATTTTCATATCCATGAAATTTAAGGGTTGACAGGTGGTAGTCTTCAGTGGAACCTAATTTTTTAATATGTTAAATACTTGGGTGGGTGTGAATCATGTGAACCTAATTTTTTAATATGTTAAATACTTGGGTGGGTGTGAATCATTCCCATTAGAAGTCATGTTGAACCGACGAAGATAATTGTTAAATATTTATGTCCGTACATCTGAGATGACAAAACAAGGCATAGTATTAAATTAGGTTATACAATCTACACAATTTATAAAACAGACAATGTTGCATTGCTTTATTCATATTAACACCTTCATGGCGGCATTATTAGGGGACCAGTGAAAACTCCGTGCATTATTCAATAGGATAATTAATATTATTTACAAATAATACATAATTAATTAACTAGTACATAAAAAAAAACTCAAAAAAGACAGCTGATTAAATCAAAGTACCTAACAGAAAAAGGTAGGAGGAGACAGCTGTCCTAAACGCACTGAGAGAGCTCGCAGATATGTCAGAAAGTATTATACACCGTGCTAAGACGGTACACAAAAGCATTCTGAGTGTATTTGTTTTTAAAATTTTCGCCAAACATCTTGAACGAGTTTCCGGTTGCGCAGAGCGATAATTTGTGTATTTTTGCTTCGTTGGTTTACGTGCAAATCGCTCCCCTTCTCGGCAAAAAGTTCAAATTATTTGGCGACAAATATACACTTTGTAATATAAAGTGTTGGGAAATCTGGGGGGGGGGGAGCAAGTCTGGTACAACCGGCGAAATCAAAACCCTAGTGATTACCCATATCATGGATATAATTATCATATGTAGTTCTATGACATATAAAGATATTATAGATTATAGAACTCCATATAATAATTATATCCATGATATGGGTAACCGTGAGCGTTTTGATTTCGCCGATTGGACCAGACTTGCCCCCTGGTTGTTCTGCTCCCAGGTAGGTATATAGTTTTTTTTTAATACATAGTTTATCAACAATGTTTTCAAACTCATACTTTGATCATTTTATTTATAATTGTAAAAGGCCATGGATTCAAATAATTTATTGAAATTATCTTCGTATCAAACCAACGTAACGTGTTTTGACGACCAAATTACAGACCTGTTATTGGTCAAATTTAATATCGAGTTTTTTAACTTTTTTCAATGAGTTATTTGGAATGAAAATTATCTATAAAAATCAATACTTATGAGTGTTTTTAAGCCGATGGCCATAAGCAAAAAATCTTTGGAACTTCATTCATAACTCATTTTACTTTTAACTAACTTTCTGACCAGTTAGAACTCTGAGACTTTCAAAATTTGAGTAGGTATACCCGTTGACAAGGCATTCAATTTGTTTCCAACTTGATTCATTTGATATTTTGATAAAGTTAACAAATGGTAATATGCGTTTCCAGCTGAGCATTAATAAAATTTAAATTCCATTTGGTTAGATACAAAAATAATATCGAAATTGTAGGTAGGTACTGCACGCGACTTCTGTACCTACCTTATAATACTATGGAAAAATCAATAATATGGAATAGTCTAAGTCCTGATATTACGTCGTCTATCACACTAAACACCTTCAAGAAAAGAATATTTATCTGACAACACCTGTTTACATCTTCCTCTCCACTTCCTCTCCTCTTCCTTTCCTTATCCTTTAGTTTTCCTATCATTTTTGACTGACCAAAAAATATACATGGGTGCAAGAGATGGAGTGAATAGCATAGGTCGCCCCAGAAAGGGATGGCATGACCATGTGAATGATATTTTGAAAGAAGGAAACATAAAAAGTTTGAACAATCGACGAGCATGTTTGAGACGATGCATGGATGTAAAGGAAGCCAGAAATGTGTGCAAAAATAGAGTAGTATGGCGCTCGATTCTCTCTGCTTACCCCGTAAGGGATATGGCGTGATAGTATGTATCATTGCTATGAATTGTTCTTATATGCTATCTTTATTTAATTTTAAAGTGATTAACTTATTGCTATAGTAGGTCCTACACACTGTTTTGTATATTTAACACTAGCTTTTATGTCCCGCCGTTGGCCAAGAATGTAAATTAGTGAAGGAATAAGCAATCGTTTATATACCTACATAATATTGTCACACATAATTTTTTTTAACCGTAGTATGAAAAATAGTTTGAAATTTAATTGAGTTTAAGCGATGTAAAATCTTAAAGTGATGGCCACAATCCATTTGCTTTTATATATAAGCACATACAATTTCTGCATGCATGGACTATGGGAAATGATTTTAAATATGACTTATTATAAAAAGACAACGTCGTAAAGAGTTTGGATTTGGCCACAACCCCTATTTTTATATATTGTCATCGAACGCAAATAATGTGTTTTAAATATTTAGTAATTTTAGATGATGGGAAATGGTTTAAAAATTGATTAAACAAAAGTACTGAAAATATTCTAGTGTTGGTCCCATCCCATTCGTTTTTATATTTTTCGTCAAGTGTGCATATAGTTTATTATAGTTTTGCTGATAGACTTAAAACTGACACATAAGTCTACATTACAGAAGAAGAAGACTTAAGCTATGTTAAATAGTTTTTAATATGAATATAAACGTTGTGAAGATCCAGCAATGGCCACAACCCCGATTTTTTATATATTGTCATCAAAATGAAATGTGTAGTTATTGAAAATCAAGCAATATATGATGATATAATAAATGGTGTAAATTTGATTGAACAAAAGTAATGAGAAGATTCTAGTGTTGGTCACATCCCATTCGTTTTTATGTATTTTCATCAAGTATGCATGTTGTTTATAATATTTCGTTACAATAGATTATTAGACATAAAACTAATCCAAAAGATTAAATAAAAAAAGAAGTAGAAGTATAAAACTATAACAGTTGTAACAATACTGTTGTAGAGTGAAGTCGTGTGTACTGAAATTAATTTGTCAAAAATAGTTTGTGAAGTGGGGTGACCATCATTTCATATTTTTTTTGTATTCATATTTGTGTTTACATTTTTTTTTTACGATTAATAATATTACAATGTCCACTGGCAAAAATAATGTTCAAACAAGATCCAAGCTAAATGAAAATGTTGATGACCAGTATGAAAGGTTAACCAAATATATGGATAGAAAGATGGAAGAACTAAAACGACAAGTTTTTGATAAAATTGAAATTGAATCATCAAATCTAAGGAAAAATTTGGAATCGGATATTTGTGAAATGAAAAAAAGTATCGAATTTTTAAGTGATAAATATGATGATATTTCTTCTAACTTGGAAAATTTACTTGTCCTGAAAAAAGAAGTAAACCACCTGTCTGAAGAAAATTTACGTAAAAATGTCAAAATAAAAAATCTAGAAAATCGTCTCGCTGAATTAGAGCAGATTAACATTAGTCAAAATTGTGTGGAGCTTGCTGGTGTAGATATTTTGTTGGGAGAACCTCCAATAGAAACTGTTAAAAGGATTATAAATGAGCTGAATGTGCAGATCCAACCAGGAAAAATAAATAAAGTTACCCGTTATGCTGACAGATCCCATGGAAAGGAAGCCCTTCATAGATTCAAAGTTGAATTTAATGATGCGCTGTCCCAACAGGCGCTACTCGAGGCTAGAAAAAGGGCAAGGGATTCAAATCGTAATTTTTATATTGGTGAGGTGTTGTCACCTTACTTCAAGGAACTTTTGTGGAAAACAAAGCAAAAGGCCAAAGAACTTCATTATCAATATGTCTGGTTTAAGAATAATAGGGTCCTCACTAGAAAAAATTCAGATATCTCTTCAAAAGTATTTACCATCAAGCATATTGACGTTTTGGATAGAATAATTGAGTAATTGCTGAAGTTAACTTATTTCAGTCTTTTTTATGTTATTTTTATATAAGAAATGGATTTGGATTATCTTTTGGATTTGAATGATGATTCAGGGGTAAGTCATGATATTGATAGTCCTTTAACATGTGAAGCATTTTTGAATGACTCAAAACTGTCTATATTTTGTATGAATATTAGAAGTATCAACAAAAATCTTGATGAAACACTTGTCATCTTGAACTCTATGAGACATTGTTTTGATATTATAGTATTGAGCGAAGCTTGGTTAAAAGAGACGATGACTATACCTAATGTTAATGGTTTCTCCACTTATAATACAAATAAAAGCACTTTTCAAAATGATGGAATTGTCATTTATATCAAAAAAGATATATCAGTGACTGTGGAGGAAGTATCCATTCCTTATGCGAACTGCTTGAAACTTCTACTAAATAATGCAATCAGCTTGATAACTATTTACAGATCTCCATCTCAGGCAAATATAGATACTTTTCTGCAGGCTCTGGATAATTTGCTTTCTTCGGAATCAATGCATCAGAATTTAGTTTTGTGTGGGGATATTAATATAAATATCCTAGATACAGATAGTACAAGAACACAACAATATTTGTCGCTTTTGACATTCTATGGATTAAAATCTGTAATTAATTCACCTACTAGAATTTCACAAACAAATACAAGCTGCATCGATCATATAATGATTAAATCCAAACTCAATCATCAAGGAGCTGTTTACAGGACTAATATTACAGATCACTTTGCCACAGTGTTAAAATATACCAATCTCACTCTAAAAAGAATTCACAAGAAGGAAGATATATACAAAATAATTGTCGATAGTGAAGAGTTGAAAATAAAGTTAAATAGAGAATCTTGGCACTCCGTTTTAAATTCAAATAATGTGAATGAAGCTACTGTTAACTTCATAAAGTGTTTTAAAACTCATATTGATAATTGCTCATCAACGAGAATAACACATATTAATACCAAACACTTAAAACCATGGATTACTTCTGGAATCATCAAATGTCTCAAAAATCGTGATAAACTACATATTAAACAACGAAGGGATCCAAATAATAGAGAACTACTAGCCTACTACAAGCGATATAGAAATTGGTGCACCAAATTAATTAAAATAATAAAGCAATCATACTATAAAGAGAGGCTTAATAAGGCTGATGGTGATACAAAACAACAATGGAAAATTATAAAAGAAGCTGTAAATTTGCAACAAGATACTCCTTCCCTAAAGAAACTTAAAATAAATGATAATATTGTGCTAATGAAAGATAACCCTAACTTATTAACAAATCATGCCAATAACTTTTTTAGTGAAGTAGGTCAAAAATTTGCCAATAATTTGTGTAAATTAAACAAAACTACTGAAGAAGTCCTGGTGAACAACTTCCAACCAGCTTACAGTGATCATTGCTCAAACTTTTATTTTAAACCGACAAATGATGCTGAAGTATCAAAAGTAATAGGTGATCTTAAATCAGGCTTCTCTAGTGGTAGTGACGGCATCAGTTCTATGATTTATAAACAGCATTGCTCAAATTTATCTAAACCTATATCACACCTTGTAAACCTTAGCTTTAAGACTGGTATATTCCCTGATCATTGCAAGAGTGCCAAAGTGATTCCCCTTTTCAAGGGAGGTGACAGTTTAAATATAAATAATTACAGGCCTATATCTCTACTTAATACCTTATCTAAAATAATTGAGAAACTAGCTAAAGTCAGGTTAATATATTACGTTGAATCTAATAAAATTCTTTCAGCTAACCAATTTGGTTTTAGAGAGAACATGGGGACAAGTGATGCTATTCTAAAGTTGATTTCTACGATAGTAAATGCGCTAGATGCGGGTGACAAGGCTATAGCTTTGTTTTTGGATTTATCGAAAGCATTCGATACTGTTTCTCATGGTATCCTTCTCAAAAAACTTAAAGCACTCGGCATTAACGATAAGACCTTGAATTGGTTTAAAACATACCTTTGTGGTAGAACACAATACGTGGAAATTGATGACTATAAAAGTTCGAATAATCAAATTTCATATGGTGTTCCACAAGGCAGTGTTATTGGCCCAATTTTATTCTTAATATACATAAATGATCTGTGTAACTTAAATATTTCTGGCACTATTGTTACTTTTGCGGATGATACCGTGTTAATATTTACTGGCAATTCTTGGGAGGCAACATATTCAAAATGTAATCTTGGATTAAATGTTGTAAAAAATTGGCTTGATCACAATATTTTGACCTTAAATTCAAGCAAAACTAAATATATTACTTTTAGTATTTCTTCCAAAAGCCAACCTTCAATTCAAAAACCTGTAATAATACATAATTGTTCTCATACTTGCACTTGTGAATCCTTAGAAAGAGTGGACAGTATCAGGTATCTTGGTGTAAAAGTTGACAAATTTTTGAAATGGAATGAACACATACTTCTTATATCTAACAAAATTAGAAGATTAACATATATACTCAAAGATCTTCGATATATTTTGGATAAAGATAAACTGAAAACTGTATATTTCTCTTTTGTTCAGTCTTTGCTGTCATATGGCATAGTATGCTGGGGGGGTTGTTACAGAACAAATTTAGAACCACTAAATATAGCACAAAAATTGATCCTGAAGGTCATGTATAGAAAAAAATTTGTATATCCATCTGAACTATTATATAATGAGTGTAAAGTTATGAATGCTAGGGAGCTTTACATTTTGAAAGCACTGTGTAAATTTTACAGCTGCATTGATTTGGCACAGAGAACTCAGCAGGTGCGTTTCACTAGACTGGGAGCTTCTCTAAATTATCAGCCGATAATTGTTAAATCAACATTTGGACAGAGAAATTATTTTTATCATGCACCATTACTGTTTAACTTCCTTCCAAATAATATAAAAGCATTGAAAACGCTTGCTTTGTTCAAGAGCAATGTCAAGCAGCACATCTTAATTAAAACCTCTCCCATCAATTCATTTTTATTTTAATATTTTTATTTTTTTGGTAGCCTTTGAAGTATATGGTCACCCTATACATGTCATGTTCTTTTGTGTTAGTTGTCTGTGTGTTGGGTGCATAGATATTATTGTCACAATTATCTTCCTTGTGCCCAACTGCAGACAACATTGTAACATAGTATTTGTTAAAAATATTTTTTTTGACTTAGTGTTTGTTAATGTTTTTGTTTGTTTTGTTATTCAATATTCAAAAATTATAATATTGTTCTTATTTCACTCGTTGTTGTAAAGTCGCTCATCTCGATACAGGTTCAACCCTAGTGAGATGATTGACTGTAATGTTTTTTATGTTCCATTATAATTGTTGACAAAAAAAAATAAAAAAAAAAAAAAAAAAATAACAAATAGTTTGTAATAAAAACTGACCCAATGGTCTACATATGTAGAAGATGAAATAGAAGAATTACACATTAGGAAATGTATTATATAAAAAACTGACCAAAATGTCTTCATAAAAGAAGAAGAAGATGAATTGAACGAAAACGAAGAATTAGACTAAAGGATAGTTTGTTTAAAAATAGTTTGTTTAAAAACTAACCAAAAGGTCTACATAAAGGAAGAAGAAGACGAAATAGACTATAGGAAATAGTATGTATAAAAACTCACCCAAGGTCTACATAAATTAAGAAAAAGAAAAATTAGACTATAGGAAATAGTTTATTTATGAACTGTCCCAAATGACTTCACAAAAGAAGAGGAAGAAGATTTAAACCCCAAGAAATAGTTTGTAGAAAAAATCACCCAAAGGTCTACATAGAAAAAAGAAGAATTTCACTATAGGAAATAGTTTGTAGGTATATTGAATGTGTATTGTAGTTAACCTAAAATAGTTTAATAATTTTCCTATACAAAATCAGTATATTCTTGGTTTTTAAGTAATAAGTATTAGGTATGTAGGTACCTACCTACAATGATGTTCTAAATTAATTCGAATTCGATTTATAACAAATTTTATTTGAATATCAGAATGTGTCCGTTACCATAGTAACCATGTACCAACATGTGAAAAATATCAAATGTTATGGAGACATTTTTTGAATATGTAGGTACCTACATTGGTTTGTTCGATGCCATAAAAATGAAAATTGTCAGAAATATCAAATATTTTTAACAAATTATGCAATTTTATTACGCCTATATCTTTACTAATAATTAACAGACTTTTACAATATATGTCTTAAAACTTGCTGTAATGTCTTGTTTTTCATTTTATTATTTCATAATCACATTTAATTCAAAGGTATATTATTTTAAAGAACATATTCATTCGGTAGGAAAATTAAATATCGTATGAAAAGATATTAAAATGGCGGGGTTATATGTACATTTGTACAAAACGCTTACTTTAAAAATAAGTTAAACATTATAATTAGACAAAATATTCACCATGTTTTTCACTTAAAAGCTAAGTTATACTTGAAAATATATTTTTTTCGTGTAAATACGTACTTCTAACTTTTAAACTAACAGATATTTGCGTGCAAAATGTACACTTTTTTGACAGATATGACTTGGAAAATTTTGTATGAAAAAAATAATTATTGAAATATCTTTAAAATTCAGCATTTTAATCGCATAATTTTTAGCGTGACACTGCATCAGGTATACTGGTACACGTTCGCACATAAATTAGATTTTTAGATGCTCTTGGTTTTTCAAAAGGCGTGAGACAAACACACACACACACACACACACACACACACACACACACACACACACACACACACACACACACACACACACACACACACACACACACACACACACACACACACACACACACACACACACACACACACACACACACACACACACACACACACACACACACACACACACACACACACACACACACACACACACACACACACACACACACACACACACACACACACACACACACACACACACACACACACACACACACACACACACACACACACACACACACACACACACACACACACACACACACACACACACACACACACACACACACACACACACACACACACACACACACACACACACACACACACACACACACACACACACACACACACACACACACACACACACACACACACACACACACACACACACACACACACACACACACACACACACACACACACACACACACACACACACACACACACACACACACACACACACACACACACACACACACACACACACACACACACACACACACACACACACACACACACACACACACACACACACACACACACACACACACTAACATATTGATTGCTTTATTACTTTAGATTAACTCCGGTTGATTGGAAAAAAATGTCATTAGGCAAAAAGCCCGCCAGTGTACTAATTATATGTAAAGAAAAATTCAAATAAATAAATCAAATAAAATGATAATTTAGAGAATAAAAGTTGAGTAATGTATGCGAAGAACACTTTGAAAGCTGTGTCCTCAATTTCTTTTGATTTACCTATTTTATAATTATAAATTATTGGAACTAAACAACTCAGATACTATACTAAACTCTTTGTTATAAAAACGACTATAAATTATTTAGCGTCAACATATTATTATGTGTTAAAAAAAGCGTAGGTTATGCGTTATAAAAAAAACTACTTAAAAAAATTAGCCACAACATAACATGACCGCATTGTTGTTTGTTCCCATGGCGTGGCAGAATCGCCAATAAAAAACTTGATTCTGCGAAGGACATAATTGAATGTATATGATGGTTTAACCAGTAATTGTACGATGACGAAGGCAGCTGATAAATAGCTCGTCAGCAGATCACAGTCACAGATGCTGGTGATGAAGGTCAGCTGTGGCAGACTTGGTGTCGCCAACAAAACGTACGGCGAGAATGAATTGGTATTTTTTTGTTTCTTCATTATGAAAATATGTAATGGCTGAATTGATTGAGCAATTGAACTTTTAAGGGCCCCATACACGGTACGATCCGTCGTTACGATCGATCTGAAAGGAAATCGTGACGATCGATCGCAAAGAGCCATACACTGTCGATTTATCGTAACGATTTGCATGATTGCATGGGTTTTGTTGAGATCTCCGATATCGTCTTCGACCAAGTAAATCGTTAACGATATTGACATACACTGTCGATCCATCGTTTCGATCGGTCTGAAACGACGGATCGTAACGACGGATCGTAACGACGGATCGTAACGACGGATCGTAACGGCGAATCGTACCGTGTATGGGGCCCATTAGATGTACATAGTGAGACAACGGGTATCTATATATTAATAAGTGCGAAAACTTCGGACCACTTTTTAAGAAAACTGCGCTCACGGAGGAGTTAGAGATTTGGCATAGTTAAAGTTTATATGGAGGAGGAGTGCAGAAAGATAATATTTATACATTGTATGCGTTATAAATACATCAAATTATATAAAAAAATATTTCACATCAAACCATTGATTATTTTCCTTAGAACACGAATGAGAGGGGAAGCGTAACTTCAATACACCCGTGTAGTATAAAGTGCACTTTACACGGACGCTGTTTTTAACGCGGCCCGGTTTCCAACGCTTAAAACAGCACCCAAAATACAGGTAACTCCAAACATCGCTTTACAGTACTTTACACGATTATATATGCAAATGTATAATTTATATAGAAAAATTATATACATAACTAGCTTTTATGTCCCGCCGTTGGCCAAGAATGTAAAATTGTGAAAGAAAAAGCAATCGTTTTTATAATATTGTCACCCAATTATTTTGCAATATCAGACTATGAAAAGTGGTTTGAAATTTGATTGAGTTTAAGTATTGTAAAATGTTCAAGTGATGGCCACAACCCATTCTTTTTTATATATTGCTATAAAGTGTGAATGAAGTATAATATTTATACAATTTCTGCTCGCATGGACTATGCGTAATGGTTTTAAATATGACTGTTTATCAACGTTGTAAAGAGATTGGTTTGGCCACAACCCCCATTTTTAAATATTATCATCGAAAACAAATTGTAATGTGTACCTATTGAAAATTTAGTAATTTTGGATGTTGGGATGTGGTTAAAATTTGATTAAACAAACGTAGGTACTGAAAAGATCTAGTATTGGTCACATCCCATTCGTTTTTATATTTTTTCATCAAGTGTGCATTATATTTTTGCTCAATTTTGAACTATAGTAAATAGTTTTTAATTTGAATATAAATGTTGTGAATAGTTCAGTAATGGCCACAACCCCCATTCTTTAAATATTAGGTGTTGAAAATTATTCAAAATAGGATGATATAAATGGTTTAAATTTAATTAAACAAAAGTATTGAAAAGATTCTAGTGCAGGTTATATCGTCACATCCCATATCCCATTCATTTCATATGTATTTTCATCAAGTGTGCATATCGTTAATAATATTTCTGCACAATAGACTATTAGACTTAAAACTAACCCAAAAGACTAAATAAAAAAGAGAAAAATAAGTATAAGACTATAAGAAATAGTTTGTATAAAAAACTATTCCAATGGTCTACATAAAATAAGTAAAAATACATATACCTAATAGAAGAATTAGACTATTGGAAATAGATTGTATAAAAGCTCACCCAAAGGTCTACAAAAAAGAAGAAGAAGAATATTTAGACTATTGGAAATAGTTTGTATAAATACTGACCAAAAGGTCTACATAAAAGAAAATGAATAAGACTATTGGAAATAGTTTGTATTAAAACTCTCCCAAAAGTCTACGTACTTAAATGAAGAAGAATAATAATTAGACTAAAGGAAATAATTTTTATAAAAAAATGAGCCAAATGTATACATAAAAGAAGAAGAAGATGAATTAGACAATAGGAAATAGTTTGTATAAAAACTGCCCTAAAGGTCTACATAAAATTAAGAAGAAAAAGAATTAGACTCCAGGACCCGCCGCTTCAGGCCCTTCAGTACCTCCCGTCCCTTTAATCCCTCATTACGTCCCTTCCCATCTGGCCCTTCAGTACCTTCCGTCCCTTCAAGCAGTTTTATACCTCCCGTCCCTTCAGGCCCTTTAGTGCCTCCCTTCCCTTCATTACATCCCGTCCCATCAGTCGGTTAAGAAAAGTTTAAATCCAGAAACCATCCTGGAAGAACCGCGAAGAGATGAAAGAACCTTCTTTTCCCAGGATGCTCTACTTAATAGGTAAAATGACTAAATACACGAAGAAGAAGAAAAAAGTTTAAACCCAGATACCTGCGAAGAGATGGAAGGACAGTTGGACCTTCTTCTCCCAGGATTCTCCAACTTCATAGGTAAAATGACCAAAAATACACGATGAAGAAGAAGAAGAAGAAATAAGTTTAAATCCAGATACCTGCGAAGAGATGGAAGGAAAATTGGACCTTCATCTCCCAGGATAGTTCATCTTCATAGGTAAGATGACCAAGTACACGTTGAAGAAAAAGAAGAAAAAAGTTTATATGCAGAACCCGTCCTGGAAGACCTGTGAAGAGATGGAGGGACAGTCGGACCTTCTTTTCCCAGGATACTCCCCCTTCATAGGTAAAACGACCAAATACACGAAGAAGAAGAAGAATAAGAAAAAAGTTTAAATCCAAAAACCATCCTGGGCATACGCTCGACAATTCACCAAAGTTTCATTATAATCGGACAAACGGTTGATAAATAAATAAATAAAATAATTTTCCTATAGGAAATCAGTATAGGTATATTATTGTTGATTTTTAAGTAAATAGTATTAGGTAGGTACCTACCTACAACAACCTTCTAAATAAATTCGATTCCTAACAAATTTTATTTGAATATCACATTCTTTCTGTAGCCATGGAAACGATTCGAACACGTAAGTAATATCGAATGGTTGGGATACATTTTTTGAATATGTAGGTACCTACATTGGTTTGTTCGATGCCATAAAAATGAAAATTGTCAGAAAAATCAAATATTATTTACAAATTATGCAATTTTATTATGCCTATATCTTTACTAATAAATAACACATTTTTACAATATATGTCTTAAAACTTGCCGTAATGTCTTGTGTTTCATTTTATTATTTCATAATTACATTTATTTCAAAGGTTTATTATTTTCAAGAACATATTCATTCGGTGGGAAAATGAAATATTGTATGAAAAGATATTAAAATGGCGGCGTTTATGTACAAAAGGCTTACTTTAAAAATAAGTTAAACATTATAATTATACCAAATATTCACCATGTTTTTCACTTAAACGCTAAGTTATACTTCAAAATATATTTTTTTTGTGTAAATACCTACTTCTAACTTTTAAACTTACAGATATTTGCGTGCAAAATGTACACTTTTTTGACAGATACGACTTGGAAAATTTTGTATGAAAAAAATAATTATTGAAATATTTTTAAAATTCAGCATTTTTATCGCATTCTTTTTAGCGTGACACTGCATCAGGTATACAGGTACACGTTCGCACTTAAATTAGATTTTTAGATGCTCTTGGTTTTTCAGAAGGCGTGAGACAAACACACACACACACATACACACACACACACACATACACTAACATTTTGATTGCTTTATTACTTTAGATATAATGGATATCTAAAGTTTCAACACCTTCCAAATAAACAAAATACATCGCGATCGTATGTTACACGTAAAAGTCAACGCAAACGGCAGCCATATTGACTCGTCGGAAATGACTCGTCGGAAACGACGACTTTTACCAAAAAGGATGAAAATCGCGTTGAAAATAGAACACGTTCTATTTTTTGCCCATCGCGTTAAAAACCCCGTCTAAAACCTGAAACCCGTTGAAAACAGCGTCCGCGTAAAGTAGACTTAAGTTACTGTGGCCAAAATGCTTAGCTGGTGGCATACAGTCACACTGCAGTAATAATATCTACGTGTCCCCTCCCTTTCATTATCGTTGTGCACATTTAAAGTGCAATGCAAGAGAAAAATAATGAATTCTGTGAAACAATTAAAATCGTACCTACTTATAACACTTATTTTAATGTTTTGATCATAGATCAGGGGGGCACGTCCCGTCAAACAGTGGAATCAAAACCCTCATGATAATCCATAATATTATGGATATAATTATCTTATTGAGTTCTATAATAACATAAGATTTTATAGAACTCCATTAATAGAAATTACAAGACTTGAACATACAATACAAACGTGGTTATATAACAATGGGATCAACTATTGTCAGAAAATTCTCAATTCGTAACAACATACACGACAAAACTACTAACATAGGACTCAATAAGTGGACCATGGGCTACACAATCATTCTATATTATAAATTATAACAGCTCACAATGATTTAGTAATTAATATTATGTAACTAGTCTACCACCTCGGAACAGGCCTGGCCTAGTGGGGTGGTCCAAACCAACCCAATTTATTTGTTATGTTGCTTATATAAAATAATGTAATTTTTGGTATATGTAATAAAAAATATATATATCCACAATATGTAGGTTATCATGAGGATTTTGATTCCACCGTTTGACGGGACTTGCCTCGCCAGGTCCAATGACTTTTCAAATTTAAAAATTTAGTGAATTACGGTGGAATTTCGACTTGTACGCGATCTAGTATTACTTATTTAGCGCCCTTGAGGTGAGATTCACGAAAACGGTGCTATATAAATCATCCAAATTATTATATATATAATATTAGGCAATTTATTTGCGATCAACGAATGCATTATAAAATACATCATTTGCAAATAATGAATAATTTAAAAAAAATATTTATGTACATAAAAGGTATGTATTAGCGTGATAAATTTGCAGGAATCGCTATAAAGCAATCGTGGCACGTACATTATATACAAACTAATAATATAAAACTCTTATCTTTAAACTTTACGAAATACCAAACGCAAGAAAATAAAGTCATTCCATCAGTAAAAGTATTTTCAGAAACTCTTCGTTCCATCGAAATAGTTCGATGTGTTTCTAACACGAAAGAAGATTAGAATCTTAGATAAATGAAATGCCAACATATAAAGCCAAGGCCACAACTAACCGATTTCAGAATATCCGAAATGAAACGATACCCGAATCTGAAATGGAAGCACTCTCAACTAAGATTATTTTGGAAACTGGAGTATACGAATAAATCAAGATATTATTTGTTTGAAAACCATACCCTGATTCTGTACAGTTTATTACAGCATTTATACGTCCAGATACAGAAAATATGATACAAATAAAATTATAGGTATTAGGGTTTTGGTTTCACCGTTTGACAGGACTTACCCCCTAACATTTTGTTTTAATTTATATTTTGATTGTCGGTTTTAAATATTTTTTTGTTGCCAGTACCTAAGCCTATAAGATATTTTGCAATTATAAGATTTCATTTAAGTACCTTTGTAAATATATTTATGTTGGCTCTTTTATTGAATCAGTTTAAATGTAGGAAGCGTGGTTCTCAAACGGCCAAACTAATATTATTTAATATTGGCAGATTGCCAATGAACACATCCGCATAACGACACAGTCTAATGTTAAATCAGTCAAAATATTATTTTTATAAACTATTGCAGTTGAGTTTTGAACTGAAGATTAGTAATTTATTATCCAATGTAAATTTACAAACCTTTTGAATGACTAAAAAGTGAGATATTAAAATACTAATTCTTAATTGTTAAATAATAATCCAATATTGAGAATTTCAATACATTTTAACTAATAAAATATAAAAAAATACAGAACCTCTAGAACATATCTCATAGATATAATCCAGTTAAGAAATTGGTTAAACTTACAACCTAACTTTCGAATGTATTATTAGGTATAAGTATGTATAAATGTCCAATGTATTATCCTGTATAACTATAAATGACATATTTGTACTTAGAATATATTAAAATATATTTATTTTGAAAAAATGTTTAGTGTAAAACTCCGCTTTGTAAAACAAGTGTTACGAAGTGAAAAATTAAGAAATCTATGTTAATTACAATTCTTTGTTAATTACCTACTATATTATTAACTGTACTGTTTTAATAAAACAAATTGTCTAAAGGATTCGAATGTCTGTAATAAGAACAAATAGTAAGTAAATTATTTATAAATATTTAGAATAATTTTAAAATTTCAGTCAATGTTGATCATAACCTAAGAAGGGCGATATAGCAAGGCTTCATGCACCCATATTGCACTAGCGATTTGACAAGTGAAGGTAAAGGAATACCAATACATATTTTACGGAGACCGGTAACGATGAATAACAGACTTTATTGTTTTCCAGTACCTCTTCATGGGATGACCTATAAACATGATACTACACAAAGAACTACAAACAATGTTGCAAATCAAATTGCATGGCTACTATTTAGCGAAGGTTGTGTACTAATCCAACATACTTAAATAGAGATAAATACTCACTTTAATGAACTGGATGTTGTTGAAAACGACAAAGCAAGATCCAAAACATTGAACGGGAAAATGTTGTATAGAAAATCTGAAACAAGGAAATAACCAATAATTATTATTACCTAAGGAAAATGTATTGTGAAGAAAATATAAAAAAATCAATGACATAAAACGATTATAAAAACTGAACAATAGATAGTAAAAATCAATAAAAACGATGAACTTTAAGGAGGCAAAACCCTGGAAAATATAAGATTCTTTTACGGTATATAAATAATACTTATGTGATTATATTATTGGAACTCGCAACATATTATAGGGATACGACATTTTCAAAAGTCAGTTTAGGATTACTCTAGCAAAACTTGTGAGTTTCCTGTAGGAACTCACAAGTGGCACAAAATATAACGCATGCAGTAGTTCTTTCGGATATGCTGCTTTCATACTATTTGCTCTCTTTGGCACATAACATTTATCATCTTAGCATTATCTTATACTTGTTGTTTATTATTTTGATATCTCAATAGTCAAAAAAAGTTTCAATTTTATGTGATTGTGCCAATAATTCCTTCTTCTTCTTCTTCAGCCCCTTTCACTCCACTGCTGGATAAAGGCCTCCTCTTCCTGAGTTTTCCACTTCTCTCTATCCTGGGCGCTCTGCTTCCACCCATGTCCTTAATTAATATATAATTCCTTAATAATTTCTTGGCCAACCCATATCTTTCAATCCACTGCTATCAGTTTGAAACACTTACCTCGTATCCGAGTTACTAAATATCGACATTTAATTCTATATTTTTGTCCATTGACTCGTTTTTTATCATATCATAATATTGTTTTACCACACTTTCGTCTATAGACTGATAAGAAAATTCATTATCACTGTATTTATTATACTTTCATAGTGCATGTACCTACACAATCACAGGATTCATACTGGTCGCAACAAGTATGTAAGTATATACATACAAATTGATGAAAATTGAATGGGTATATTATTAACATTCTAAGAAGTACGGACCAATTGAACCAAGTAGTGTTGCTTTTTCTATAATAGGTCAGTTAATGTAAATTGACGATTGACGTAGATTGAAGATTGGAACAAAATCTCGTGGTCTTCCTGTTTGTTCTATTCAGATTACGTCATAACAATTGAGTGAGAAATATACCTATGAAAGACACTATGGACGATTTCTCCAAAGCTTCCTAGATCATGAGTATAACCTAAGAATTTTTAGATGCTTCGCCACTTACATTGAGAGCTTCCGAATTCTGTGAAGTTGATTGCCACCTATAACGGTTTCTTAAAAAATACTGATTTCGTAACAGGGTTAAAATAATATTTTTTGATCGAACAGCAAAATAAAATATAAAACAACAAACGGTCTCCTGTCTCTATCGCGGCCCGATCCGCGACGGATATTGCAAGAAGAACGAATAAGAACTTCCTGTGTTACTATATTTCACATTATATTTCTTAATATTTAGATACAAACTATTACAAAAATATTGCGAATACCCAATTATAATAGCCAATGATTATTAAAGTGTTGTTATTCCGTTTAAATGAAAAAATAAAATAAAATAACAACTGTGTATTTTAGAACAATACACGAGCCAAATAAAAAGGAAAAATGATTTGAAACTGACACACAAAAAATTTCACTTTTTGTGCAATTAGTTATTTATAGCATCAACAGCGAAAATAACATATTCGAGTGTAGATGTACAAGAGAACACAATTTGTCAAATTTCCAAGATTTCCGTTATCCATTCATCTTTCGAAGAAGACTTTTAAAGTGTCTTTAATTGTGCGTTTAGATGACAAACGACACAAGATCACATGATCTCGAAACAAAAGGAAGTACCTACCATAAATTAAATGAATAATACTCTTCTAAGATCTGTCATGAAGTTCTGTTAGGGTTGCCAGATGGTATCCTAAAGGATGACATCCTTTCCTACATCCTTTCTATAAATTATCCTCCTGTCCTCCCTTACCTACTGTATGAAGGAGCCTCACGGAAGGAGCCTCCACGTAGATTGAGTTTCGGTTAACTTCGGAAAAGCAATCGGGCGTCCCTGGAAACGGCAGAATGCCGGCCAATCCTTCCACCACCGGAGCACCAACCAATATGATGGTGTTCCGGACACGGAAAGTAAGTTGATTCTCACACAATACAATTTAAGACACGGCATTGTGATGATATTTATATTTATTTGTTAAAAAAACAAGAACTTCTCACAAAAACTATCAGTTCGGCAAAATATGATGATTATAAAAAAGTGAATTTATAAAAAATCTTATTTTATTGTTTATATTTTAAGTGAATAAGTATATAATATGTCCTATTCTGATCCGTCTAAATTTATCCGTCTGAATATTAGTACATGATCAATGTAAAAATGTTGCTTGCATTTATACGGGACTCATTACGTCACACCGCGCGGATAAAATTCTCCTATCCACGGTCGCCCGTTGGTTACAGACGTTTTCGTTCTGTGAAACGAATCAGAATAGGACATAATGTAACTATTTTATTTATAAGGAATGCATTAAAGTTATCAAGTCTTCGTCAGGCGACGAAAATGCTCCTATAGGCTTTTCTGTCGATAGGTATGGTGGATGGGTGGTGATTGGTTGTTTTTTTAGCCATTGTCTACTCCTCCTCAAATTTCACCCTCCTTTTTCAAATTTTCATCTGGCAACCCTAGTCATAATTCATGAGAAATGCTAATTTTACTTGATAGTCAATGATCTAAAAATGGTGTTAACACAGTTATTTAGTCAGAGATGAAAAATCTAAGAATGCGAAATATCATTGTTTTACGAGAAAAGAATAGCTTTTTACAAAATAGACAAAAATAATTCAGAAGTTCCAGAAGTTTCTGTTTGTGTCTATTATTAATAAATTTCGTATCTATTGTTATAAATTGTATCTATTGTTATAAATTTTGTATCTAGTGTTATAATTTTTATCTATTGTTATAAATTTTGTATCTATTGTTATAAATTTTAAAACCAGCAACACATCCAGGTAATAAAAAGAAAAGATACTTTTAAAAGATCACAAGGAAAAAGATGGTGGGACAAGGATTATTTATATCTGCGATAAAATGGTGCTATACCATTATCACAATAGACCTATTAATGCTAAAATCTAATAAAGACTTCGATTGGTTTTGACTGATTCGATTACCTATGCGAAAAGCACTCATTCTCAATAAATTAGTCGAAAAGTCAATGGGTACTGGGTACTCCTTAATGGACCTTTTAATACCCTTATTCAATATTGAACAACGTGGGTTGAAATATTAATAAACAAATATAAAACGGTACCATTACCAACGTGTACATCTATATAATATTGGCTTTCATTGATGCGAAATACCGTAATTTGATGATACTCCAATAAAAAAATATAATATTAAATTATATTCAATGTAGGACATCTGTGCAACTTAACATTTCCTTCCCAAAAATAAGTCACAACATTCAACACAAAGAACGAACGTAACAGATTTATATTTACAATATACCTACAAGCGCTGAAGATCAACGATCCGATTTGAACCAAGAAATCGGTTCTTGAACTCGATAAATAATACAACATAAACTGTGCTTAAATCTACTAACCAGACATAAAGAGAGCAATGAAAATATATGCAAGCCAATAATAATCAGCCAAGTTTTGAAAACGACGAACAAGGAAGACACTCACTCAAAATAATTCAAAAGAACAATAAATGGCAATAATATTGCAAGCAGTATCCTTCACAATCGAGAACATATCGGAGGATTATTAGATAATTATTATAGAAACCTATAAATTATGTTCGAAATAATTATACATACCATCACGCCGTTTCCCTATTTGGGGTAAGCAGAGAGAACCGAAAGCCAAACTCTTACATCTTGACATACCTGTTTTGCCTCATTTACATCATACGTGCTCTCCTATTCTGACTTCGTATATTCCCATTTTTCAAAATCTCATTTCTATGATCAAGCCAAAACTTTCTCGGCCGGCCCATACATCTCATTCCACTATTTTCAGCCTTTTATACTTTCTTTGTCAGGCGTTCATCCTTCATGAAGCAGGTAGCATGCACGTGTAGGAAAAGCAGCAGGATTTGATTTTATAACATCTGAATTCATCAATTATGGTGGCGAAAAGACAATGAAATGGTGACACAGCCTGTTCAGTAGTTGAGAGACAGAACATACCCCATCAGATTGAATGAACGCGGTGGTTGTGCCTCTTTTAAAAAACAATATCAAAATTAGACTGCAAGAATCATCGAGCCATCAGTCTGATGAGTTGCTAGGATTTTTAGAACGAAAGTTTCGAAAAGTGAATGAAAGCAAGGTATGGGATGCACAAAGTGCGTGCGTTAGAGGTAGAGGATGCACCGACCAATTATTTACCCTTCGAATGCCAATTGAAAAGGCCAAAAACCAGAAGCTTTTCTGTGCCTTCATTGACCTGGAAAAGGCCTATGATAAGTCAACCGGAAAAAAAACTTTGGATAGTGCTATAGTAGTTTGTTAGCTGAAAGGATAGTTGATAACTCACTCACAGATGGACTCCCATCAACAAGGGATAGGGTTGCGTCTGATCACCGTGGCTGTACATTGACTGCTATGTAAAAGAAATAAATAATGCAAACATCGGATTGAAGCTGGAAGGTGTCAATGTATGCGATCTTATGTATGCGGATGACAAGGTATTAATGTCAATGTAAGCGATCTTATGTATGCGGATGACAAGGTATTAATGTCAATGTAAGCGATCTTATGTATGCGGATGACAAGGTATTAATGTCAATGTAAGCGATCTTATGTATGCGGATGACAAGGTATTAATGTCAATGTAAGCGATCTTATGTATGCGGATGACAAGGTATTAATGTCAATGTAAGCGATCTTGTGTATGCGGATGGTAAGTATTAATGACAGAAAGTGTGAAAGACATAGAACACTTGGTAAAAATGGTATTCGATGAATGCATCCAAAATTAACTGAGAATGAATGGAGTCTAAAAGAGATGAATGGAGTCTTTAGATGGGTCGATGGCAGCATGGCAGACCGATTAGCGCGCTGGGCTAGTAATCCAGTGGTCGCGAGTTCGAATCCAGCCTCGACCGATTTCATTCACATATACCACAAGCATTTATGCTTATTTTAGGGAATGTAGAAAAATGTATATGTATTTTTTTAACAAGGACATATTCATTTAAAAAATAATAATAATGGTACTAAAATGAGTGGGTTGAGGCCAACGCTAAACTCCTCACTAACAAGTCATTCTATAAAGTATTCAAATTTTGTATGTAAAATATTCAGCATTTTTATGAAATTGAATTTGTTATATTATTTTTTATTTAATTTAAATATTTTATAAGGAAACTTAATAATTCTTCAATGCCATTTTATGAAAGTGATGTGCCTTTTTACTAAAATAAAATGTTCAAATCGTAAGTTTCTTGAGCTTGGGGTCACTTTGAAATATTTGACAGTTAAAAAAATTGAGAAGCACTATTCAGATATCCTTCAAAATCTAATAGGATCTAAGTGAGTATTAGAATGAGTATTATACTTTAGTCTATAATCGATAAAGTAAAATGAACACGCCGTACATATCACACAGCACATAGCCCACACACACAAAAACAGATATGTACATTGTAATGAAACTTTCAAAATAAAATTTCAGCATGATACTAGTTGATAATCTACAATAAAAAATTACCCTTAAAATTGCGAAATCATAACTCCCCACTTTATCTCCTTGGGTAAGTGAGGAGTAAAAAGCGAAATAGGAGTTGATAATGAACTACTAGAGCAAGTGGATGAATGTTTATATCTAGGAAATACGATTTAGCGTAACGGATGATTGGAAAAGGATATACTTAGAAAGAAGGGTAACGGCAGCAAATAGAGTAAAATAATGGTGCATTAACAACAATAATGGCTGACCCAATTATTTCAAGGCCCATAAAAATACATCCATTGAACATATTGAAAATAGGTATGTACGTTTTCCAAACGCTACTAAACTGTTTGAAACATTAAATTTTGTTTATCGACCGATAATTTATTATAGCGTACCCGGATAAAAACGGGACAAAAGCGCTAAGGGGAAATAAGAAGAAGATAACTGAATATAGATATGCTTTCTCGGTTGTGAATACCAACGACGGGGGGACCTGATATGACACGAAAAGAAGAAAAGGAAGAATATATTATTCTACTGATTGTTTCGGTTGAGGTATATTTAATTGAGTTTTTTTTTAATTTATACGTTTCGTCACTAGCATAAAAAATATTTTACACCCTTTTCTTTAACTTCACTCGTCTGTCTGTCTGTAATGGAATTGTGCAATCGATTTTTAACTAACTTCCCGAACAGTTAAAGCTTTGAAAAATTCAGAATTGAGTATTTCCGATTACAATGCATGACCTTGATTCATTTGATACTTTGATAAAATTGAACAATTTTGTATTTCATACAAAGTAAACAAATCTATGAGTTTCCGGCTGAGGGTTAAAAACATGAATTAATTCGTTTATATACAACAATAATATTTTACTCTTTTCCATGTTTCCAATGTAAAAACAGTTGAAATCATAATAAAATATGTATATTTCTAAACATGATTCAACTGTCAACTAAATGTCCGCATTTTTTATGTATCTACTAATTTATTCTTTATGCCAGTAGACTTGAGTGCACGGTAGACTTGAAAATTGTTTTGTGCAAAACACCGAAAATAGACTGCAGATAGAAAAACACGCTGTCTTTAACTTCATAGACAAAATCAAATATATATGTACCTATATAATATTGTCTTTGTTAGTGATGAGCAAAAGTCTTGCAAGTCTTGCAGTCTTGGTCTTGGTCTTGCATTTTTTGCAAGACCAAGACCAAGACCAAGACCACATACTTCACTGCAAGAACAAGACCAAGACCAGGTACGCAAGACCAAGACCAAGAACAAGACCATGCTTGCAAGACCAAGAGTCTTGCAAGACTTAAATGCAAGACTCTTGCGGTCTTGCATTTTTTCAATATGTTGACATATTACTCATAGAAATTGCATTGGAACGACAGTAAATGACTTATCCAACTGTCGATTCGTTTAAGGGAATGAAATTATCTTGAAGGAAGAGGCAGTTAAAATTCAAGATACGCGAGATTGTATGCAGGGTCTATATTTTTCACGGTGTTTCCAACTTTGAAGTCAAAAAACACCAACATAGAGGCTTCGCAGCATATATGTTCCATAGACGGATTTACTCAGAATTCGGAGTAGAACATTTCGTGAGTCTCTGTGTGTGTATGTGTGTGTGTGTGTGTGTGTGTCCGTCCCCCGTATTAACTTTTGATCCGCTCAATTCACAGAGCCGAAAATTTTAGAGTATATAAACAGTAATAGGCCTACAAAACTGTTATACTTAGAATTTTGAATTTTTGTTTCAGTCAGGAGTTATCAACTTTTGAATTTTCACTTTATTTTTCCATATATCTCAGAAAGCATAAAAGCTAGAACGCTGAAAATTGGTATGAATATAGACAAATACAAAATCTCAAATTTAATTATTCAAAAGAATTACAGAGTTTCTTTTTTAATATATTTTTTATGACAAATTTATGTGTTTAACTGCCTATATTTCCATAATTTTTAAAAATATCGCAAAAAGCCGAAACACCTCATTAGCATTGTAGTATTACATCTCCATTTTTTTTTAACAATTTTTATAAAAATTTACGACATCGCTTCATACAATTTGTATGGCAGTCGCCTATACACAATATGTAAGAAGACTTAATAGTTTGATACTTAAATCTCCAAACATACATACATACCATCATGCTGGTTTCATATTACGGGTAGGAAAAAGGACTGACCTCCACACTATCCTATATTGACATACATACCTACATGTGTTGTATAGAAAACAAAATATCTTAAAATATTCAATAATTTTGATTTTTGGGTTTATAGTTTGGTAGGTACTTATTCTTCAACTATACATAGGTACCTACTATCGCTATCAACAGTTGGATCTCATGTGTTACATGCAACTAGTAGTATGGTTTAAAATAACATACAAAGATCGAATTTTATGACATCATTTTATAAAAATGGTATAAAAATAATTTATAATTTAAATAATTTTGTTTCATTGTTAAATGAATTCATAATAATAAATATAATAGGTGTAGTTACCAAAATGTAATTTCTAGGTAGGTACTTCTTTAAGAATGAAATTTACATATCGGTTTAAAATAGGTACAAATATTTATTATACTATGAACACGTGCGTGTATACACAGGAAGTCAACATCTCAGATTCAAATTGTCTCATATTACGTTTACGTGATGCAAAAATAACTCTTATCATTACTAGAGCAAATGTCATATTTAATTGACCGCGGTGTGTAAAAGAATAAAATAATATTATTCTTCGAGACAATAATTTTGGCCGATGTAAACAAACGTACTCAGAGGCGTTGCAAGTGTAGGTACTTTACCTTGTGCATAAAGTAAATACAATTAATTATTTTATTTAATGTTTTCCAAATTTCGATTTGTTCAAGAGAATTTATTTCTATTAACAGACCGATAAAAGTTTCAATCCAAGATGTGCGAGATATGTATGCCAGATCTATATTTTTCATGGTTTTTTCAACTTTGAAAATACCATTCCTATGGAGCACGTTACAACTATTTAATTTTCATACGAATAATACTGCCGAAGGCCATTTACAATTACAATTATACACAATACAAATAAAAATATTCATCACAGTCAATTAGAAAATCATAATAATGTACCTATTTATTTTATCGATTGAATGAATATGCAAACAAAGCATTAAATATACATATAAGGGACACACACAGACACACTAAGCCTCTAAGTTGGTGTTTTTTTACTTCAAAGTTGAAAAAAACATGAAAGATATAGACCTGGCATAAAATTCTCTTAATACTGACGATTCATTAAGATAAATAAATTATCTTGAACGTGTCGACAGTTGGAATATTATGTATCTATGTATATATGGGTATGTACATATGTATGCATGTATATATTTTTAAGTGTTTAGATTTTCTTATTAGTATGAATAGCTAAATTTTGTATTTTTGTAAAGTAATCCTGTTATTGATTTCTCTGATCTAACTTTCATTGAATTAATATGTCTTTTGGTTTGTATGGAAAAAAAATGTTAATTTGCCATAAATAAATGTAATAAATATTTTTTTTTGCTAAATCACATAGATTTTTGTTATATAAGATAGTCTATGTTTTTTTTAAATGTATAATAATACAAAATAATGATGCATTTTCATTCATTCATTCATACCATCACGGCATATCCCACAATGTGGGGTAACCAGCGAAAGGTGTGCGGGTGTGCATTGCCTTATAAAAGGGAGCACAACACATATGTGTATACCCACACACCAGTCTCGTCTCACCTAAAAAGGCACTACATTCAGCATGGGTGGTGAACCTCATTGCTGAACTATGTCAGATGTTATTGTTGCCTGTTGTATTTTCGATTACCCGGCTCTTACGGGACACTCGAAAACAGTAATAGAAAAGAGTGGAAGCACTATTCTAAGCCGGTGCCTCTCAGCTACTTTTTATTTTATTTTATTAATAATGCGTGTCGTTCCGTTTTCAAATTTTTAACATTTTCATGAAACGAGTTTCTTAATTTATTTTTTATTTCAATATTTTATTATGAAAACTTATTTTTTAATGCCATTTTATGAAAGTAATGTGCCTTTTTAGCAATTTAAAAATAAAAATACAAAATTTTAAGTTTCCCAAGCTTGGGGTCACTTTGAAATATTTGACAGTTAAAAAAATTGAGAAACACTGATCAGATATGTTTCAAAATCTAATGGGGTCTAAGCGAGTATTAGATATACAAATTTGAAAAGAATTGAATGAGTACTTTAGTCTATAATCAATAAAGTAAAATGAACACGCCGTACATAGCACACAGCACATAGAACACACACAGATACATTGTGATGAAACTTTCAGAATACAATCTCACCATGATACTAGTTAATAATCTGCAATAAAAAGAATACCCTTAAAAATTTCAAATTCATAACTCCGCACTATATCACCTTCGGGGGTAGTGGAGAGTAAAAATATTTCACATCAAACCATTGATTTTTTACGTTCATATTGCCAATGTCAAACGCAGTGGTTCAACCATGTTAAGTAAAAATACATAATATCTACTGTGAAACAATATTTAATAAACAGTAAGTACTTAAGGCAAACAACACGTACTCTAATGATGTATTTGTAAAAGAATGTAATTTAATTAATATTATATAGGGTACCCATAGAAGAGGGTACCTATGTATATACATACATAAGCAATATAGAGGTATACTCTTTGACAAAAAGAACCTCAATGACTTTCAAACTTCAGAATTACGTATGATTGTTTGACCATTGGATGATCACTAGTAGGTACATACAAATTTAAGAAATCTTTGTATGAAGTTAGATTGAAAAAGCCAATTTTCTAAAAGCATAACATTTTTTCCACTTTTAATAATAGATGCACATTATTTTAATAAAACAATAAAAAAATGATTAATTAAATTTACCATACAAGAAAATAAAATAAAATCAATTATTAATAAAAAAAACACGGCACTCGGCTCTGAACGAGCGGTATGTATGTCAAAGAAAGGATTAGTACTTCTCTTGTGTTACGCCGCCGTTAGACAAACATGACATTTATGTTACTATCATAAAAGTATATTTTTGCATGAGTTTTCACGAAATAAGACATTTTGAATCTGGCACGGTTCATATTTTAACATCCTGTGTAGGACGTAGGTATATGTTTCTGTGCGAGTTTTGACATGATATAATATTATACCTACATAAATATCTATCATTCAAGTAAGTTGGAAGGTATATTCATTATTTCACGAGTTGCATGTAACACATGAGACACAATTTAAGAGTACGTATCAAACTAAAAACACACATTAATAAATATTTTAAGTTTTCTTATTTTCCAACAACAACTGTCGATTTGTTTAAGGGAATTTATTCTCTTAACATATCAAGCGATGATACGCGAGATTTGTATGCCAGGTCTATATTTTTCGTGTTTTTTTCAACTTTGGAGTAAAAAAAGTCAACTTAGAGGCTACTCAGCATATATGTTATATAAATAGATTATTATTAGATGGGTCGATGGCAGAGCGGTTAGCGTGCTGGGCTAGTAATCCAGTGGTTGTCAGCACAGGCGGTTTCTTAGTGTGTGCATAAGTGCACTGCACTGCTTACTAAAATAAAAAAGAAATATCCCTAGAAATTTATCAAAACACTTGTAAACATACATTTCAATAATAATATGTATGTAGTAAATTTCCTGTAGGTACATGGTGAATGCGCGGTGTAGTCGTGACCGTGAGTATACTGTAGTACGAAATATATTTCGCGCATGCGCATTAAGGATTATGTGCACTTTCAATAATGCCCGTAAATAAATATGAGACCTCATACAAATTCTATATTTTGTTCAAAATCGTCGGTGTTATAATGCCTCATTGGTCTACATATGCGTTAGAAAGAGATGTAATCATTCAGTTGTCGTGCACTGCCCGATCTGCCCCGCACATGCGCATTGAAGACATATTCTGTCCATAATAAGAGTTACCAAAAACATGCGTAAAAACGACCTTTTAGATTTGATTAGTAAAGATTATTTTACATTTACTGACGTATAATGTTATACAACGTATAATGTTATACAACAACATTCAAGTTTGACTGTTTGACCGGTTGTCCACACAGAACACAAAGTGTCATTCATCGATTTATCTGTTTTTTAAACAAAACATCTTTCTAGAGTGAATAAAGATATGAAATAATATCGACTGAATTGCGTGTTCTTTATTCTCGTGGTATTTTTTCAACGTCGATGGAGTGATAACAATTTAAAAACTATTTGAAATACCTACGATCCAGTCTTATAGTAAATTATCATACAATTATTTGTACAATCTCAATGACAACTGAGGAGTGCCATAGGTGATTTTCTACGCATTTTTTCTAATATTTTTGAGGATAATACATTATTATATTCTTATTATAACAGAAGACTGTCTCATTGCTTTATCAATGGTGTCCAAAAACAAATCCATATTTAAAACAATCGTGTAATCGAAGTGTTTATACAAATGAAAGTGTCGAAAGTTTTTTTTTCATTTGCATCTAGATATACCCAGTGTGAGTCCCTACCTAGCATTTAATGAAACTTTAATTTATAAGAAATATCCATTTTCTATACAAATAAAAAATGTTTTTATATATTTTTTTATTGTGATGTATTTGGCCAAACGATATGAAAATCTTAATTAAAATTAACTTATAAAATCTTACTGTAGTAATTTATTTGTAATAAAAAAATTTTGAATTTCTCGATTGTGTATTTAATTTTTATTAATCCCTTTGTACATAATATATGCAAATTTATTACACACTCGTAGGCTTATTGCCATTAGGCAATTCATTCCAATCAACTTATAGAGTTATATAAAGGATCGGGTTATATTTCCAGATGAGGTATAATTTTAATTGTGTTTTCAGTCTAGCTCTATGAGACGATAAATATCTATCCAGAAAGTGTCAATTTGTTATTGGGTACGTGTGTGTTAAATTAATATTTGAATAAGTACATTTAAATTGCTTGAGAAAAAAAAAATACAATCGACTATTTTATGATAACATATACTATATACGCATAGATTGGACTTTTTTCCTACTAGTAATCAAATAAATTTGTCAAAAAATAATAAATACTTCCTTGCATCCTGCATAAGTGGCGAATTAAGTGGCATTTGGCAATTCTTCCAACTTAACAGTGTTTAAAACCCACAGAAGCAAGAATTGCGTAAGAAATATAAAGATGAATGTAGGTACATATTATTATGTTTATGTAAATATGCACCGCCTATAATTTCAATCACCAGCCGCCTCTGGTTGTCAGTTCGAATCCTGCCTTGACCGTTTTCTTTCACCTATAGCATAAGCATTTATGCTTATTTTAGGGAAAGTAGGAAGATACATATATATGTACTTGTTTAGCAAGGACATATTCATTTTGTATGTAATGTTTTTTAACATTTTTTATAAAAATTGAATTTAGTGACGACATCTTTTCATACAATTTGTAAGGCATCTCAAAATTTAACAATTATTGTAATAAAATAGTTTAGTGACGACATTTCATAAAAATTGTGTGGCAGTGACCTATACACAATATATTATTAGGCAATGAAATATAATATAATTGATCTAAGGTGACTAAATAGTTTGATACTTAATCTTCAAAATAAATACATACCATCAAACTGTTTTCATATTCTGGGTAAGAAGGAAGGACTGACCTCTCCATACTACCCTATTTTGACATACATACCTACATGTTTTGTATAGAGTACAAAATATCTTAAAATATTCAATTGTTTGTATTTAGGGGTTTCTATTTCTGTGCGTATTCTTTAACTAAACATACTATCGCATGTCTGATAGTTTCCTTGTATTTATTTGTATATTATTATAATTTTAGGGAGAGGACTTATATAATTGACATCAATGTTCATGACTAGAAAAATATTTTGTTAGATATTTTCATAAGAATAATCTTTGAAAGATTTATTATATTCAGACAATGATTTTAGTTTTGATTCACTTCAGCTTATACATCGACGTTATGGATCTTAAATTCTTCAACATGTTTGTATTTAATTTTTTATTTTTATAACTATAATAACAACATAATATGAAAATACAGAAATTTCAAGACGACATATAAACGATATTTCATAGTTTGGTGATTTTTTTTTTCCAAAAATTGTAATAATTTGATCTTAGATTATATATGTTTGATAGGTACCTAAAATTATATAACATGTTTACTTTAAGGAAAATTTAGGTTTCATTAAAAAAAATCGAATATGTACCTACTTTACCTACTCATAAAAGTGCAAGACTTGCAAGACTCTTGCTGCAAGACCAAGACCAAGACTATGTATGCAAGACCAAGACCAAGACTATACTTGTAAACGCAAGACCAAGACCAAGACCGCGGGTGCAAGACCAAGACCAAGACCACCCCGGTCTTGGTCTTGGTCTTGCATTTGCTCATCACTAGTCTTTGTAAACATACTTATTCTAAAGCTCCTCGTGTTTAGTTGAATTTGTAAACAACAAATATCTAATATTAGTTATTTTTGTGTCAGCCATTGCATTAACTGGTTCCTAAATTAGTTTTTGGCCTTCCTCAAATAAAATCATCATTTACCCTTTGTTCATACTTCACACATGCAGCCTTATTTTATGCGCACTACACTGTTTCAACACTAAAGTATATTTGCTATATACTAAGGATTTGTGTAAAATTAATAGATTATTTGACATTCGTTATATCGACAAGGTGAAACGTGATAATAATGCAAAATTAACACTAAACCTCCGAGATGCGTTAGATGCACAATGTAAGCTATAAAACGAGTCAGTAATGACCAATATCAGTATACATATATAAGTACATACTTAAAATCAATATAAAATCTGCAGATTGCATTTTATAGAAAGGTTAGTACAGAAGACACGTTTTTTAATCAAGGGTTGAAAATCGATTAAAGCATTTTTTAGGAGCCCACTTCTATTAGGCAGTCCTTACATACACAGTCAATCTGAGTAGGTAAGTCAAAACGACAATCTGAAAGAAAATTAAGAAAAACTACGAAAACTTCGTTTAAAAAATCATAAATAAAGATTTTTGCAACAGGATTCCTATTTAATATATTGATATTTTGCAGCTTTAACTTTGTGGCTTATTTTAATTAATAAATTGAAATTATAACTTAATATTTCAATTTATTAGAATTATGATGTACTTATAATTATTAACAAGTAGATTAATAATTAATACGGTCAAATCTCTGAATAACGAATACCGAAGTAACGATTTTTCAGTATAACGTATATGTAATTTGTCCACGATAAACCTTCAAACAAAATGAACTGAACCAAAATTCACTGTAGCGAACTCGATCTCAGAATAACGATTTTTTTTCTAGAATGATGTTTCAATTTTATGCGAACACAGTCTGTTTTTGACACTTGGCGGTGCAGTACATATCTATAAGATATTGCGTAGGTAAGATATGGTTTTTAAGTGATATTTTTTGTTTTTATCAGTACGCATCTTTGGTGTTTCTAAAACATTTTTTACTGTGTGAATGGACAAAAACTAGCAATCATTATAGCGAATTTTTAGCATAACGAAACATTTTTGTAGTCCCGTGAACTTCGTTATATTGAGATTTCACCTGTATTACAAACAAAATATGCAATATAAAGACAACTTTATGTTGCTCAGGATGGCAAGTATGGTCAACAGGCGGAATCAAAACCAAATCATGTTTACCCATATCATAGATATAATTATCATATGGAGTTGGGATATAACAAGGGAGAAGTGATATTAGTAGTTTAGTTACATAAATGACTGGTATATAAATAATGAGGACATATTGTACTATGTGTCACGCGCCATATTCCATCCTATATACCTATTGTGTTATCTGTAGATATATAATAAATAATAATAGTAAATACGTGTATCTATTAAAAAGCCGGTAAAAACTTCAATCAACCTCCATTTGTAAAAGATACGGATATTGTTTCTGAAAGATAAGCCTATTATTATAAGTTAAATACATACAACCACGTATATGGAAATTGAGGTAAAACTATATACATTATTAGGTAGGTACACAACATTAAGACTAAAAATATATTTGTCGTTTGCATAGAATATTTCACTACATTATTAAAAATATATATAAAAAAATAACTATATTATTACAGTATTCCGTTTTTAAATTTATAGACCCATTTTATCCAAACTAAAATGGGTCTCGGGTTCGATTCCCGGTGGAGTTAAATAAATAAATATTATAAGTTATTATCCAAATTACAGGGTAAAATAATATATACACTGACTTATGAATGAATGTTTAAAAAAATACAATAAATTTATAAGTAAATGATCCAATAAAAATAAATGATCATAGAAAGAGGATCTAGTGTTTTTTCACAATATTACACTATTGCTCGAGTTATTTGATATCAAACCAGTATACAACACAATTACATTATTTTTTTTACTGTAGGTACGTGGCAAATGAATATTAACTAACCTCGGTGTGTTAATTTTTACTGTAGGTACGTGGCAAATGAATATTAACTAACCTCGGTGTGTTAATTTTTACTGTAGGTACGTGGCAAATGAATATTAACTAACCTCGGTGTGTTAATTTTTACTGTAGGTACGTGGCAAATGAATATTAACTAACCTCGGTGTGTTAATTTTTACTGTAGGTACGTGGCAAATGAATATTAACTAACCTCGATGTGTTAATTTTTACTGTAGGTACGTGGCAAATGAATATTAACTAACCTCGGTGTGTTAATTTTTCAAGGTTAATAAGTAAACTAGTCATACAAATAAATCTACAAAACAATACCACAATATAATCACAAAGACACAATTATTTATTTAGTTTATGTAAAAAAAAAGTGCACAAATATGGGCTTCCATGACAACATTAAGCCTTAACAGGGCATATAAACACAAGCAAGTCTTCAATTTGAAATCATATTTCGCAAAAACATTATGTAAAACAGTAGGTTTCTAAAAACATATGTAAAACAGTAGGTTTCCAAAAACATATTTAAAACATTAGGTTTCTAAAAAAACACCATAAGCATTTTAAAATTCAGCATGTTTTCCCTTAAAAAATATTAAAAATATCTTATTATCCCATTTTAACTATAACTATATAAGTAGGTATATGTCGTAGAGAAATAAATATTATTTGTACTTAAAAAGCACAATAAATTTATTTATTTATTTACGGTATATAACAACCATTTACATAGAAAAGAACAAAAATAATTTAAAAACATATCATAAACACATCATCTAAGTGCATAAAAAAACAAAAATAATCAAGTATAAAGAAAAAAAAAACAAGAATCAAAAAAGAAAACATGGCAAAATTAAACATACTAATCTTCACAACAAGAAAAGTATGGAGGGAATTGAAGTAGGTACACAGAAAGTATATCGTTCAAGAATCATTTGATAAATATAATTTATTTGTTTTTTTTTCGTAAATAATTTAAGAAGAAGTTATTTCATTTCTAGCCGATATAGTATTACTTATACGGGATAATATAAAAAATGAGGCTATTTTACGGGAATGTATGATTGGAAGAAATATCGTAAGTGAGATGGTTTGGCCACATTTCTGTTCTTTCTACTTTATCCATATTGGGGAAACAGCGAGATGGTAAAGAATGGCGCTAAATAATATTTTCAAACTGATACACATTGTGTGCAATTGTCATCAAAATAACCCAAATGTACAAAATATTAACAGAAGACCATGTGCTAGATAGAAGAATATCTCACAGAGAAGAAATAAATGAGACTGGCACGCACAAAGCTGAACTAATTATTTCGTACTCAAAATATTTAAGTCATTAATAAAACCAAGATGGTGAGCTGTGAACAAAACGGTCGACCACCAGCTAGAAGATAAAACTATTTATATACCTATGAACAATCTCACATATACATATACACGACAGGGATATCAATATCGAAATTACAACGCTAATAGATACGAACGATCGATATTGATTGAAACGAATATAGACAATTTTGACGTATATTAAATTATTTTCAGATGATACAGATAATTGCGATGTATGTTAATTTATTTGCAGAGGATGCGGATAATTGCGGCATATGTTAATTTATTTGCAGATTATACGGAGAATGCAATGTGTATTAATTTCTTTGCAGATGATACGGATAATTACATTGTATGTTAATTAATTTGCAGATTATACGGATTTTGCGAAGTATAATATTAATATCTTTGCAGATGATATGGATAATTACGATGTATGTTAATTTATTTGCAGACTATACGGATAATGCGATGTATGTTAATTTATATGCAGATGATACGAATAATTACGATGTATTTAAATTGAAATGGAATTCAACCAAGTAAATTATTCACAATTATATAAAACTAGTTTTATGTAACACATGAGACCCAACTGTCAATGGCGATAGTATGTATAATTGAAGAATACGTACCAAACTATAAAAACTATAACCCAAATTAATATATATTTTAAGATATTTTGTTTTCTATATAAAACATGTAGGTATATATGGCAGGATAGAATAGTAAAGTCGATGCTACATTTTTGTGGTTACATTATGATGACATTAAATGATAGGATAGGTAAAAATGGTTGCAAGTTGAGATTGTGAAGAAAAGATGGAAAGTTATTTATGTGGAGGAAGGGCTTATTAATAGTTTTTCTTTTAAGTAACTACTTTTGTATGTTCTATACACGATTTTCATTGAAAAATTCTCTAGAAATTAATCAAATTGTGGATACAAATATTTGATAATAAAAATAATGATTATTCATTGTACAAATTACTATCGACCCTGATGAACACACGACTGCTAAAGTCTCGAGAAACCGCCTAGTGCCAAAACATACAGAGACGACATTAATTTATATATGACACGTTAGCAATAGGGCGATTCTTATAACGAGTTTTTTTTTATCATGCATTTAACTAAAATAATAACAATGGTTTACAGATCATTAGATAAAAGCATGTATTTCTAATAATTTCTGGATAATCATCATGTGATTCATCCATTGTCCTAAGACTTTGTGTAGATTATAATATAATAATACATAGTGTACCTATTATTGTTACAACTTTTAATAACATTATTGTTGGATTAATACGATTTGTAGATAATGAAATCAAAAAAGTATGTACAAGTATGTATTATTAATAAGTATTGAGATAATATAATAATACTAGCTGGCCCGGCAAACGTTGTTTTGCCATATAAATTATTTGGTAATTAAGTAAAAAAATAACTAACTTTTTGTTAGTATGTGGGGATGGGGTCTATGACTTTTCCATCGCCGATATCTAACAATTGTTTTGAGAATGTATCAGAAAATGGATCTTAAAGCATTTGTACGCGAATGTTTACTTGTAGCTGTACTTTTTCAACATAACGCCACAGTGGCGATGGCGATGGCGTTGAACATGGAATGACGGAAATTGTTTATCTGAAATCACCTGAAAGGAGTAACAGAGTGCCGCCGAATAGTTTTTCGTTGTGTTTTATATCATTCAGTGTCCTGTTCAACGGCTCAAGCGAATGTTTGTGTGTCATAGTGCATTCATCCCAGATGATAATTTTGCATTGTTTCAGTACTGTGGCCATGGACGATTTTTTTTATGTTGAACACTGCATCTGGGGTTATTTTGAATATTCAGTGACCGCTTAAATGCTGAATGAGCTGTTCTGCCTCCATCCAATAAAGTTGCTGCAATGCCAGATTACGCAACGGCCAATACGATGCCATTATTTGATCGTATTTCGGCGAGAATTAGCGAAATGAGAAATGTTTTGCCAGTTCCTCCTGGTGCATCAAAAAAAAAGAATCCACCTTTTCCTCCCAAAAAAGCCTGCATAATGCGGTCGTAAAAGATTCTATGTTCATTACAATTCAGATAACCGCATGAGCCATGAATCATGTTTGTTGTAACAATATCGAACAGTAGTTGATCAGTAGACGGATCTGGAATTTTCACAGAAATTATACTATCGATTTCTTCACTGATATAATCGATGTACAAACAATAATAATGGCCGAAAACTGTGTAGGGAGTGAGAGAAAGCTTGTGTGATAGAGATAGGAGACCGCCATCTTTCTCGTCCCTACTCCATGCGGTTTGCTGGGTGAGAGGTGAAGCCTGTATATCAATCGCACTTTTTGTTTTCACTGGGTTAAATACATAAAAATTTATCGTATCGTATCTTGCAACCCTATTGCGCATCTGTGGATAAAAGTAAAAATAGTAATATCGCTATTAAAAAATAGGGGTTAATGGTAGAAGGGTGTAAATTTAGGGTTATAAGTATTTTTTAATGCCAAATCATAATAAAAATTAAAAAAAAAAAAGTCAAAAAACTAAAAAAAATATATGGAGAGGGCCATCCTTATCACCTAGAGGTATAAAAAATAGCCTACGACCTATTCTCAGACCTACCAAATATACAAAAAAAATCATAAAAATCGGTCAAGCCGTTTCGGAGGAGTTCGATAACAAACACTGTGACACGAGATTTTTATATATTAGATACTATGTACGTACTTACGTACTACAGATTACTGTGTACTTACGTACTACAGATTATTGTTTAGCAATACAAGAATTAAGCTTTATCTCTAACGCTAAATTGCAGTGTTATGGTGTGCACGGAGACCTAGTGAGATGGTTGTCGTCGTATGTGAGAAATCGACAATAGGCCGTTGCAATTAATAATTGCAGGTTGGAATTCCGTGAATGTTTCGGGCGTGCCGTAAGGTTCTCACTTGGAACGCTGTTTCTAGCTGTTTCCGCTCGTCCAACTTCCTCGTTTATGCGGACGACATGAAAATTTTCAAGAAAATATGCGACCGGAATGACATAATCGCATTTATCTTGCCTATCTGTATATTGTTCAATTAACAAATTATTTCTCAATATTGAAAACTGTAATAATATCACCTTTAGGCTGCCTGTCCATTGATGCGGAGCGAGGCGGCGGAGCGGAGAAACGGAGAAATATTAACCAATAGGATTGCATAAAATCGCGGAGCGGAGATTTTATGCAATCCTATTGGTTAATATTTCTCCGTTTCTCCGCTCCGCCGCCTCGCTCCGCATCAATGAACAGGCAGCCTTACGCGCTCCAAAACCCCAATTTCTCACGAGTATACAATAAACGGAAAGATTCATATTAGAAAGCACGAGATTGGGGACCTCGGAGTTATTATGGATACGAAGATGACATTTAAAAGCCATATTGACTATATTATAGACAAGGCATTTAAACAATTAAATTTCATACTAAGAGTATCAAGGCAGTTCAAGTCCACGGGTACTCTAAAATCAATGCACTGCTGCTATGTCCGTAGCTGCATTGAATATGCGTCTATTGTATGGAACCCACCGTAGGCCACGGGAACCCACAATACGTCCCGCATATAGATAGACAGGAAAATATACAAAATAAATTCATAAAATATTTAGATTATAGATGCAGACGTTTTATTTGGTGATCCCGCGCAATTTGCCCTATATAATAAATTAACTACGGTATAACAGTATAACGGATTCTAGTGAGTTATTATCCAAATTAAACTTTCATGCACCAAATAGGCTTACTAAAAAGACACATACATTTATTAATAATAATAACTCCTACATATTATATAGAAGTTTAGTAACTACAACGCGTTTTTTTTTAATATTAGGCAACCCACCCTTAGAAGAGTGATTTGTGCCAAATGGAGGAAAAAATAAAAAATGTGTTATTGATTATTACGACTTACAGATTAATACAATTGATTATGATAAATTTAGATATTGCGGAATAAACAGCAAGAGAGTTCAGTGATAAGAGATGCGACATGTTTACTGGTAGAGGGACTTTTAAGTTGGGATATTATGTCATATTCGTAGTGCATCGGACATTCAAAGAACATGTGATCCGAGTGTTTCTAATTCTGCCCCGCATGAACAAGAAGGGTTTTCTTTTATATTCATTTTATAAAGGTGAAAGGCAATTGAGCAATGACCCAATCTCATTCTCGAGATATTAGAGATCTCTCTTTTGGACATTTTTTTGTGAAACCAAGGAAAAGATGGAATGTTTAATTGGATATTATAGAACTACAACGCGTTCTTTAATGAAATATACCTCTTCAATAACTCCTTAAACGGATTCAGATGCTCAATTTATAGGTTGCTGCTCCGCGGTTAGGTGGTGTACGTGTGTTCACCTTTTTCTTCTTTTCTATCCTACTCCCTGCATCAAAACCATTTCTTTTTGTTAATATAATAATGATAATATTTGTAAACTTAATTGGTTCATATGTCATATTATGTATGTTAGTAAAATATGTTAACACAATAAATAAATAAAAAATAAAGCGGCCCAACCCCTTATTTCTATGTTTTTTTTATGTCAAAAGAGAACATAAAAATAATCTTCTTATTCTGCCACTCCTAACGGAGGGAATACCAACGACATGTGACTGCACGTGGAGAGCAGCAGACCACCGCACATCTGTGCAGCTGCCCCTCAAGTCCAGTCATCTGTACCATGCACGATCTTATGGTGGGCAATGATTGTGCTATTGACGTTGCTAGGCACTGGCAGAAGATTATTTAAATACGTTGCTGACACGATAGAAGAAGAAGAACGGAGGTTGACGTCCATCACATCTAAATCATCCCGATCCTGCGCCAATCTAATTAGTGACTTCGCATCCGGAATCCCGAACCACTACCTGAGATTTTCAAGCCACGATAATCTTTTACGCCCCATACTCCGTCTTCCTTCTGTCATATTATTTTCTTTTCGAGTTTCATTCATGATGTTTTTTTTTGGGAAATATTAGTGCAGTAGTTTCCCCTTGAGATCTGCACCACAGTAAATCTATTGATGTTGAGTGATAAAAATAATACAAATCGAAATAAATTAGAATATGAATAAAATATCACTAACACCTCAAACAAAGTCAATGATTTTCTAAAATAAAAAAAAATAATAAAACTACCTACTTAATTATTTTATTGAATTTATAATTATGAGAATTTTAAAAAATTCAATTCAATATTAAGTATATTTTATATTTTTATACAAATTGTAAGCAATATTTTTTTAAAATATCACTTACAGAGATGTTTTAGATGACTAATCGAAAGATAAAAATAATAATACTCACTAAAAATCTTCTATTTTACAAAACAAATATCAATGTATGTACCCGTACAAGTAATATATTATGTAAAACTGCAAACAATGAACATGATCAATGTTTTATTTTACATCAAATTAAATTCGCAAGTGCAAAATATAATACATGACCATAAAATTCATATGATTTGTATCAACTATTTCGCTCTCTCATATTAATCAAACAACCAACCAACTTGTCAAAAATGCTATATTATTTATATACCTACATATATTATATGTTTTCTGATAACACGGAAATACAAACATTATTAGGTGTGAACTGATACAAACAGATATGCGCAATTTTGATTGTACACATTGAAATATCATCGTTAGTATGATTACATAATTTAATGTACACAATTTTGGCTAACAATATTTTATGCCTGTAGGTATAATTGTGCCAAACCTGCAAATTCAACAAAAATGACCTTGAAAAAATAATAACTCTTGTTTTTTTTTTACAAAATCATAGAAACGGTAATATCTATATGACATTGCGATATTAAGACCATAAAATATGATGATTAGATTACTTTTCAGTATATCAATACTTTGTTATCATAAATCAGTTGAAAATCACAAAACAATAGGAAGATCAAACGTTCAAAATCATATTTATCATTAACATACTTTTGATAAAAAAAAAGCGCTCTGGCCAATATAAGTTAATTAATTTGGAAAAAAACTGGATATAACTTCTCCTATGAGGAATGAATAATATGAAGAATCTAGAATCAGACAGTTCACTCGAGTGAATGCTTCATTTTAATTTATTCCATGTCCACAAGGCTTAGACGGAATGACAAAGAAAAGATTAGTCAAGACTGACATTATCGTCTTGAAACTAAAGACAGGGAAAAATTATAGTATTGTCTACAGCTTGACATTTCCAGAATCATAATATTTGAAAATTATCTCGATAAATAATAATGCCGAAAGTACGCCTGAAATTTGCGGTATTCCCTCATCCGCTTGATTTGTTAAATGTAAAAGTACAATTCAGCTAAAATATTGTTAAATATGATGTTAACACTTTGACTGTTTAAGATTTTTAAATGTGTGACTTGTTTTTTTTTAAAGGTATAATTCATACTGTCGCTTATGACGAGTCACTTCGTACAAAACGTATGGCCGGACGAGCCCCACCGCTTCTACTTCAATACGAAAAATGGGGTACAACTCGCTGAAAATTATCAGTGTATGTGAGGCCTTAACGAATATTCGAAACTGGGATTGGAATAAAGTACCAAGAGTAAGGCTGAAGAACCAGTGATGATGTAACTATGAAAAGTAACACGCTTACATGCAACGTGGTATTAAGAACTGAGTTCCCTTAAGTTCCATTTAAATTCAAATAATAATATGAATTACCTCAACGAGATACTTGTCTCACGGACTTCAGGTCTGATGCTCCAGCCCAATCGCGATCATACTTAAGACAATAAGATAATGTAAGTAAGTAGGTTCGTTGATTATCTGTCTGTAATAATAATATATATGAAGTGTATGGTATGGGGGTATAATGCTATGACGTGTGTCACGCATAAGTCATTACAGCGCCGCCATCATGTCTCGTCCGATCGGAACGAGTGGCGCGACGTGGAGGCAACAACAACGGTAAGATACTGTACTACTTACACGTCGTGACGTTATCAATTGGCGGCCATTTGTACAAAAAAAAATATTATATTATGCAAAATATTCATAATATGAAATGTAACGAGGGTGTGTCTAATTAAACTGAATGCTGATGCAATGCCTAAAGGAAAATCCTATTGAAAACCTGCATTTTGCAGCAATTTTATAAAATTAAATTACTCATTATTTTCGTGTTAATACCTACTGCTTAAAAATATTCGATGTTTTTTGTTTTTCAGATAAGCAAAGTTGTAGCCAAACATCTTGAAATGTTAGCCGAGAAGGGGAGCGATTTGCACGTACCTAAACCAACGAAGCAAAAAGACACAAATTCGCGCTCTTCGCAACGGAGGCTCGTTCCAGATGTTTGGCGAACATCTGGACATGATTTACAGGCCCAACTCGAGATAGGTAGGTACGATTCCGCGTGGATCACAGTTTTGTAGTTATGATTATAAACTAGATTTTTTAAATGTACCTGTTATTTACAAAATTTTGTAAACTATTCTAAGTTCAGTGATAAAACAATATTATGACATAGTAGGTATTTAATAGGTTTATAACCAATGTAATAAAATTACGGTCTTACTTATTAGATTTCGTTAATAGCTTACTTAACGCGCAACTAGATAAGCACGACTAAAATAGTTAAGATCGGTATTAAAAAATCTTACTTATAAACGTAGACTAAGATATGACTTACTAGTTCACTAAATTGTTTACGAACACCCTCATTTATTTTTTTCATATGGTCACATTGGCTTCACAGATGTCAAAAAATAGAAAATTGCATGTAATTTTTGGATAGCTGACATCGAAAAATGAAAACAAAAACCGCGTTGTACCGTGTTGAGTCAAATTAAACACGATTGCGATGAAGAATAACTAGGAAAATCGTTACAAGTATTAAATTTTTCTGTCAATCTCAAATATGCGTCGGAACATATGTGAAAGATCCGCCATTTTGAAATATTTGTTATGACGCGTTAGTCAAGCGTTAAACAACCTCTCGACTTGTCTTAACTTGACGAATATGAAATTAAGGCGTAATAAAGATAGTCACGGTTTATAAGTAAACTTTTACGTTAATCACGCTCTATTACCAGGTACTATAGATAGTTTACGTTTATAAGTAAGACAGCTAATGTTTAAAATAAGTCTAGCTAGAACAAATATTAATTGATGACAGAAATAACAGAAAAATAATAGATAAGAGAACGGTAAATTCCGAAATCGACTGTGTGATTTACAATAAAAAGTCCAAAAAGTGAGTTTAAACTTATTGATAGTATAGTAAATATTTCTGATGAATAATGACAAAGTTAATATTTCGTAATTTGAGAAAATTTAAATAAATTACGATGAACACTTCTTCCAAAATTATCATTGGGTGCATGATAAATTAATATTTGACAAAGTATAGTTTCCGGTAAATTAACTAGAGAATTTTCATCGTGAAGGGGGACGCTTTCCACATGTACCCACAAAAAATGCGCATGCGCAGCCCATGTGATTTCTCAAGTTATTTACTGATAACTGTTAGTAGCCCAAGAAGCAATATAAAAATAAAACAATACCCCGTATTTAGTAACTATTGTAACTAAAATAGGAACATACTAAAATTGTAGATTCTAGATTTACGGTCTTATTTCAGCGTTATAAAAAATCAACTTGGACTAAATGCAAAAAGGAACGTACCTATATTGGCCGGAACGTTATTAAAAAGTTACTGAATTAAGACGTATTATGAATAATTATGAAAATGATAATCATTTCATAATTTTTCATAATTATTCATAATACGTCTGATTCAGTAACTTTTTAAGAACGTTCCGGCCAGTATAGGTACGTTCCTATTCCATTTAGTCCAAGTTTATATTTTATAACGCTGAAATAAGACCGTAAATTTAAAATCTACAATTTTAGAACGTTCCTAATTTAGTTCCAATAGTTACTGAATACGGGGTAATATCAATGTATAAGTACATACCTA
The DNA here is from genome assembly GCA_963576475.1 of Molanna angustata. Lineage (NCBI taxonomy): Eukaryota > Metazoa > Arthropoda > Insecta > Trichoptera > Molannidae > Molanna > Molanna angustata. The sequence continues at coordinate 16,169,953 of OY754975.1, forward strand.
CACATTATAATATAATTGCATCCTTTTAATTAACCTCTCATGTCTGTTTGTACAGTAATTTCGCAATCGATTATTAACTAACTCTCCGACCAGATAGAGCTCTGAAAATTTCAGAATTTGTATATTCCCGATGATAATACATGTTAAAAATGTTTTCAGCTTGATTGATATTTTGATAAAATTGAACAATTTTGTATGTCATATAAATTAAACTATTATCCCATACTACTGAATTGAACGAGTAGTATTTTTATGAATATCTTGTTTAGTGAAGAAAAATTTGAGAAGGATGTCCTCTATTTGTTTTATGTCATAGTTTATTGTTAAAATAGATTTAAGTAAAACGGAGCGAGCATTGCTTTGAATGCTCATTAGTACCTACGTACTAAGCTAAAATGGTTTCTATCTAAATAAATTATAAGTGTAAAGCGAGCCATTGAGTGTTGAATATATATATTATCATGTGGCTAAATCTGGACAACGGGCATACGTTGAACACCGACACAACACGATTTAAAACGCGCGATGAAAACTTTAACATGGAAGGAATCGATTGTGTTCCCACGGTGGTAGCTGAGCAAGGAAGTTCTCCCACGGCCCCGGTGAAGTATTTCAGCCATCGGACAGTCCCGTCCGATCTGCCTTCACACTTCACACGATGCTGGGAATGTGTGTATGTGTGTGTGTGTGTGTGAGACGGCATGCCCCATGATTGCAATCGTGGAAAATCACCGACAACACTCACCTACCTACACATTATAATATATACATACATATAGTAGCAACTCACATAACACAAAATACAAAAGTAACGCGTCCTCTATTTCAGCGAAACCGGTTACTCATCTGTGCCCTGTCATTAGAGGCTTCATCACTTTGAACACAAAAGTGCAATTTCGCACGACCCGACCGTCAAATTAGAAAAAAAAAACAAAGGACATTTGTAACTAAATTATATATTATACATATACAGGATGTCCCAAAAAGTATGGATAATCGGTAAACCAGGGATAGAGGACCCCTAGGGCTATCCAAAAACCTCAATGTATGTTTTACGATTTTTTGTCGTTTTCGAGTTATAATTTTTTTTCGAAAAACTCCGACTGTCACGACATAATTGGTCACAGAGACGCTATTTATTGAGATACACCCTTCTTTATTTTTTTAAAAATTATTGAATAGTGTACCTACGTTTTAGATATAATAATTTGTTTTATCCAATTTGGTACCATAGCTTAAAAAATGTTGTAAGTATCTCAATAATAGTCAAATCAGAAAATTGACAAAAATGTTTGAGGGCGATTTAAAAATAGAAGGTCACATAAAAAAAAATTTCCAAACATTTTTCAAAAACTTCCTTATTTCATCTAGTACCTACCTACATATCATACTTAAAAACGGTTTGAAAGTACGAGAGGTAGATTCTTACGTAGTGAAATTTTGATAAATTAAAATACAGAAAAAATCTAATGTGAAGTTTACCATTTTTACAACAAATATAATTTAATATGATTTTAACAATTTTGGTCAATATTTTCAATTATTTACAAGAGTGAAGTGATGTTATTATTTGATAGTAGGTACCTACTTATTTAAATTTGAATTAAGTATTCTATGGTATTATCAAAATTAATTGAAATATAATAAAAGACGGGTCGATGGCAGAGCGGTCAGCGTGCTGCGCTAGTAATCCAGTGGTCGCGAATTCGAATCCTGCCGCGAACGATTTCGTTCACCCAAGCATTTATGCTTTATTAAGGGAATGTAAGCATTTTAGTTTCGTTTATGAGTAATGTATATAAATTTAAATATTTTTACTATCTAAAATAGAATAATTAATAAAATATGTTATTTCTATACATTTTCATAAAGATAAAACAATTCACATTACACCGCAACACAATTACGAGACGACACGCAGGAATTTTCTCATGACTCCAAAGACAAACACGACATTCGGACAAAGACATTACTATTATTTAGCTCCAAAAATTTTTAATAAGATAAAAAGTGAAATAACGGACATACAGTTGATGAATAATTAGAAACACAAGAAAACAATAGAAACATGGATTAGAAACAAGGGCATTATATACTGCGGAAACATGATCAAGCTACAATAGTTTATATTTTATTTTTATAATAGGTATATTTTTAACAAGTTTTAGTTAAATACAAGTTTAATATTTTTCTGTCAGATATAACGCAAAAAAAAAAAAAAATCTGCCACCTCGGTACAGGCTCAGCCTAGTGAGGTGGTATATACCAAATAATCCTATAAAAAAAAAGTTTCATATAACTTATTTAAATTGTACTTTTTTGTAATATTTTTACTGTTTGTAACTATATTGTTATATTTTGTTTGGTTTCAATAATAAAAAAAAAAATTCTCTTTTAGAGCAACTCACCTGTTTTATTTCACCACCCACTTCAAGAGAAAGCACATTATACGTAATTAATATAATATGTATTTCTCCTTCACACACAAGTGCTTACACTCTCTGTTTGAATTTGTTAAAGAATTGTAAATAAAAAAATGTTAACAATCAGTCACAATCTATGAAGGCTGTATTTTTTGTTAATTTCAAAGTAAAACGTTGTTAGTCAAAATTAAAATTAGGGAAGTACCTATAAATAATAACAATCACAAGAAATACAACTACATATTCAAACTATGCCATTATTTCAATCTTCATTACACGTTCAAATTAATAATTCTCATACAATTTTCACAATTAATACTCAATACATGTATGAAGGTACATATTTTATTGAAAAAAAAAATGGCCGCCATGATAAACTTAGATTAATCTTTAAAAACATAAACCAACAAATAATTACAATTTAAAATCAATTCTCTCTCTGCCGAGTGAATTTTAAAATGCAATGTTTTCAACAAATAAAACGGAAATAAAAAAATAATAAATCTAATTTTAGTAGTAGTATATAGTAAGTAAATCAGCGTAACGAATATGTACTCTGCCAAATCATTTGCGAATAAGAGATGCTACGTAATAATAAATTTATTCGTCAACAGTAAATAGATAGATACTTGAACTTGAAAAACAAAATGTCGGAAAGTTACACTGCAATAATTTCTCTTAACTACAGTAGCCAATATAAAGCAGATATTATTTTTGTTCGGGTACAAATACCGTTTTAACATTCGCATAAAATAAAATAATGTAAGCGAGCGAGCAATAAACATTCTGCCAAATTCCAGAATAATCCAAAGTAAGCTTTTCACAAAGTGTGGATTTATTTCGAGGACATTCACGTTCATGTCTCAACGTACTGACCCTAATAACAACTTGAAAGGAATAAAACATTATGTAAATATGTAGATTAATTTATGATTCGAATTGACAGAGACAAATTGATGATAACATCTAACACGAGGGTAACATTTTCGCTATAATGAATCGATTTAAGACCCATTATTTCCTTATCAATAACATTATAAACATTTTAGTGAATCACAAATGTTTTACGATATTGAAAGGTGACATATTATGTATTCGAAAATGTTTTAGGATTGGTAATCGTAAAATAATCTATTCGATATGATAAAAAATATAACCGAAAATCAAAAATGTTTTACGAATGATTGTCGATCGTGATATGATAATATAATCAAAAAACAAAATTTTTTTAAGAATGATTGTCGATCGTAATATAATAATATATTCAAAAAACAAAAATGTTTTACGAATGATTGTCGATCGTAATATGATAATATACCTAATCAGAAAACAAACTTTTTTTACGATTAATAGTTACATATTGAATTTTAAAATCAAAAATGTATTCTGTCCGATAGCAACGTTTTCAATGAATCATTTTTCAATTGTTTTTTTTTAATTTTTTTATTTCTTATTGAATAAAGGTATGAAAAAGGTAAGTCTGGCACCTGGGAGTGGTTGCGTTTACCAGTGCGCATCCTCTTTATAGGTGAAAATTGCAGTAGTGTAGGTAGATGTAGTCCCGATATTAAATATTCAGTATAAATCAATTTCAAATAGATAATACCTAGTATACATTACTTAATATCGAATGATTAACGACAAGGTACAAGTACTTATTAATATTGTCTTATAATTTATAAGTATTTATTATCATTTGCCATGACCGACTTAACGAATGTGCTAGAATCTACATAGTACTACCAGATTGTTATACAACATTTTCTTAGTTGTCTTTTAAAACCTATACAAGTATCGAGTGTGTTTATTTTACCAGAATTTAGTGATTTTCGGTGAATGATATTTTGTGTTTAAAATATTTACTAACGTATGGAGTAATATTGAACAAATACACTAACACTATTTAATTTTGTTCGCAAAAAAACATGAAACGAATTGCCGTACAGTAAGTATTTACAACCGTATTGAGCGAATGATATATTGTTCTTACAGTAGGTATTTACAACCGTATTGAGCGAATGATATATTGTTCGTACAGTAGGTATTTACAACCGTATTGAACAAATGATATATTGTTCGTACAGTAGGCATTTACAACCGTATTGAGCGAATGATATATTGTTCATACAGTATGTATTTACAACCGTATTGAACAAATGATATATTGTTCGTACAGTAGGAATTTACAACCGTATTGAACGAATGATATATTGTTCGTACAGTAGGCATTTACAACCGTATTGAGCGAATGATATATTGTTCGTAAAATAGATATTTACAACCGTATTGAGTGAATGATATTTTGTTCGTACAGCCAATTTTCCACGTAATAAAAAAGCTCCAGAGGTACTTATATTGTACATACGGCCAGCACTTACGAGATTTTATTCATTTAATATACAGCGAAAATAGATATTTTGAATCCAAAATATGTTACACTGCGACATACGAAATTTCTACCGGAATAACACAAGAGATATCATAAGGAGTAAAAATTTCCATAATTTTCGCAATAAATTACGACACGAACGGAATTTCATCCAATCAACGTGAGATTTGATGAAACTGCGCAGAATTTGGATCAAATATTAAAACACCCACACTTACTGAGAGTCTAACACATTGGTTCCCAACTCGAGCTACGCGGTTGATTGTTGGAGGTACGAGGTTGATTTTTGGAAGTGCGCGGTTGTTTTTTGGAAGTGCACGGTTGTTTTTTGGAAGTGCGCGGTTGGTGGTTGGTGGTACGTGGAAAAAAAAACATTAATGATGACACGCAGAAATGGTTGACTTACAAATCTTAAAAAAATATGAGCGGAGATAGGGAGATGTACTCTCATGTGATAATCAACGTTAGGAAGACAAGCACAAGAATCTCGTTAAATATATTTTGTAAGGAGGATGAAAATATATCATAATTATATATTAAGTCATTTTTTTGTATTAAAATCATATACCTATAAGTAAAATTCTTAAGTAAAGGAAATATAATATAAATTTCTTTAATTTTGATGAAAATATAACTATGACTCCGCAAATACCTTTTTTTATCTGCTTGAATAAAATATCATAAAAAAGCAGATCGAATGGATCAACCCTGTCTTTTTTTACCGTGCAAATATTTTATGAATAAACTTGCATTTAGCATATTTCATAAAATATAATATTTTGTAAGATATTTTTGTTAAATATCTGACTTCTGAGCCAAAAGTCCCAGATTCGATTTCCGTTGGAGACACAGTTTTTAATTATTATGTTTTCCGTTTGGATTGGTCTGGATCTTTGAGACGATAGTCTCCAGAATGTGGAAACTTGTGATTGGGTGAGTGACAAATAATATTTGACATAGAACTTACCCGCTAGTTGTCCGAAAATCAATACAATACAAGAATAAGGCAATGAATGTACTAGCAAATAGTACGCGGGTAAAAGAAAAGGTTGGGTACCGCTGGTTTAAAACAATCTCATTTTATTTCTGTTTTGCAATAACAAAATTATATTAAGATGTGCAAATATTCCGCACATTTCAAACAAACTTGTTCATTTTATTGTACCTTTACTCGTGTGCGTTATGAAATTTGGCACAAAACTATATATTTCACCTGTTCTACATAATATGTACCTACCTGTAGTGTTGATACACACATTATTCGGCTCTAACTATCAATTAGACACCTAATTAATATTTTTTTGAGTTATATTAAATTATACTACTGGGAATTATTATTGCAGCGTACGAATATTTCCTAGTTTTATATTAGATTTTATTAATATTATTATATTCGTGTGGACATCAGACGAGACGTGTTTGTGGACATCAGACGAGAATGCAAGATTGAAAGAGATATTGTGAGTAGAATGAAAGTAAATAAACTACGATGGTTCGGACATGGGAAGAGAATGAACGATGAGCGCCTGACAAAGAAAGTATACAAGGCTGAAAAGAGTGGAACGAGAGGTTGTGGCCGCCCGAGAAAGAGTTGGCATGATCATATAAATGAGATTTTGAAAGATGGTAATATACGAAGTCAGAATAATAGGAGAGCATGTATGACGCGATGCATGGATGTAAATGAGGCAAAACATGTATGTCAAGATAGAGGTGTCTGGCGTTCGGTCCTCTCTGCCTACCCCAAGTAGGGATACGGCGTGATGGTATGTATGTATGTATATTCGTGTGTGCACTGAGAAAACAACAATCGATATAAGAACCATAATTCTAGTTTAAAATTTCCTACATTCAAAAATTAAAAAAATTCATTCATTCATTCATACCATCATGGCATATCACACAATGTGGGGTAACCAGCGAAATGTGTGCGGGTGTGCATTGCCTTATAAAAGGGAGCACAACATATCTGTGTATACCCACACACCAGTCTCGTCTCACCTAAAAAGGCACTATATTCAGAATGGGTGGTGAACCTCATTGCTGAACTATGTGAGATGTTATTGTTGCCTGTTGTATTTTCGATTACCCGACTCTTACGGGACACTCGAAAACAATAATAGAAAAGAGTGGAAACACTATTCTAAGCCGGTGCCTCACAGCTAAATACAGAATACTAGTATATCATTCTTTTTCTCAGTGATTGCAAAATAATATTAAGTATATTATACTAGTGATCGTTCAGAAGTCAAAATTCGACCTTATTCATTAAATTAAGTGTACACTAGTGACCGTTCAGAGGTCAAAACGACCCGGGTTCAAGTTCAAGTCCGGATGAGACACAGTTTTTCGCTTTCTTTCTTTCTGAATTTGTGAGACGATTAATGTCATAAGTCTAAATAAGTTAGCGTGTTAAATTAATATTTGACACAAAACCTGTGAGTTGCCAGACAGATAATACAAAAATATTAAATATGATATGAATCAATATAGGTAAATAATGTAACAGAGATGGCTTGGAAACATGGAGACTATAACTAAATATCAATATAATTTTTGCCTGTCTATAGATTAGGGACCTAATAATATTTATGTGTCACATACTTAATAATAAATTTTAATACGTAATACGCTACAGTAGCTCAAGGTCTGGGTGAAACGTATTTATTTCTTTTAGTTGAAATGCAGACAGACGTAATGATTTTAATACAGATTAATCATTCGTCAAACTCGATTATAAATCGATTTAGAATCATGCATACCACGAACTTATTTTCCAGTTGGTTCCAGATGTTCTGTGCCTAGTAAATATTCCATTCAATACATCATAATAAAAGAACCATAAAATATCAAGTTTAGTATGTGGATACACGCCATTAATGGGGTCAATGAAATGAAAAGAAACACTATAAAAATCTCCATATATAGAACTCATGTTTGATCAAAACGAAAGATTAATTTAACAAAATCGAGATAATCTTTTGTAAGTGTACCCCCTATACAGAATTGATGAAGGAAGAGATTCGCCGAGGGGGGTGGAGGAAGAGATTCATCACTTTGCTGCCAACCAACCTCCAAGATTGAAACTGAAGAAGAAACATCTTTTGAAATCAGTAGGACCTTGTATGACAGGGTAAGAAATGAGGACACTAAAAATAATGTAATATAAGAAATATAATATAAAAGAGTGAATGAAGAAACTTGGGAAATCGAATGAAGAACGTCTGACGAAGAAATTACATATACAAAGCTGACAGTAATGTATATATAATTATAATGTATATATAATTATATATAATCTAAGGATGAGACGACCATGTGAGCGACGTTCTGAATAAGGGAAATGTAAGAAGATTGAACGGACCACATGGTCAATTGTGAATTTATTAAATTTTTATATAAATATTAGGTAAGTACTTAAAATAGGGTTTTTTTGATCGCGACAATACTATAACGGATGTTTAACAAACCTATATTTCAAAACAAGTTGGAAAGATATCAAATGCAAAGTAGGTATATGATTCATTTTTCCGCGTGACAATATTATGTATTACTGAAAGAGAACAAACAGTACTCAATAAATCATAATTAATTTTGTTTTCTGTGTATCTCAGGCGGAGATCATTTATACATAAATATTTTCTTTAAAGGTAAACTATGCCGATAAATCTATTTGTCAAAACGTAGTAATTGTCTGTTATTTGTCATCGGATAATTTATAAGAATAGCGTATGCTATAGGAAGTAGGAAGACGAAATGATTGATGTGAAGAGATTTGACACATAATACATTACATGTACTTTACTAACATAAACTTGTCTCTAATGATTGATCAAATAATATATTATGCAATGTGAACTTAATACCTACAAAATAGTTGTTCTACTCTGACATTCCAACGAAGAGAGCATTATCTGCATGAAACCACATTTTGAAAATGAACAGCCATAGTGTTCCAACGTATGCCAATCACAATCTGCAGCCGTATTGTGTATTTTGAGAAATTGTTGGAAATTATGTCGGGAATAGAGACAACCTAATGAATCTACCACGAGCAAGATGGTATAAATCTGCTATTTATATTATGAGTTTGTAAGGTCTCTCAGAATTTCTTACTACAAAAAGTTATTTATGTAATTATTTATTTTTAATGAAGCTTGTCTGATATTTTTTGGATATTGTTTATTGTACATATTTTATTCCCCATAGGTTATTTACAGATCACTTGGGTTCATCGTTACAGAAAAAGTACATAGTACCTACTTACATAGTATTTTGGTTATAAAAAACGATAAAAAGTAAAATATGAAAATTACAGAACAGCATGGTACAATATGGTAAGTACAGAGAGTCAAAAAAAAAACATTGTGGCATATTTTTACAAATTATAAATAAATAAAATATATATACATTGTACTAACCACTAATTTGAGTAAGTATTTTCGTTCGAACGTTTTCGAAGATAACCGCTTCTTCCTCCGGACAAACTTATACTCGAAGCGGTTAGCTTCGGAAACGTTCGTCCGAAAATACTCAAATCGCGGTTAATACAAAGTTATTGTGTATATTTTTATTTATTTATAATTTAGGAAATAAACAATTTAGAAAAAAAAAACAGCGCTAGAAGGATGTGAAGGGTCCTATTAGCACCATGTCCAATCGACAATTTTACAGAGAGGAAGGTAAATTGGCATTGAAAAAGCAGTAAGTATATATACATACATACCATCACGCCATGTCCCTCGCGGGGTAGGCAGAGAGAACAGAACGCCACACTATTCTATCTTGACATACATTCACCGCCTCGTCAACATTCATGCTACGTCTCATGCATGTTCTTCTATTGTTCAGACTTCTAACATTTCCTTCTTTCAGAATATCGTTCACATGGTCGTGCCATCCTTTTCTTGGGCGCCCCCGACCTCTTTTTCCATTCCTGTCAGCCTTATATATTTTTTTCGTCAAGCGTTCTTCATTCATTCTTTCCACGTGACCAAACCATCTAAAATTCTTCTTAACGACCAAGAATACAAGAGCAGTAAGAATCAAGAAAAAAAGCAGTAAGAATACAAGAATAATGTCAGATATGACAAACCAAACAAATACACATAAACAAAATAGTGAGATAATTAGTACCTATGTTAGTATTTACAAATATCACAGATGAGTTGGATTGATGTTTAGTATCTCGTCAGTAGAGTAAAAAGCATTATCAACAAGATACGTTTTAGCCTCTCTCTTGAAACCCAAAGCATCTAGTGATTAACAATAGGTAGGTACTACATTTTCAGATTCATTGGTTTTCTTATTGTATCGACAAAACTATCTACCTACTTGCGTACCTATATCGAAGCATTGTATTTATCTTTTTTTTCTGCATGTTTCATATTATCCTCTGCGGAGATTAGATTAGCGATCATCGGCAATCTCCTTCTTGTTCACTGTGGCCCTAAACAGCGATGCAGTGCTTATATATTATATTTATTTAATATTGCTTCTCGGGCAACTAACAGGTACTATGTCAAATATTAATTTGACACGCACCCATTATATTAGTAGTGGCCAAACATCTAGAACTTATAGCCGAGAAGAAGGGCGATTTGCACGTAAACCAACGAAGCAAAAAATAAATAAATTTGCGCTCTGCGCAACCGGAAGCTCGTTCAAGATGTTTGTCGAAAATTATACGACGTCATTTGTTATACCAATGACTAAATAATGAAGTAATTATTACCAGAGTAAAATCAATTCGAATCATCGCAAACAATAAATTGCATATTTCTTAGAGTATTCCCAATAATACTATAATATGGTGGATTCATAATTTTATGCATTTAACAAATAATGAAAGTTTTATTTATCAACACATTCACGTATGGAGCCACGTTAATTCAAAATATAATATGTATATCTTCACTTTAGAAAACAAAATGTGCAAAATATCATTTAACACTAACATAACGAACGAACGCCGTTATTTCTGCAATGTGTATAGCACCATCATACAATATAGTAGAAGAATGCGTACCAAACTAAATCAAAATTATAAAGATATTTTGTTTTCCTATACAAAACATGTATGTCAGGATAAGATAGTGGAGTTGTCATTTTTTCCTACCTCGAATATTTAAACAGCTCGATGGTATGGATAAAGACTAAATATCAAAATATTAAGAATCACCGTAGATATTGTGTACATCATAAAGGTATAATACTAGTGTACATATTCTGCCATACTAATTGTATGAAAAGATGTCGGTACTAAATTCAATTTCGACGAAACTGTATGAAGGTATGAAACTACGAAAATGATATAAAAATTTTGAGATGTACACTACTATAGTGTATGCATTTAAAGAAAATTAAATAAATGATCTAGTTGAGTTGTTTCGTCGTTTTTTGATATTTTTGGACATGATATTATAGGCAGTTAAACAAATAAATTTGTCCTGAAAAAATATTTTGTTAATAAAAAGGTCTGAGAAACCCTGGAATTTTTCATAAAAAAATATTTGATGCTCAATATCTGTGATATTTTATATTAAACCCATATACTAATTAATTACAACATTAATCTGTGAGTCGATTAATATCGTAAGTCTCCAGAATATGGTAACTTGTTATTGGGTGCGTGTTAAATTAATATAATATTTGACATTGTTAGTACCTACATGTTAGTTGCGAGAAGGAATATAAAATAAAATTTAAAAAAATATCATATAAAATAGTATGATTCCCAGCATCTGAGCGGACATTCGAAATTTCCTAAAACGGACTCACGTAGGAAAAGTTTGCGTTGTTAAACCGTGTGCATTTGGAGGACACGTGCCTTAAATTCAACACGAGTTTTTAAGTGTATTAGCGAAACAAACAAGTGCCTGATTCGAGGCAATACTTGTCTCCTAATCAACACGGAAAGGTAAATACGCAACCTGGCACCACAATACATTCAATAGCTGTGTCAGAGAAAAGAGCTCTCTGGGAGGCATCTCACACTCAGGTCTTGGATCAGAGTAACAACTCCCTAAAGGAGTTGGACAGAGCCAACATAGCGGCTTACTATGATCGATGCTTTAGTGGAGTGGTCGTATAAAGTGGAATAAATTGCCTCCAGATGGCCGCAGTGCACAAAGCAAGAGCACTTTCTCTAGGACTGAAAACAAATTTGTTTCGTAGAGAAACATAAGACATTGCCATTAGGCAATAAGCCCGCCAGTGTACTAATTATATGTACATACATATATACATACCATCACGCCATGTCCCTTACGGGGTAGGCAGAGAGAACCGAACGCCATTTACTTCTATCTTGACATACATTCATCGCCTCGACAACATTCATACATCGTCTTATACATGTTCGTCTGTTGTTCACGCTTCGAACATTTCCGTCTTTCAGAATACCGTTCACAAGGACGTGCAATCCCTTCCTTGGGCAGCCCCGACCTCTCATTCCATTCCTGTCCGCAATGTATATTTTCTTCGTCAGGCGTTCCTAATTCATTCTCCCCATGTGGCCAAACCATCTCAATGTGTTCACTTTCATTATATTAATAACATCTTTCTTTATCCTACATTCTTTCCTTATATCCTCATTTCCGACCTTGTCATACATCGTTCTATTACAGATTCTTCTTAGCGATCTCATTTCAACTGCATTTATTCTACTTTCGTGCGACTTCTGCCATGTCCAGGTTTCACTTGCATACGTCAAAGTTGGCACTAAGATAGCATTATGAATGGCAACTTTAGCATCCTTAGATATGTTGCGGTCATTCATAACTGGTTTCAGTGCTCCATTCACTCTGTTTCCTGTCATAACTCTTCTTTCTATCTCCTTATCAATCCGTCCATTCCGTTGAAACATACTTCCCAGATAGACATATTCGTCGACTTGCTCGAGCAATTCGTTCTCTACTTTTATTTGGCACGCTGTTCAGCTTTCACTCTTCTCAAACACCATAACTTTTGATTTGCTGGCATTCATCCTCAGTCCGTTCTCTATGCATAATTCATATACCATACTTACAAGATACTGTAGATCTTCTATACTTTCTGCTAACAGAACTTTATCATCTGCATACATCAAATCTCGCACTATAACAGTACTCAATTTCAGGCCCTTGCTTTCATCCTTAAGGGCTCTTATGCAGAAATCAATGTACAAGTTTAAGAGCCATGGAGATAGCACGCACCCTTGTCTAACGCCATTATTTATAGAGAACCACGTTGTCACTGTGTCGTTGACACGAACACATGCTTCGCTGCATGTTCTCATACAATGACGCGATTGCGCGTATCAGCTTGCTCTTCACTCCATACACCGCTAGTATATCCCATAATTTTTCTCTAACTACTTTATCATAAGCCTTTTCTAGGTCTATAAAGGCACAAAAAAATTTCTGTTTTTTTTCCAGAACCTTTTCTGTGACCGTATGCAGAGAAAAAATTTGGTCTATACATCCTCTGCCGCCCACAAACGCACCTTGGACATCCCATATCTTGCTTTCTGTAATCTTTCGCACTCTTTGGTCTAGAATCCTTGCATACATCTTACCAACTGAGTTCAACAAACTTAAGGCTCTATAGTTTTTCAGTCGAGCTTTGAGCCTTTACCTTTATACAAAGGTACCACGACTGCATTTCTCCAGTCCGAAGGAGTGCGTCCTGCTTCCCAACACATGTTGAAAAGAGAGAGACACCAATCCAACGTCTCCTCGCCGCCATATTTTATAAGTTCAGCTGATACACTATCATATCCAGCAGCTAATTATATGTACAAGAAGATTAAAATAAATAAATAAGTAAATAAAACAATACAAGTGCCCTTGGAATGATCCTGAATTATTAAACGGCGCTATATAAATTATTTAGTACCTATTGTCATTATTATTTATCAATATCATTATCAAACAAATAATAAGAAACTATGGATTCAGTTGTAACAATATGGAAGAATTATTAGAAAAAATAATTTCATAGGCAATGGCAGGTATAATGTTAGCCTACTTATGAGGTCAGAGCGGGTCATGACCCGACTAGCCTCTTCCATGAAACTGGGACACAGACACAGGGATCCAATGAACTGTACTTTATTAAAACTCATATGCTTTTTCGCTCTTCGCTACGATGTAATAGTAGATATGTAGAACGAATATTAACCTTGATGGAAAAATACAATTTTTCAATTTTCAAATCAATTTCTTTTACGTCAAAGACTACAATTTTCATGTATGTAGAAAGTATATACTGTAAGCTTGATATTTTTATATTTATGACATACATAAACGAAATGATGTGTCCTCTGTGCACTCCAAACTAAAAGTGCAATATACTTCTCGTAAATATAATGTACGAATTGCACCTACACACAAATTTAGCCCATTAAGCAATTCATAGGGAACATTTTACACTATGTAATCTGTCAAACCACTCTCCCATTTTTAAATTCAGGACCGGATAAACGTGTTTTTGCGCCCGGAACAATATATTTCTGAATGGTGAATAGTTTACCGCAAAAATCGCAATTTATAAGTATTTCCAGCCCAGAGAAGCAATAAGTATACCTTCAACTACGAGAAATGGACCTGATGAATTGGAGAAGACTAGCTTGATGGATGAAGACGATTTCTGGAGGAGGCCAGGGTCCCTAGCGGACTGTAGTGCTAGTGATGATGATGATGATGATGATGATGATGATCTACTTCTTCTTCAATGGCACTACAGCCCAAATCGGGCCTTGGCCTGCTCCAACTTTCGCCTACAACCCTCCCTGTCCTCAGCCACTGTTCTCCATCGGGTCACTTGGAGAAGCTGGTTCGCATCTTTGGTTACTTCGACTTCCCATCTCAATCTTGATCTCCTTCCTCCTTCCCCCCGGATGCCCCATCATCACCCTCTTGGGTGCCCGTGACTATGATGACCTACACCTATTTAGCTAAATCGAAAGCGGCTAAATGACTAAAAAAATATCAATAATTTTGTTTTAGAAAAATTCATACAGGAACACAAATTTTAAATACGTAAATAGCAATATCAAAAAACAGATTTCAATTATCAAGTTACATGTAACACATGAGATCCAACTGTTGATGGCGATAGTATGTATAATTGAAGAATACGTACCAAACTATAAACACAAATTAATAAATATTTTGTTTTCTATATAAAACATGTAGGTATGTATTTCAAGATAGGATAGTATGGAAGTCAGTCCATTTTTCCTATCCAGAATATGAAAACATCAGATGGTATGTATGTATGTTTGAAAATTAAATATCAAACTATTGAGTCCGCGTAGATATTGTGTAGTGTATACTCAATATCATATAACTAATTAGAAATTTCAGTCATACACAATATTATGGATTTCAAAATTCAATAATCATGTGTGTGGAAGTGCGTGTGTGTGTGTGTATGTGTGTGTGTGTGTTTAAGTCTTTTAATTTTTTAATTTCTAAGTCTTTTTCATTGTAGTGTATTTTTTGTGTTTATTTTATAAGACTGTATTCATCCCTTAAATAAATAAAGCTATGAACAGCTTATGATAAATAAACAAATGTGCCGACCGCCCTGGCATAGTCGGTAAGCCGTTTGCCTTCTGAGCGGGAGTCCTGGGTTCGATTCCCCGCAGAGGAGAAATTTATTTAAATTCATTTCTCTCGCAAATAATGCTACTCTGGGCTGGAAACACTGGTTAGTTGGAAGAAATTGCCATTAAGCAATAAATTCGCCACTTGCGCAGGATGCAAGAAAGTGTTTATTATTATTATTACATGTGTAATTGTATCTTAGTACCACTAACTAACATATTATTTCTGTTCAATAATTATTTTAAACCAGCACGTCCAATAAGAGTGATTATGTATATTATGTAGCATCCACATTGGCGCAGCATATCAGACGCAGCGCATCATACAGATTTTAAATTCGTTAATATTTGATGGAATACGTATGCATGGATTGACGTCGGAATTTATTAATGCATAAAATTTTTCTGTCAAACTAACAGGAAATACATATATGTATTTTATTTGGTTATATTTTTACCATTAACTTATTAAGTTACGAGGGGAATATTAATTATTACGAGGTCTACTTTATTTACATGCAGATACATGTATAGTTTAATTGCTACTGCTATTAAATTAATGTATAAGTACATACATTTAAAAGTACAATTATAATTGTAAAGTTAGGAAGGGACTTGGTACCTACCGTGAATCAAGTCAGCTGAGTGCGCAAGCAAGGTAAATCGATCCGCTGTCAAGACACCCAAAGATACCAACTGTAGGAACAAAACGTCACTCACACAAAGGATAGTCACAAAAATCACTAAAATTGTTATATATTTGTTATACGCGTGTCATTTTATAAAAAAACATATCATTTTACGAATATTTTTGTTAGGAACATAAAAGCAAATATATAACGACTATCACGTCATTGTGTGATCTGTAGGAAAATACAAACGGATCATTCAATGACATTTAATGGCTGTAATGTCGTAATGAAAAAATATTCAAATATGTTTGTATTTAATGTGGAGATGAAATACACGAGACGTTGAACAATTTTCAACTCATAAAACCATATAATATTTTGGAAATACACTTAACATGTCATAAACAAAGCAGCTAACACAACACGTTTATTCCACTTGAGCAACCAGAAACAACTGTGGAAAAGAGACGACAAGAATATTACACTAAGCTCTTGCGCAGTTTCGTTATTTTCATTCTTTTCTACTATAGGTAGACCTACAATAATTATCTATATTTTTCACGTATTATTTATTTAATCATTGACAGACGTTCTACTACTAAAATCATATAATCTAAGACTAAAATAAAAAAAAACATTTTTTTTACCATCAGTCTACGGGAAGCTAAAGTATGTAATACTTATGGATACGGGAAGTTATATAAAAGCGAATGTGAAGAAAGAACAAATTTAATATGGTTTTCATTTGCATTGTTCGACGATTTCGAAGAAAACTTTAAAAAAAATATCGACTACCTATTTAAAAATAAATACTAACGACGGCAAGTTCAGAAGACGCAGCATCGATGTAGAAATTATTTATACGGTCAGAAACATTGCAGAAATCATACTAGCAGAAACAAAAGGTGCACGCCAACTGGGAGTGACTGGGAGCCTAGACGGAGGCAAAGCGGCTCTATCACGTCGGGGTCACCAATTAAGTAATTAGGTACCAATTTGGCAATGAACGCGATTTAAAATTAAAACATAGAAAATTTAACGATATCTTTAAGGTGCTCAGAGAATTATTTTCACGATGAGTAGATATATTATTTATTTATTATAATCTTGTACATATAATTAGTACACTGGCGGACTTATTGCCTAATGGCAATTTCTTCCAACCAACCAGAGTAAATGTTAAATATACAAAACAACGTGTACTATGGCAATAAGTTACAAATCACATTACAAAATAAATAAAGATAGCAGAAGAAAAGTAAAAAAAAACAAAGAAGATAGCAATATAAGTACCTACAATTCATTGCAATGATAGCAAAACTAAAGGGTAAGGAAAGGAAGAGGAGAGGAATAGACCTAACAGAAGATGCTGACCTCTGCTGAGAAATTCAGAGCTTGGGCGCCCTAAAATCTATTATCTGGAAAAATGAGAATATGGCCATAAAGAGCAAAATGAGAATTTACTTGGCATGCGTTAGACCAGTGATGGCCATGGTGTGGAGGCACGAGCAAACATAGTCAGAAGTAAACAAATGTTGAGGACTTCAGAAATAAGGACACTGAGAATGATGGCAGGCAAAAACTTGAGAGACCGAGTGCGGAACACTAGAATTAGAGAAATATGTGAGGTTGATGATATCATCCGATGGAGTAGGCAGCGAAGGAGGCTGGAGGACTGGTATTATCACGTCTAAAAGATGAATAGCACCAAACTTCTTCATGTCGTGCTGCATAATCACCCTCACGGGAGACCGCCTAAAAGAAGGAAACATAGCTGGGAATCCACTTCGCAGGAGGAGCAGACCTCTTAAAACAAACCCAAATAAAAGTAGAAGGAGGAAATATATTACAAAATAATTTATTTTTGTTTTTTTATCACCTTGATGAGACCTCTCGTCTACCACGAGGAAACATCAAGCCAAGGTGTGGGGAAGAAAAGGAGACAAATGATGACGACACTTAAAATTTGTTTTAGTACGGCGCTTTTTTATTTATAATGTTCACAAATGGTCCATGGCGATAAAATAATAAAAAAAAAAAACAAAACAACAGACAACAAATAAAACAGAAACACGTGGCATTTATCGAAACGAACTGTCAAACACACGCGAATACACGAAAAGACGCCGACCAGAATATACCGCCCCAGGGTACAGCGACATCCTTACTCCAGGCATGTCACTGTCTTCCACGTGGTGACGGTAGATCGGTGGGGCCCAGCCTCTGCGTCAGGCTAGCAGGTCTTCCTCGTGTCCGGCGTGGTTTCTTCTTCTCCTCCTGATCTCCTCCTCCAGACCGTCACCCATGGCTGGCTCTGTGCCCCACGACACGCTATGACGGCGCATCTCGATAGAGGTGGCATACCAGTCGGGACCTCACCGGAAGGCGAACCGACGCCCCAGACGACACGGATTGCCCTTCGTGGTCCAATCTGCGAGCCGCCGCGTTCCCTACGCGGTGGCCCCACACTGCGCTCTGCCTCCAACCTCCTGTCCTGTTGATGCCCTCATCTTGGTTCTGGGGCACCATCAGCGTCCATGCGCGTGACGGGTCCTGTCACACAGACCTCCTCGTGCTCTTGAAATATGGCCGCCATCGGGACGCGCGTGTCGACCGATGACGGCGTCACACCAAACCGTCCGTCCTTCACCAGCGTCGAATGCCAAGAGAACGCGTGCCATAGCGCGTGCTAGCTGCTAGCTTCCTTGTCGTTCTCTCACGCCGTCAGGGGCGCTAGTAGTCTTCCGCCAAAATGTTGCCGCGGAAAAAATTAAAAATTATTGTTTTTCGACAACACTGTTTTTCGGCTATAACAATTCCACCCTACTTTTTTGACGAAAAACAATATCATTTTGAATTTTAATATCACTAAAAGTTTGCAGGCGCCACCGAATTTTTTCCTCGAATTCGGAAACGGTAAAAAAAACACATGGTTCGTCTTTCAGCACAGCACAAATTTACAGTTCGAAACACAACAAATAAACATCACTTTTCTTCCCCACGTGTTTGATCTCAGGGTGTTGATTCGTGCAAATGTCTGTTCGCAAAAGCCACACGTTGGCAAGCCATTTGATGAGACCTCTCGTCTACCACGAGGAAACATCAAGCCAAGGTGTGGGGAAGAAAAGGAGACAAATGATGACGACACTTAAAATTTGTTTTAGTACGGCGCTTTTTTATTTATAATGTTCACAAATGGTCCATGGCGATAAAATAATAAAAAAAAAAACAAAACAACAGACAACAAATAAAACAGAAACACGTGGCATTTATCGAAACGAACTGTCAAACACACGCGAACACACGAAAAGACGCCGACCAGAATATACCGCCCCAGGGTACAGCGACATCCTTACTCCAGGCATGTCACTGTCTTCCACGTGGTGACGGTAGATCGGTGGGGCCCAGCCTCTGCGTCAGGCTAGCAGGTCTTCCTCGTGTCCGGCGTGGTTTCTTCTTCTCCTCCTGATCTCCTCCTCCAGACCGTCACCCATGGCTGGCTCTGTGCCCCACGACACGCTATGACGGCGCATCTCGATAGAGGTGGCATACCAGTCGGGACCTCACCGGAAGGCGAACCGACGCCCCAGACGACACGGATTGACCTTCGTGGTCCAATCTGCGAGCCGCCGCGTTCCCTACGCGGTGGCCCCACACTGCGCTCTGCCTCCAACCTCCTGTCCTGTTGATGCCCTCATCTTGGTTCTGGGGCACCATCAGCGTCCATGCGCGTGACGGGTCCTGTCACACAGACCTCCTCGTGCTCTTGAAATATGGCCGCCATCGGGACGCGCGTGTCGACCGATGACGGCGTCACACCAAACCGTCCGTCCTTCACCAGCGTCGAATGCCAAGAGAACGCGTGCCATAGCGCGTGCTAGCTGCTAGCTTCCTTGTCGTTCTCTCACGCCGTCAGGGGCGCTAGTAGTCTTCCGCCAAAATGTTGCCGCGGAAAAAATTAAAAATTATTGTTTTTCGACAACACTGTTTTTCGGCTATAACAACCTTGATATATACATAGGTATTATGATCAAAATATTACCATGGGTTATGGTAGCATAGAAGCCAGACATCTATTATTTTGTTTCAACAAAATACCTTGATTCTTGGAAAACTTTCTCTTATAATGGTTTTATCATATTAACGGGTCTTTGGGTCCTTAATGTGTTTAAACAATGCTTATATTTTGTAAATATGTCATTTCTAATAATTTTATATTCAATGCATATTCCTGGAACTTTATACTTTCTAACTTGGTAGGTGAAATGGAGGCTTCCTATTGGTAGATGGTAGAACGCGCCCCGCCGCGCGGTGGGGTAGCTCCTCCCCCCCCCCCGTCTCCAGCGGTGGACGCGATAGCTGGTTTGAATCAGTATTTGAGTGGACGCTTGGTCGGGATAGACGAATTTTAACTCACGCGTACGAAAGATAACTTATATATATTTTTTAAAAAACAAACGTAGACCGCGAACGTTGAAAGAGAAAATCTTATCTCTGCGAGGCGTCTGCTTGAAGCTCAGCATTAAATTTCATATTTGCATGGTAGTGCATAAGTGTGTTTCAGGTCCATACATAACCAACGAGGGGTGAATTTAAGATAGTTTAAGTTACTATTAAAAATAACTTTTAAGAATAAACATAACTTAAATAATCGTATAATAGTGAATAAGTGTGTTTCAGGTCCATATATCCAACGAGGGGTGAATTTAAGATAGTTTTAAGTTATTTTCAATTAATAAAAAGTGATATTATGTAGTGTAAGTGTTTCATCTATAGACCCGGAACGAGAGCAGCGGTTGGTAAGATCTTTCTGATTTATTATTATTTGTTTTCTTTGCTCTGAACGTTTCGTTTCGTAATTTATTTTAGCAAGATTGTCATCAATATTACACGTGCATTTCATGTATTTGATTATTCTTTTCAGCACTATTATTCTCTGTTCCACGTGTATTTCCTGTATTTAATAATTCTTTTCAGCGGCCGTCATCACTGGTTTTTCTAATTTATTTTCTTTTTAATTTTACAGCAATTTTTATTAACCGATAATTACTATTACGCGTGTATTTCTGTCAATTTAAGCATTGTTTTATTTTATACGCTCAACACATTCTTTCGTCTCCACCATATTTAATTATTGTATTGACTAGCCGGCATGTAAACACCTTTATCAACGCTCTTCTTTGTTATATGCGATAACAATTTGGCGCTATCCAACGTGTAGCCATTTTTAAAAACAGTAGTTTTTATCGAACCACCCTGAGGTTTTGAGCGTTTACTTTTCGTTTGTTTTTTTCTCGTATTAACAAAAAAAAATGTTATTTCAACTTATTTTTCGTTTATTCAAATATCTTATTTTCGGAGTAGTAGAGCGCGAAAACGATGGCGGCGGAGGAGATAGTAGACGGGTTACTAGGGCAAGAACAAATGATAATGTTATCCGCGATTTTCCAGAACCCCCAAGAAACGATAGCCCGGGAATTGAACATTTATTCCCATATTTACAACGTCGCGAACTGGAAGATACGTTCAGCGGGCTTCCAGAAGAAGACCCTGTGTTATTTATCACGGCATGCGAAACGTTCTTCGGCCACATGTTTTGTTCTCCTGCGTCAATGGTCGGTCGTGCATCTCAGAGGTTGCGAGGAGAAGCCAAGCGTTGGTGGTCTCCTCATGCGCAGGGTAAATGGACATGGAATGAATTCAAAGGTTTTTTAATTGGTAGATACGGAATAGACGTTGCCCGGTCTTCGCTTATGGCTAATTATTATGGTGACCGTCAGCGTGCGGATGAGGGTGGAATCGCATTCCTTAAGCGGAAGGAAGCGGTTCATATGCGGCTCTTTGGAACGGCTCCGTCGGATGCTTCATGCTCCGACTTAATATACCTGATGAGAGACACGTATCGCAACATTTTAGATGTCGGAGTGATTTTCGGAAATTTTACGTTCACGTCGCTTAAAGAAAAAGTAATGATGATTGATTTCCCCCGACAAACGTTATTTCAGCCAGTTGCCGAACGTAGTCATGAAAATAGAAATACCCAACATGATAATTCTCGCGAAAGCAGTGTTATCTATAATACCCCAACGTACCGGCAGGATAATTATAATATGCGTCCAAACAACAGCCGTAATGCAAATTCGCGCCCGAACAATAATAGCCCGGTAAACAGAATGCAATTACCAAAATGTCAATTTTGCCCTGGTCGTCATTTTAATAAAGATTGCGTGGAAAGAAACGAGTTTATCGCATCGAAATCGGGAAACGCTCGCCGCCCCGACAGGAACACAAATTACGGACCTCGACCTGTCGCGGGCTCCCGAAGAAATTAAACCTGCGTTCCACCAGGTTAACAAACGTGGAACTGGCGCCCTGTACTGATAATGAGAATGTTATAGAAAATTTTTCTACCTCACGGGAGGCTATTAATATGATTGAGTCTGTTGATGAAGTAGTTTTAGAAAAAGACGATCAAAGATCTGTAGGTTTTACGGTGATGTTGGTAGAGGCTGACGTGCATAGAGAGGATGATGACGAGGATTGCATTGAGACCATGGAGGCTAATAATGAAAAGATTGAATCTGTTGATGAAGTAATGGTAGAAAAAGGCGATCAAAACTCTGTAGGTTTTACTGAGATGGTGGTAGAGGCTGATGTGCATAGAGAAGATGATGAGGAGAGTATTGAAACCGTGGAGGATAATAATGAGAAGGCAGGTTACATACGAGATAGTTCGAAATTCGCGTCGGAGGTAGAGTTGGTAGATATGTTGAACGATAGGGAGTTGATAGTTGCGTCAGGTACGTCGGATGATGAGAAGCTGGTAGTTGCGTCAGAGGAGTTCGAAGAGAGGAAACCGGTTGTCGCGCCGGATCACGAATTAGGTACGACAGTAGTTGCGCTGGGTAGTAATGAGATGGCGAAAATGATGAGTAGGTACGAAGAGGAGTACAGTGACGGAATTTGCGAACTAGAACATAAAGTAGACGGTGTATGTGCGATTGGTAAAGTTAGCCTCCCACGGATAAGCGTGACGATCGAGGATCGTCTCTATGTAGCGTTAGTAGACTCTGCCGCCTCTCACAGTTTAATTCGTGCAGATTTAGTACACGAGTATAGAAGAAAATTTTGTGATGTAAAGAGTTTAAATCTTGCACATTCTTCGGCCAAAATGACGGTAGTAGCGAAAGCGGAAATAGACTGCTCGATAGCAGACGTTAGGATGAAAAATGAATTTTTAGTAGTCGACGGCCTACGAGATGACGTAATATTAGGTATAGATTGGCTAATAGCGGAACACGGCGTGATTGATTTTATTCGTGGAGCATTGTATTTCGGCAAGAAGGAAAGGATTACGGCATATTTTCATTCGACGAAGCGTCAACCAAATTTAACTAACGTACAGTTACCAAATATTACGAACGACTTATCTAATGCGAAAAAAAATGAATTACATAAAATATTGCGAGAATTTAATGCTTTATTTACCCCATATGCAGGCCCTGCTCGCTTGCAGCCGCACGTTATCCGGCTGAAAGATGAGACACCCATTCGTATCCCACCGTACCGTTTATCAGACGCTAAGAAACGTAATTTACATAAACAAATCGAAGAAATGTTAACTGATGACGTAATCGAAGCGAGTAGATCTCCGTATTGTTTTCCTATCGTGATGGCTCCGAAAAAGGGAGATAATGATTATCGTATCTGTGTAGACTTCCGTCGGTTAAATGACGTCACTGAGGGCGAGGTCTCCACTTTACCGGTCATCCACGAAACATTAAAGGATCTCGGAAACGCAAAGATATTTTCCACGTTAGATTTAACAAAGGGGTATTGGCAAGTGCCTCTCGATCCTGCTTCTAAACCATATACGGCATTTTCTACTCCTGACGGTGCGTTATATCAATTTAAGGTTATGCCCTTCGGACTTAAGGGAGCCCCGAGCTGCTTTCAGAAAGCGATGTGTCAGCAGGTTCTTGCCGGTTATTTAAGAGAATTTTGCATTGTATATATAGACGATATTGTAATCTATTCTTCTGACTGGGAGAGTCATCTTCATCACTTAAGACTGGTTTTTGAAAGGTTAGATCAGTTCGGGTTGAGATGCTCGCCTGATAAATGTAAATTAGCCACGTCAGAAATAGAGTATTTGGGACATGTTGTTACTGCGGAAGGAAATTATCCTCAAATGTCTCATTGCAAGGAGATTTTCTCTGCACCAGCTCCGCGAACTCGTAAAGAACTACGTGGCTTCTTAGGACTGTGTAATTGGTTACGAGAGTATGTACCGCGATTCTCTGAGATTGCTGCTCCGTTAACCGATTTATTAAAAGTTAATCGGCCGTATCGGTGGAATAGCCAAGCCGATACCGCTATGCGTAATATTAAGTTGGCTATGTCACAACCGTTGAAATTGTCACGACCCGATTTTAATCGCGAATTCATTTTACAAACAGACGCGAGTAAGTTAGGTATTGCGGCCGTATTATATCATCCACGCTCTGACGGAGAACGGGATGTTATATCATATGCGAGTATGCGTTTTTCACCGGCCGAACAAAAATGGCATTCGAATGAGCAGGAAGCGTTTGCGGCCGTGTGGGCCATTAAAAGATACCGTCCGTATTTAGAAGGACGATCGTTTAAGCTACGTACGGATAATAAAGCATTAACGTGGTTGAATACGGCGAAAAATGATAGGGCAAAGCTCATCAGATGGGCACTCCTCTTACAGGAATTTGATTTTACAGTTGAACATTGTCCCGGTCGTAAAAATGAACTCCCTGATGCGTTATCCCGAAATCCCGAATCGTCCCCAATAGTAACGGAGGCAGACACAAAAGATTTAAGTCGCATGATGTACCCATCAACGGAAACGAATGAGATAACGGCACAAGTACATCAAACGGAAGATGAAACGGAGGTGACGGAGGACCAGCCGGACGCGGTTGAGTCATCCGACGATGTTGAGGTAGTAGATGTAAGTCTTGCGGAAGAAATACGGTTACGACAGAAAAGAGATACCGACGTACAACGACGTATAAATAGGTTGCGTATATTATTATCTCGACCAAATACATCGACGGCACGTCACGAACAACAATATTTACGTGATTATGCGTTATTAGGTGATTATCTTTGGAGAAAATTCGCGGATGATGATATGCGTTTATTTGTACCCCGATCGATGGTTTTGAAGGTTATATCTACGTATCATGATAATCGTGTGGCAGGTCATCCCGGAGCTAAAGAAACGACTCGGGCTGCGGCACGCCATTTCTTTTGGCCGAACATGCGTACTGACGTTGAGCAATATGTGAGAGCGTGTATGACGTGTGCTCTATCGAGAGCCGTACCGACTCGTCCTGCGGCCCCATTAGGTAATACTCACGTACATAAACCATTTGACGTATGCGCAGTCGATTTGATGGGACCCTATCCTATATCCACACACGGCAAGCGTTTTATTGTAGTAGTTACGGATTTATATACACGATGGGTGGAAGCGTTTGCGGTACGATCGAGTAGAGCTCCGATTATAATTAAAATATTAGAAGATGACGTATTCTCTCGTTACGGATATCCAAAAGCGATCTTGTCGGATAATGCCACTAATTTTAAGAATCGTTTGTGGACCAGCGCACTAGATAGATGGCAATGTTTGCACTGGACAACGGCAGTGTACCATCCACGAGCGAATATTACGGAACGTAGAAACCAAGAAATTAAGAAAGCGTTGCGTATTTATTTACAAGGTCAACCTCATAATCGTTGGGATGAACATTTACCGACTATTTTATATGCGTTACGTGGTCGTCGTAATGAGTCAACAGGCGTATCTCCTAGCACGGCATTATTAGGTTACGACATTCCCCGTCCAGGTGAATGGATGATTCATTCTCCCGATGGAGATATCTTCCCAACAGCGGGAGCACGTGAGCGTACCCAGTTAGATAACGAAATACGAGCGTCTCAGGAGGAATATCGACAACGTTACGCACCTGATAATGATACGGTTTCGAAATACGATATAGGACAGGCTGTTTTAATTAGAGAACACCCTCAGTCTGATATGAATACCGGTTTTCACGCTGGATTTGCTCCTAAATGGAGTGGTCCGCATCGGATCTTATTGCCCATCGGAAGAGGACACGTTTACTGGGTAGAACGTCGCGGGAAGCCTGTTAAAGTTCATGCCGATGAGATTCGTTCAGCTCCGGCATAATAGTTTTTGTCTACTTACATTATGTTTGGTTTCTTTGTTCTTCACATGGTATATCTTGATCAAAAAAGAGGGCCGATTGATATATACATAGGTATTATGATCAAAATATTACCATGGGTTATGGTAGCATAGAAGCCAGACATCTATTATTTTGTTTCAACAAAATACCTTGATTCTTGGAAAACTTTCTCTTATAATGGTTTTATCATATTAACGGGTCTTTGGGTCCTTAATGTGTTTAAACAATGCTTATATTTTGTAAATATGTCATTTCTAATAATTTTATATTCAATGCATATTCCTGGAACTTTATACTTTCTAACTTGGTAGGTGAAATGGAGGCTTCCTATTGGTAGATGGTAGAACGCGCCCCGCCGCGCGGTGGGGTAGCTCCTCCCCCCCCCCCCGTCTCCAGCGGTGGACGCGATAGCTGGTTTGAATCAGTATTTGAGTGGACGCTTGGTCGGGATAGACGAATTTTAACTCACGCGTACGAAAGATAACTTATATATATTTTTTAAAAAACAAACGTAGACCGCGAACGTTGAAAGAGAAAATCTTATCTCTGCGAGGCGTCTGCTTGAAGCTCAGCATTAAATTTCATATTTGCATGGTAGTGCATAAGTGTGTTTCAGGTCCATACATAACCAACGAGGGGTGAATTTAAGATAGTTTAAGTTACTATTAAAAATAACTTTTAAGAATAAACATAACTTAAATAATCGTATAATAGTGAATAAGTGTGTTTCAGGTCCATATATCCAACGAGGGGTGAATTTAAGATAGTTTTAAGTTATTTTCAATTAATAAAAAGTGATATTATGTAGTGTAAGTGTTTCATCTATAGACCCGGAACGAGAGCAGCGGTTGGTAAGATCTTTCTGATTTATTATTATTTGTTTTCTTTGCTCTGAACGTTTCGTTTCGTAATTTATTTTAGCAAGATTGTCATCAATATTACACGTGCATTTCATGTATTTGATTATTCTTTTCAGCACTATTATTCTCTGTTCCACGTGTATTTCCTGTATTTAATAATTCTTTTCAGCGGCCGTCATCACTGGTTTTTCTAATTTATTTTCTTTTTAATTTTACAGCAATTTTTATTAACCGATAATTACTATTACGCGTGTATTTCTGTCAATTTAAGCATTGTTTTATTTTATACGCTCAACACATTCTTTCGTCTCCACCATATTTAATTATTGTATTGACTAGCCGGCATGTAAACACCTTTATCAACGCTCTTCTTTGTTATATGCGATAACAACCTATACAACCTTTTTTTGTTTAGTATTGTGACCACATTTTTAATATAATGTTTTTTTTTATTATGCAACACCTAAAAATTACCCTGGCAGAAAATACGATTTGACTGACCATTTTTGACAATTTTGCCTTGCCGTTTCGATCCGCTTTTATTGTTTTTTTCTTCTGGGGAAAATAAAGCAAATATGTATTTGTCACGTTTCTGTGTTATCTTAAGAAAATCGAAAACTATCACTAATGCCGCAGAATACGCCCCAAATACAATAAAGATAAGACATGCGACAACTTCACCGACAGGCTCTATTCTTCCCGAACCTGAACGTACTCCTTTTGGGCTTTTTGGAGTTGTATGTGCTGTAGTTCCCGGACTTTTAGTAGGTGCGGCAATTAGTAAAAATATCGCAAGTTTCTTGGAAGAAAACGAACTGTTCGTTCCATCTGATGATGACGACGATGATGACTGAAAACTCTTAAATTCATGTAAGTAGAAATGTACTGATTTTTTTTTGTTATAAATCTTGGAGGAATAAAATGTTATAAATAGTTCATATCCTTGTTTTCCTTAAAGTTTGTGAAAAAATTGATACATTTTAAAATCATATCTAATATTATTTGGGTTACTATTCCTGATATTTGTTTAAGAATTTATTAGTTATATATGAAATTTGACATAATAACTGTATTTTTTGTAAGCTTTTGACAATGAAATTTGTAATAACATGATCGAAATTCTAAACATTTATCAATTATTAAATTGGCGACTCCTTTAACTATTCAAATTTTAGCATTTCATTTTATTTGAAAAATGAAATATAAGAATATGGTATAGTTGTCGCAAAATATCTTGAACCATTTCACCTAGAAAGGGAGCGATTTGCACGTATACCAACGAAGCAAAGACACAAACTTGCGCTCTGCACACCTGGAAGCCTGGTTCAAGATATTTGGTGATACTTATAAACAACTCTCATTGGAGTCCCAAAAATTATATACAAACATTACTGTGAATGATGTGTCATTTTCTCTTTGTGTCAATAAATAGTAAGTGGACTTTGCATTTTGAATTGTCGTATCCTGTCAATATGTATTCTTATTCTAAATGAAAACCTTTAGAATCAATATACTTGACAAATTGATGTTCGTTAAAAAAAACATTAGAGGTCACATGTGACGGATTTTATTTTTAGCATAAACTTTGCTAATAAAAAGAGCACGGAATTATGTAGAAAAGATACAGAATATAAGGTATTATGGCGGACATTGGGTCCTGGTTGATCTGTTTTGTATGAGCCCATAATGTTTGTTGAGGTAATTAATGATTGTTTACATAGGATAAGTTATAAACAAAAAAATACTTGATTACAGTAAAAAATAAATTCAAAATGTTACACATATCTCTTATGCACCTAATGTTACAATATTTGCCATTTTGAACAAAATTATACTTACCCAATAGTGAATTTTCAAAGAAATTATTTCTCTTCTTTTTTTACACAATGGAATGAATCAGAAAATTGATATGGTGCAGGTTATGTTGATATTGTAGCTTTATTAGACATTAATTCTTGTATCATAAATTTGATTCCCAATGAGGCAGCAGCTTTTTCTCCCCACTGTGATAACGATTTTGTAATTTATTTGTTACATGTTTTTGGTTAAAGAAAAGTCCGAAAATTTTGTTCTTGCTAGTACAAATAATCCCATCATTATTCATAGCAGGGGATATGTTCTGAACAAATTTGTGATGAACAATTCCATGATGAACGGGGGATTAAAAAAAATGATAAATAACACTAAAAAAATACTTCATTTATAAAATACATATAAATAATAATGTAATACTCGCTATAATTCAGTATTCTGCATCGCTAAATTAATTTTGATTTACTAGTTTGAGTTTTCTATATTTATTACTTAAAATCTGTCTTAAACTGTAAAGTAATATGCAACAACACACTTTACAGTATGACTGCTCCACTTAGTCTGCAAATTCGCGGCGGTAATTAAAAATAATAGTACAAAGAGGTAGTAATAGAACGCTACTTTCACGCATTGCGGTCGTATTGACGCAGGACAATACGGGTAAATTGGGTAACAAATCGCGAAAAATATGTGAAAAGGTCCACACTTAGCTTTCGTGCATGATTCGCTGTAGTAAGTGTATTCTTCTTTCCCCTTAGCGCTTTTGTCCCATTTCTATCGGGGTATGCTTTGACCATGATCCTGGAATTGGCTAGTCTCGTTATTACATTGAAGCGACTGCCATCTGACCTTCGTAACCCTTAGAAAGGGGAACCAGACAAATTGGATCATGGCTACATATAGCTAGTGATATAATGGCTACATATAGCTAGTAATGCGTATTATGTGAATGCGAAAAAAGATAGCTCGCAAGTGTGACCACTCATCTTGACTATTCAACAAGTGCTAGATAAAGAACCTTTCTTTTAAATACTGTGTTATAACGAATCCACACTCGCCGGGCTCACTATGACCTATTACTAATTATATGTATTTTCGTTCATAGGTTTTATTCTCCAATTTGTTTTACTTCGATCTGAAACAATAAAAATAAATGCTGATTATCTAATCCACTTGTGATATGGGGGACATAAAAAAAGAAGTGGTTTTAAATTCGATACATGATTTTTTTTTATGTATATTCAGGGATAATTCTTTACCATGTTGTCCCATTTCAATGATTCCTTTCTTAATGTATATTCAGTGATAATTCTTTACCACGTCCCATTTCAATGATTCCTTTTTTAATGTCTATTCAGGGATAATTCTTTACCACGTTGTCCCATTTCAATGATTCCTTTTTTAATGTATATTCAGGGATAATTCTTTACCACATTGTCCCATTTCAATGATTCCTTTTTCATTAGAAAGGGGGTATTTTATTGAAGCAATGATGGTTCCTGATCCGATTCCGAGTGGTCGAAATTTTCCCAATAGTCTTGACTTGTTTCTAATTTTTCTTTGGAAATATAGTTAACAAAAGCTGCTAATTCTATATTATTAATATATCGTCTGCTTACTGGAAAAAGTCATTAACTGCCTATTTTGGAAAAATTGAGTTAACTATGCTACCATAATCACCAAAACGCCCTTTACATCTGAAAAAAAAATGTTCATATAAGGTCCTGTTGCGGAGATTTTTCGAAAAATTTTCATTATCTGTATTATTTTAATTATGTCGTCTAGAAAAGGTCATTATCGTTATAATGAAGTCTTTTTTTACATTTTTTGTATTTTACTACCAACATTTTCGATAAATACATACTATCACACCATGTCCCTAACGGGGATGGCAAGAGAAATGAACGCCATATTTTTCTATCCTGGCATGCATTAATCGCCTTATTAACATTCATACATCATCTCACCATGTTATTATCATACATCAACTCATGCATGTCCCTAACGGGGTCGGCAGAGAGAATCAAACATCATATTTTTATATCCTATAATGCATACATCGCCTCATCAATATTTATACATCAATACTATATGTACGTCTGTTTTTCGAGTTTCTTAGATTCCCTTCTTTCAGAATTTCTTTCTCATGGTCGAACCATCCTAAATAATATTTATACTGTAGTAGTATACCTGAAAAACTGCATTCCTGGTACGAATATCTCTTATACAGTAGAAAGAGGGTGTTTGCCTGACAGTGTTCACCTAAAGCATAAGCATATGCTTAAATTAGGGAATATATGAGGATGTATAAATGTACTTGCTAAACGGACATATTCGTTCTTTTAAAAAAAAGGTATATTTTTACATGACGTATTGTTGGTTGACGGTATTTAAGGTTTAGAACTCATAATATGAGTTAGAACAAACCCAGCTTTAATATTGGTTAGCTCATAAAAAAATATAAGACAGACAATAGAATACCTACTAAAAAGTCAGAAGAACCTTAAAAGAGGTCCAGGGCACAAAAGGTACCTTTCATTTGAAACATCCGAGATATTAATTATAGGTACTAATATAATATAGATAAAATGAGAATATTGGAAAAATACAAAAATTTTGGAGAAAATTGCATAATGGCAATAAACTCGCCACTTGTGCAGGTTGCAAGTGATTAAAATTTGAAATTTTTTATGAAAGCATTATAATGAGTTTTGCCACATAGAAATATTACATACAGTCTCACATAGTATGGCAGAGGAGCAGTCATCAAAATCTCATTATATGCAATTTTGTGTTTTTTCCTTCCCCTATGAGTTTTTGTAAAATTTGAACATTATATATAGTTAGATTAGGCTACTTTTTATAAATGTTGACAATATATAAACAAATAAAGGAGTTACGAGAATTAACATTGCCAAAAAGCTTTTGACAGCCATTGTCTCGAAAACATGTTTCTTGCAGATAGTGAGCAGACGATATATTTTTTGGTTTAAAATTAAGTTGATTATTTGTTCTGCAGGTTTGAATACAGAGAAGATGGAAGAACAATTGACACCCTTATAAAAAGTTAGTGACGCAGTGATGGGATCCCTCACAAGTTTTAGTTGTTAATAAAAAATGTGTGATATTTTGTTATTAGTTTTATTAAGTATAAAATACTATAACAATACGTTGTTTTTGTTTTATGTACATTTTATCAAATTAGTATAAAAAGCTCTTATATATATAAATTTTTAAACAAATATCTATATGTTGTATTCGTTGGCACCTGACTTATATTAACATTATAAATATACAATTTATTGTGTTTGTTTAAATAATAAATAATTTTCTTTTTCAATTTAATAAATAAATTATGTATGACTTGTGTTTTTAACAACACAATCAAATGTACTACTTTAAATCTATTCGTACTAATATCAATTAACTATATTAAATAATATTCAATAAATTAATAGCTTAATTATTTATAATTTATTATAAAATTGCAATTTCTCTTGATATATTCATATTTGCTTTTTGCTTCCTTGTATTTGAAATTAACAAAATAATAAATAAAATTATGTAGCTTCGTAATATAATTATGACTAAAATTTTTTTATTTTGTGACTAAATTAGTCTGTTGACTTCAAAATTAAATCTTAAACACCTCAGTCATCTTAAGGACGTTTTTATTTAGTGACATGATAATTTATTTTGAGAGTGTAATAAAATTTAATTACATTATGTTAATTAAACTCATTACAGTGTAAAATAAAACCATTACTGTATACAAATAAACAATATAAGTTTTCCAACATGTAAAACAAAACAAAAATTGGCTCCCTAGAAATAAATAGTTAAAAATATTTGCTGTCAAAAGTATTTGTATTTTTTAATGAAAAAAAAAAACAATTTATAATGTTGCAAAAGTTGTACAATCTCATTGAAAGATTATTGAAAAAAAAGCAATTCCGTAACATACCATTTATACACTGTTATAAATAAATATAAATGATTTCTCAATTCAATATGTAAAATGTTTATAAGTCGCAAATCACATTTTTATTAATTTTATGGGTTTATACAGGTGTTGAATTAATTCACCAAAGTTATGTTCCATAAAAAATAAAAATTGTAAAAGGAATAAATATTTACTCCTGTTACTTGAGACATGCGAGTTACATTTATCAAATCTGTTTCAAATATATAAAACATCTTTGAAATTCTATTAAAATAAATATTCATTACCAGATTTCTCAAAATATTATTAGTTATGAAAAAAATTGATAAAACTCATTTAATCTGTAAAATATAAAATGCTTACGAAAATATTTTTGTAATTTATCTTTGTATGCATTCATAACAATTAGGATTTACAAGTAATCATTGTGCTTATATATTGTTTATTAGGCACATTTGATAAGTACATACATACATATTATAAAAATAATATGTTTTATCATTACATAAAGTAATATTGTATAATACACAAAATAAATTATTACATAATATTGATAATGTCTTTTCATTTCACATAATTACTATGCATAATAGAAGAAATATTTACTCAAAAAGGACAATGTCAAAACCATAGAGATTTTCTTTATAAATAAATGCTCATTTGTTTTATGCACATAAGATTGATAATTAACATTCAATATTTAGTGTCATTATTTCAAAAAGCTTTAGCACCGGCGCAAGTTTTTTACATAGTGGGGCATTGCATGGTGGAGTATATAATACCTAAAATGTAAATACATGAATACTTCATGTACCTATATTTCTTGTTCACTGTTATTAAAATATTATGTGTGCAAAAAATGACTTCTCCACAAAAAACTGATATAACTAAACAAAAGCTAGGGTTTGTAGTTCCCTCAAATACTCTAGATATAATACGTGCAACTTCACAAAAAAACTGGCAGTATGCTACACTAGTGCCTCTATCGGCCTGAGGTGTCAGAATTATGTTTGTATGGGAAGTTGAGAAGCACTATTTGTAAAATAGCTAAAATTTATAATATAACTATAAAATGTCGAATCAAAGAAGTTATACTGGTGGAGGAGTATGTGCAGTATATGGGTGTAATAATTATAAGTTACAAAAAGGCACTAAGTCCTTTTATAGGATGCCGAAAAACATGGAATGGTATGTTTACAACTAACATTATTCTATTTTTATCATGAACTTTTAACCATTAATATACAGGGTGTTCGGCAGAACGTTAGACAAACTGATATGGTATATAGAGGGGACCATTTGGAACAATTTATGGGTACTCAGAATGTTTATAGGATGCTCCCTTTTTTTAAGGATGTTTTAAATTTTTTTTTGGAAAAATCCCAAAATTTTACCTGTCAGCCTCTATAACTTTTTAATTTACCAACCAATCAGATTCATTTAAATTTTATCTTTATCTCAAATGTATACCTATTCAGAAAAAAATTATATTTGTTCCATAAAGTGGCCATCAAAAAAAATATGTGGCCCAACAAAGTCCAAAGAATGGACAGAGAAAAAAATTAAGATCATTTTTAAATCATTTTTAAAAATATTCAGAAAAAAGACTGAGTTCTTCAAATCTCGTAAAAACTTCTCTAAAATATTCTCTTTCTATCGGTATACAACGTGTGTGTATATTGTGTATAACATACACAAAAAAAAATAATAAAAACCCAACGATAGTCGCTTTTTCAAGTAAACATTTTCAATAATATCAATGATTGTGAATTATAAATTTATACTTGAATACTATAATTTATACATTATATACTATACCATACTATGTTAAATAAATGTGAATAAACAATATCTTGATAAGGATCTAATAAAAACTTGCTAATAATTCATATCAATAATCCTAAGTAAATTAACCAAAATATAAATAATTGTACACCATTGATGTGTTTTATTATTATCTGGTAATCCTTAATATTCAAAAGAATTAAATAAATGTATTAAATAATTAAATCATGTCATTATCCCATATTTTATCGCAAAAATATAGTGATAATCTTATATGAATAATACGTATTAAACTGAACTTATCACCTCAAGCCGACAGATGGCTCTGTAAAAAATATTGCCGTCTTCTTGTATGGGGAATATCAAGAGTTGTGCGTATTATATCTAGAGTATTTGGTTGCCTTTGTTTTCATTCAAAATTGAATGCTCATTGGTATCCCAAGACTTAATTCAAAAATCAAGATTAAATATATTTTCAATAAAGCATAAATAACAATTCCATATAAATTGGGTAAGTAAATTTTATTTGATAAAAAAAACAGTATGTATGAAATTTATGTAGGCAATTATTGAATTTGCCATCAAAGACAAATGGTAAATTTAAATATTCAATTACTGAACCTAGAAGAAATGAATTGAACAATGTGTTCACCATCGGATATTTTTCTATGAAAATTAACACAGAATTATTCAGTGGATATAATATTCTTTCAGTCATTAAATATTCAATCCTGCTTGTCTATTTCTTCCCTTAACATCTCAATTAAAAGTGAATTCAAAATACAATATATAAAGAAGGTAATAAAAATATATACATTGAAAATATAAATGTGTCAATATTACGCGAATAATAATAACAGTAACAAGATAATAATTATATTAGTTGAATAATCAAACAAATACATACTAGATAGTATAACTTAGCAGTCTTGACATAAAAATTATGTTTTGGACACTGAATTAATTTTTTAGAGGTTTGACCAAAAGTATTTATACAATTACTAAAAATTTAACACTGTTCAATTGAAGTTTTTTCTTTATGATGAACACTGTCGACCAGTAGCTGAGCATACAGTATTTAAATTACTCAAAGGTGATTTAATACTTAAATGCTTTAGGATTTTCATCACATACATGCCGCCTTGATTATATGAAATTTTTTACTCAATTCATTTGAAAAAGAAACTAAAACACAAACTTATTACCGTGTTGTGTTATTGTGAATAAACTAGACAAATTTTTTAAATAACATACTATTCTCTTATAAAATAAAAAACCAACAAACTTAGTACAATTATTGTGCGAATACTGTGCACACTCGTTCTGTTACATCTTTTTGATTTATACATTAAAATAAATAGATATAGATATGCTCTTTATTCTGGTGGTCTCTTATGTTGACCCCATCCGTGGAAGCATTTTGTAAACCGTTTAGATTCCTTGTTCTTCAGTGTTAAAAATAGTTTTCTTGGCTTGTCGGGTTGTTTTACTCTCAGATGTTGAATATAAACCTATTGAAAAATCAAAAATTATCAATAATAATAGGGGAATTTAATTAAGCGCCGTTTAATGATTCAAGATCATTCCAAGGGCGCTGAGGAATATGTGCTGTGAAGAGGAATATAAATGCCTTATATTTTATTAGACTTTATTGAATATCAAATCTATATCCATAAAAATCTATATAGATTGTATGAACTCCTATACTGTCCATCTAATTGCGATGGTTTTTTGGAATTGCAATGAAATTTTGGGGATTTGTTCTGCTCTCACCAGGGGGGCAAGTCTGGTCCAACCGGCGAAATCAAAACCCTCACGATTACCCAAATCATGGATATAATTATTATATGGAGTTTTATAATATACTAGTGAACCCCCGGCAAACTTCGTATTGCCAGTATAATTAAAAATCGTCCTCCATAACCACCCGTCGCTTCAGACTCTTCAGTACTTCCCGTCCCTTCAGTTACTCCCGTCCCTCCAGTTACTCCCGTCCCTTCAGTTAATCCCGTCCCTTCAGTTACTCCCCTCCCTTCAGAAGAAAATATTTTAAATTCAGAAATCATCCCGGGCATACGATCGACAATTCACCAAAGTTTAATTGCAATCGGATGAATGGTTCCCAGGATAGTCCTCCTTCATAGGTAAAATGACCTAAAACTTGATGAAGAAGAAGAAGAAGTTAAAATTTTTTGATCCAGAAACCATCCCTGGTATACTCTCGACAGTTCACCAAAGTTTCATCGCAATCGGATGAGCGGTTTAGGAGCGCATTCAACACATACATACATAGATACATACAAACATTCAAATTTATAATATAGACTAGTGAACACCCGGCAAACTTCGTATTGCCTGTATAATTAAAAATTGTCCTCCATATACACCCGTCGCTTCAGACTCTTCAATACCTCCCATCCCTTCAGTACTTCCCGTCCCTTCAGTACCTTCCGTCCCTTCGGTACCTCCCGTCCCTTCGGTACCTCCCGTCCCTTCGGTACCTCCCGTCCCTTCGGTACCTCCCGTCCCTTCGGTACCTCCCGTCCCTTCGGTACCTCCCGTCCCTTCGGTACCTCCCGTCCCTTCGGTACCTCCCGTCCCTTCGGTACCTCCCGTCCCTTCGGTACCTCCCGTCCCTTCGGTACCTCCCGTCCCTTCGGTACCTCCCGTCCCTTCGGTACCTCCCGTCCCTTCGGTACCTCCCGTCCCTTCGGTACCTCCCGTCCCTTCGGTACCTCCCGTCCCTTCGGTACCTCCCGTCCCTTCGGTACCTCCCGTCCCTTCGGTACCTCCCGTCCCTTCGGTACCTCCCGTCCCTTCGGTACCTCCCGTCCCTTCGGTACCTCCCGTCCCTTCGGTACCTCCCGTCCCTTCGGTACCTCCCGTCCCTTCGGTACCTCCCGTCCCTTCGGTACCTCCCGTCCCTTCGGTACCTCCCGTCCCTTCGGTACCTCCCGTCCCTTCGGTACCTCCCGTCCCTTCGGTACCTCCCGTCCCTTCGGTACCTCCCGTCCCTTCGGTACCTCCCGTCCCTTCATCCCGGTCATATGCTCGACAATTCATCAAAGTTTCATTGTAATCGGATGAACGGATCCCAGGATAGTCCACCTTCATAGGTAAAATGACCTGATACCCGATGAAGAAGAAGAATTTTTTTTTTAATCCAGAAACCATCCCGGTCATACGCTCGACAATTCACCAAAGTTTCATTGCAATCGGATGAACGGTTCTCAGGATAGTCCACCTTCATAGGTAAAATGACCTGATACCCGATGAAGAAGAAGAAGAAGATTTTTTTTTAATCCAGAAACCATCCCGGTCGTACACTCGACAATTCATCAAAGTTTCATTGCAATCGGATGAACGGTTCTCAGGATAGTCCACCTTCATAGGTAAAATGACCTGATACCCGATGAAGAAGAAGAAGAGGAAAATATTTTAAATTCAGAAATCATCCCGGGCATACGATCGACAATTCACCAAAGTTTAATTGCAATCGGATGAACGGTTCCCAGGATAGTCCACCTTCATAGGTAAAATGACCTAAAACTCGATGAAGAAGAAGAAGAAGTTAAAATTTTTTGATCCAGAAACCATCCCGGGCATACTCTCAACAACTCACCAAAGTTTCATCGCAATCGGATGAACGGTTTAGGAGCGCATTCAACACATACATGATACATACATAGATACAAACATTCAAATTTATAATATATATTTAGATGTCACAGAACTCCATATGATAATTATATCCATGATATGGGTAATCACGAGGGTTTTGATTTCGTCAGTTGGACCAGACTTGCCCCCCTGAAATGGTTTTTGAATTTTAATTACTCACACAAGAATTCATGATAGATGATCTTGGAATTGCAATGAAACTTGGAGGGATTTATTCAGCGCACACCCGAGGTTTTTTAATTTTAGTTAATTTATTTTATATCCAGTGACGTGTTAAACGCGTTTTTACAGGAAAGTTTATATTAAGACAGAAGGGACAGAAGATTCTAGATAACAATCTTAAAACATACAGATGAATCCTTTTATATATACAGATTAAATAATTACACACAGGTAAAGACGATGTCTGTCATTGCTAGTAGTTTATAAATTCAATATATTTATAATACAAAATAGTTTTAAATCCACGAAAACTACAAAATTAAATAAGCCTTTACACTTGCGCTAGACACAGCCAGCATCAGCACAACTAACAATATGTACCTATCTACTGTGAAAGTAATGAGTCCAAGTACCCGAGTTCAGGTCTATGGACGATAAATAATGAATATTACCTAGCGAGGCGGATTATACCAAACAAAAAAGATGTTATATAAAATGTTATATTATTTTATTTTGAGTTGTATTTATTTCTTATTTTTGTTGTTTGTATTTTGTGATAATGTATTTTGGTTATTAACCTGCTAGCTGTGTTTAGTGAAAGTGTTGAGGTTTATTCAATCTTGTACTCTGTGGATTAAAACTGTGATGTTTTATAATCATTTAGATAAGTTTATCTATGATTAACTACCTAAAATATAATTCATTGTTTTCACATATTATTGATTTGTTACCTGAGCAGATTTATATGCTAGCTTTATTTCCACTTCACTGCATTTAGCTCCCAGCCATAGGAAGACTTGTTCACCGTTGTCCAAAATCATTATATCATCATCTGCTAAATCATCCTGCAACATAAAAATATTTTACAGGATTATCAATGAAAAGTTTTATTTGATATGTTACAAGTCTGCCGGTCTTCGTGGGTCAGTTGGTTAGGTATCTGACTGCTGATCCAAGGGTCGCAGGTTCGATTCTCGGTGGAGACACAGTATTAATTATGTTTCCAGTCTGGATCTGTGAGACGATTAATATTGTATGTCTTCAGAATGTGGTAACTTGTTATTGGGTGCGTGTTAAATAAATATTTGACATAGTAGCTGTTAGTTGCCCAAGTAATAAATAAGTAAATAACCAGCAAAGAACCAGGTGGATAAATATTAGAGTTCAAGAACTGCAGTAAGTTATAGGTTATACAAAAGTTGTATTTCCTATCTCTTAACAAAATAAGTTATTGATCTGTCTGAAGGGGGACGCGAAAGGAGCCTCCACGTAGATTGAGTTTCAAATTTAGGAAAAGCAATCAGGTGTCCCTGAAAATGGCAGAATGCCGGCCAATCCTTCCACCACCGAAAGAGCAATCCGGACACGGAAAGTAAGTAAGTAAGTAGAACGTCTTAATATGTAGGTGGTTGAGGGTAAACAAGGAAAATAATAGTTTGAAATAAGGAGAGATTGGATCAAAAATTAAACACATTTTTTATAACACTTGATCATCCACACAGCTATGTATGTCATATAAATATTATACCTGTATAAAATATGTTACTGTAAATATTTCTTTGCTCTTTTTGCAAGTTTATTGCCAAGCAATTTCTTCCAACTGACTACTGTTTTCAGCCCAGAGAAGCAATAATTGCATGAGAAATACTATGTCTTGTCAATCGAAAAATATATGTTAAGATCAATTTAACCGAAAAATATAACCGCACACATGTTTTACCCTCCGCACAGTCAATATTATATAAGAAGGTTTCCATTGCCAGATTTTAGTTATCTTTTTTATTTATTTTAAATATTATCTTAGTTATATAATTAGTGTTGTTATTATATAAAATCACTGTGATTAATAAATACCCTAAAAATATACATTTTAATGAAAAATTGTATGTGTGTTTATGGGGGGGGGGGTGTGAATTTATCGCACCGTCAATGCACAGATGCGTCGAAGATCCGCACACACAATACTCGTTTGGTCAGAATCCGTATAAACACTTCCTGAGCAATAGAGTGGTGGATGCTTGAAACAGGCTGCCTCAGGATCTGGTTGTTGCTGAGAGTGTTAACTCGTTTAAGAACGGACTGGATGGATTGCAGTGACACTGGACTCATTCAAGCATATCAGCTTTTTGCTGCCTGCTTGTCATCTCGATAATAATAATAATAAGATCATTATGTAAAGTTAACTCAACTTCTTCATATCTAGTCTAGGAACAGAGTTTAGAAAATAGTAAGTTATTACAATCAAGTAATTGAAATATGTGTTAGTATAAGTAAACAAATCATGAAAAAACAAACCTGACAAAAGTCTGAGCACTTTTCTGAAACAGTGAAATATCCCTTTTCGTTTGAGCATCGGAATAGGCGTGTATAATTCATGAAGTCTGCATCCGTATCGTAGGGCTTTTTACCTCCAATACCCACCCAGAAGAAATTCTCCGGCTCTGATCCTTCATTAATGACCTGGACATGTGTAAAAAGTAGGTGTTATGCTTATTAAAATAAAAAAACAAAACTAAATATTGCAAATAAAATAATATATATCGTTCCTCCTATGGCAAACTGGCGAAACTAACATTTTTGACGAAATAGCATTTTTGGTGTCATTTTAATCGTTTTCACAATAGCTACACTCTGGCAAAGTATTGAATCTGTAACATCTTCAACTATTAAGCTTAGAAAAAAGTTAACTGCATTATAAAATGAATTTTACATAGAGTGTCAAAGTTTGTTTTTGCTCTCCTGTAAAATTTCTTTTTTGCAGATTCGCTAGTTTGCCATAGGAGGGACGATATGTAATAGTTTTCTAAAAAACTTCTGTAATTTATGTACATGCCTGAAGACTGACCCATGGACTATTGAACATATCTTCAGCAACTTGTTCTGCTAGTCGAGATTCCTCAGGATCACTCTTTGAACCGATCCACACATAGACACTACCTGACTCTGTCCCATCGTCTGTTTCGAATGGAACATTTAGTATATAACTGCAACCAAAGAAAATTGAAATTTATTTTCAATTTTATGCATCATTAAACTTAGTGTAATATCAGATTTACAAAACAAATATAATTCATTCAGCTAGAAAAATAATAACAATACCTGTACAGTAAAACGTAGTTTTCAGAACTATGAAATAAAGTTAGTATACAAATATGTTACAGAACTATATGTAAGGTGGCTACGTGGAGCTGTAAAGAATATTAGTTTTGTTTGGTCTCATTTAAAACCGAAAGAACATAATATATTTGGCTGTGTTTAATGAAAGTGCTTAAATACATTTGTAATTAAATTCCCAAAATACATTTATTTCAAGAAAAGAAAAAGACGATTCCACATATTATATAAAACAATGATAATTTATTACCAGAACGCACTGTTGAGAAGACTAGCATCGGGTTTGATTTGTATTAATCTAGTGCATAGAGGACTTCCATTGGATCTCAGGTGATACAATTCAACTGGGGATTTACCATTCACCTAAAATAAAATCAACAAATAATTATTCACATGTAAATGCTGCAAGTATTATTGACTTTTGACAAAAATAGAAAAGATTGAACATACCTTGTTGCTCTGTTTACGTTTACCATCCTTGATGACAAACTTTCTATTGAAGTGGGACATGAACTTGACATTTTCCTGTTGTTGGTGTGTTCTTACCACTTCCAAGTTATGACAAAGCGATTTGAACTTTTTCTCCAGTCTGATTCAAACAAAAAGTAATAATTTATAATTGTTATAAAAGTAATTTTGAGGCTGTACGCACACCTCTTGCATGTACTTACTGCACAGTATGTGCATGAAGAGAGGTTCTTTAATAATACTTTTTTTTCAATAAAGTACAATGATAAAATTTATTTGTTGGATATCCTGTATTGACTTTTATACAACAATCCCTTTCCTCCATTTTTCTTTATTTTAGTAAATTTTAGCATACTTTTTTTATAAGATGTTGTATGGAATGTATCCACTGTGAAATTATTAAACTGTATGTTATTTATTAGTTTGAGCATGTTGTAAAAGAGAATATTGAACTAACCCGAATGTAAATGTCAGCCATCCCATATTGCCAGCATGTCGTCCTTGCCAGAAATAGACAACCCATTGAATAGCATCCTCCTCTAGTACATCCTGTTGACTGCTCTCTGAATCTCTATGGTGGTTTCCTTCCACTACTTCTCCATCACCGTCTAATTCTTCAGTCTTCAAATAATGATATTCAATATTAAATAAGATTACATAGTATAAATATATTCCAAATAAATTGTATACAAAATAATAATAAGAATAAAAAAGTCATAGTGTAAAAATATTGTATTGATTTTTTTTGTGTGTGGAGTCATGTAGATTGCAATTATTATAAAAATGTTCAGAAGATTATAATAACAATATTTAGCATTAAAACAACAATATAGGGTTAAGTTTTTTGGAAGCTTTGCTTATTTTAAAT
This sequence comes from Molanna angustata, assembly GCA_963576475.1. Taxonomy (NCBI): domain Eukaryota; kingdom Metazoa; phylum Arthropoda; class Insecta; order Trichoptera; family Molannidae; genus Molanna; species Molanna angustata. Next base: position 16,212,928 of record OY754975.1, read on the forward strand.
TAATTGACAAAAAATCCTCACGATTTTAAGTTATATGTGCATGTATGCATTCAAAAATTTATGCCATAAGTGTGAGTTATGCTGTAGTAAGTAAATTTAAGTATAAAATAGATAACAATATTTTTTTATAAACACTAATATAAAGAACTTACCTCAGGTACAATATATTTGCAGAGAAAAACATAGCAATCTCCACTGTAAAATATTCCCATTTCGTCCTCTGGTAGCCGTACGAATTTCCGACCCTCCAATACAAAGGCCTCCATGGCTTCAAGATCCTCGGCCCACTCTTCGATCAGAGTTTGAGCTTCTGTTCCTAAAATTCCAGCTTGCCGAGGGGTAAATAAAGCAGTCAAGTCTGCCCTAATTACAAAAAATTGTCAAAGTAAGAACAAAGATATTTAAAATCCATAATACTAAAAGATGCTTTATAAAAAATAATATGATCAATATTATTTTTTATTTTTTAACTATGTTGCCCGGATAGCTAATAAATAATCACATAGAAAATTGAAGATTTTTTGAGATATCTATTTATATAATTGTATTACTATGTAAATCATACTATATCACAAATAATTAAGGGCAAATAATTTGCTTTATATATTTGTTAAATTATTCTGGCATTGGGATACCTTTGTACTAATTATAATAACAACTTTATCGGGCTAATCTATAAACAGGTATATTTTAAAACAAATACTCAAAAAATTAAAGGCAGTTTTAGCCTAGACTAAAGAAACTAGTCTAGCCTAGGGTAGTAGCTGATGCAATTTTTTTTTTCACATCAGTTAATGCTCATAATACTATACCATGACATCAGCGGATGGATGCTGATATTTTATTACTAGCTTTTATGTCCCGCCGTTGGCCAAGAATGTAAAATTGTGAAAGAAAAAGCAATCGTTTTTATAATATTGTCACCCAATTATTTTGCAATATCAGACTATAAAAAGTGGTTTGAAATTTGATTGAGTTTAAGTATTGTAAAATGTTCAAGTGATGGCCACAACCCATTCTTTTTTATATATTGCTATAAAGTGTGAATGAAGTATAATATTTATACAATTTCTGCTCGCATGGACTATGCGTAATGGTTTTAAATATGACTGTTTATCAACGTTGTAAAGAGATTGGTTTGGCCACAACCCCCATTTTTAAATATTATCATCGAAAACAAATTGTAATGTGTACCTATTGAAAATTTAGTAATTTTCGATGTTGGGATGTGGTTAAAATTTGATTAAACAAACGTAGGTACTGAAAAGATCTAGTATTGGTCACATCCCATTCGTTTTTATATTTTTTCATCAAGTGTGCATTATATTTTTGCTCAATTTGACTGAAAGTCTTCATTAACGAAGAAGAAGAAGACTTGAACTATAGTAAATAGTTTTTAATTTGAATATAAATGTTGTGAAGAGTTCAGTAATGGCCACAACCCCCATTCTTTAAATATTAGGTGTTGAAAATTATTCAAAATAGGATGATATAAATGGTTTAAATTTAATTAAACAAAAGTATTGAAAAGATTCTAGTGCAGGTTATATCGTCACATCCCATATCCCATTCATTTCATATGTATTTTCATCAAGTGTGCATATCGTTAATAATATTTCTGCACAATAGACTATTAGACTTAAAACTAACCCAAAAGACTAAATAAAAAAGAGAAAAATAAGTATAAGACTATAAGAAATAGTTTGTATAAAAAACTATTCCAATGGTCTACATAAAATAAGTAAAAATACATATACCTAATAGAAGAATTAGACTATTGGAAATAGATTGTATAAAAGCTCACCCAAAGGTCTACAAAAAAGAAGAAGAAGAATATTTAGACTATTGGAAATAGTTTGTATAAATACTGACCAAAAGGTCTACATAAAAGAAAATGAATAAGACTATTGGAAATAGTTTGTATTAAAACTCTCCCAAAAGTCTACGTACTTAAATGAAGAAGAATAATAATTAGACTAAAGGAAATAATTTTTATAAAAAAATGACCCAAATGTATACATAAAAGAAGAAGAAGATGATTTAGACAATAGGAAATAGTTTGTATAAAAACTGCCCTAAAGGTCTACATAAAATTAAGAAGAAAAAGAATTAGACTCCAGGACCCGCCGCTTCAGGCCCTTCAGTACCTCCCGTCCCTTTAATCCCTCATTACGTCCCTTCCCATCAGGCCCTTCAGTACCTTCCGTCCCTTCAGGCAGTTTTATACCTCCCGTCCCTTCAGGCCCTTTAGTGCCTCCCTTCCCTTCATTACATCCCGTCCCATCAGTCGGTTAAGAAAAGTTTAAATCCAGAAACCATCCTGGAAGAACCGCGAAGAGATGAAAGAACCTTCTTTTCCCAGGATGCTCTACTTAATAGGTAAAATGACTAAATACACGAAGAAGAAGAAAAAAGTTTAAACCCAGATACCTGCGAAGAGATGGAAGGACAGTTGGACCTTCTTCTCCCAGGATTCTCCAACTTCATAGGTAAAATGAGCAAAAATACACGATGAAGAAGAAGAAGAAGAAATAAGTTTAAATCCAGATACCTGCGAAGAGATGGAAGGAAAATTGGACATTCTTCTCCCAGGTTAGTCCACCTTCAAAGGTAAAATGACCAAATAGACGATGAAGAAGAAGAAGAAAAAAGTTTAAATCCAGAAACCTGCGAAGAGATGGAAGGAAAATTGGACCTTCATCTCCCAGGATAGTTCATCTTCATAGGTAAGATGACCAAGTACACGTTGAAGAAAAAGAAGAAAAAAGTTTATATGCAGAACCCGTCCTGGAAGACCTGTGAAGAGATGGAGGGACAGTCGGACCTTCTTTTCCCAGGATACTCCCCCTTCATAGGTAAAACGACCAAATACACGAAGAAGAAGAAGAATAAGAAAAAAGTTTAAATCCAAAAACCATCCTGGGCATACGCTCGACAATTCACCAAAGTTTCATTATAATCGGACAAACGGTTGATAAATAAATAAATAAAATAATTTTCCTATAGGAAATCAGTATAGGTATATTATTGTTGATTTGTAAGTAAATAGTATTAGGTAGGTACCTACCTACAACAAACTTCTAAATAAATTCGATTCCTAACAAATTTTATTTGAATATCACATTCTTTCTGTAGCCATGGAAACGATTCGAACACATAAGTAATATCGAATGGTTCGGATACATTTTTTGAATATGTAGGTACCTACATTGGTTTGTTCGATGCCATAAAAATGAAAATTGTCAGAAAAATCAAATATTATTTACAAATTATGCAATTTTATTATGCCTATATCTTTACTAATAAATAACACATTTTTACAATATATGTCTTAAAACTTGCCGTAATGTCTTGTGTTTCATTTTATTATTTCATAATTACATTTATTTCAAAGGTTTATTATTTTCAAGAACATATTCATTCGGTGGGAAAATGAAATATTGTATGAAAAGATATTAAAATGGCGGCGTTTATGTACAAAAGGCTTACTTTAAAAATAAGTTAAACATTATAATTATACCAAATATTCACCATGTTTTTCACTTAAACGCTAAGTTATACTTCAAAATATATTTTTTTTGTGTAAATACCTACTTCTAACTTTTAAACTAACAGATATTTGCGTGCAAAATGTACACTTTTTTGACAGATATGACTTGGAAAATTTTGTATGAAAAAAATAATTATTTAAATATTTTTAAAATTCAGCATTTTTATCGCATTCTTTTTAGCGTGACACTGCATCAGGTATACTGGTACATGTTCGCACTTAAATTAGATTTTTAGATGCTCTTGGTTTTTCAGAAGGCGTGAGACAAACACACACACACACACATACACACACACACACACACACACATACACTAACATTTTGATTGCTTTATTACTTTAGATTTTATTAAGAGATCAGGCAAAAAGTGAATTTATTTCCAAAAGTTGCAGTTTCCTTGGTATTGATAAATTATTATGTTTTAATAATTTTAGTAAAAAAATCAATCTTATGTACGTACTAGTTTAGTAAAAACTCACAAGCGAAAACAAAATGTGCCATAAACTTTGTCCTCTCTGGGGTCGTTTTACAACTCGAATATCAGCATAAATAATCAGCATGGATCAATATTAAAAAGTTGCTGATGTTCGCAACAACCATGTGTAATGTGTAATTGTTGATAAGTTAAAAAACTGATAATTTCAAAATCTTAAGAATAACGAGGACTTTATTATTATTTTAATGTCAATAAATAATACAAACTTTGTATCTTGTTTTTTTGCCCACGTGGTGAGATCTGCCCCAGTTCTTGCTACAGACTCTGCTGTGCGAGTGAAGTCGACTGCAATAACCTCGTCCCAACCTTGGAAGTAGCTTTTGAAAACCTAGTATAAATATATATATATATATATATATATTAAAATACAACATGTGATTATATTTGTAGTCAATTGAATAAAACATTATGTTAAAAATATATCTTATTAGGTTGAAACTATCCCAATATGTCTTTATTGGAGCAGGAAGAGAGAACCAATTGTCACAATTCTATGCCATCAGAACTACTTGACCAAAACCCTAGTCAGTAAATTATATTTTATAGAACAATAAAGCAATAATTGAATATATTTTGCTGCATAATAAATGTATAACATTAGCAATCTAATCGAATATATTTTTATTATTGCATATGCGCAAACATTGGATTTTTTTTCCCTGTCGGGAGTCAAAGATATTTTTTAACAGATTTTTAATTATCTCAATAGAGACGAAGTTGGAATATATTTATTGTAGGAGAACCGGGAAATCAAGGCACCTACAGGGCTTACGACCTGTCATCGGCTGGTTTACGTGATCACTTTATGCGCTTGCGCAACATTCACCAATTATGCCTTTTTAATGCGATCCCTATCAATTCAATTTTGAAACTTCTATATATTGTAATACTGAAATTCTTTTCGCTTGAAAATAACGAATTTTTACTACAGCCATCTATGGGTGAAATTATGAACAACAATATTATTATTTTTTATTTATTTTGTTGTAACGCCATCTATTGAGAGAATTGGTTTTTTGTAAATAATGAAAGCTACAATTCTTATATGTGAGGTGACAATGCATTTTTCGCATAGAAGTCACCCCTGAATTGCGCCAGACTTATAAGATCATTTTTGTCTTATTTACCTACTTGTACCAATGTGTAAGTAATCGAATATATTTTTATTATTGCATATGACTGAAATTCAGTCAGTATTACAATATATAGAAGTTTCAAAATTGAATTGATAGGGATCTCATTAAAAAGGCATAATTGGTGAACGTTGCGCAAGCGCATAAAGTGATCACGTAAACCAGCCGATGACAGGTCGTAAGCCCTGTAGGTGCCTTGATTTCCCGGTTCTCCTACAATAAATATATTCCAACTTCGTCTCTATTGAGATAATTAAAAATCTGTTAAAAAATATCTTTGACTCCCGACAGGGAAAAAAAATCCAATGTTTGCGCATATGCAATAATAAAAATATATTCGATTACTTACACATTGGTACAAGTAGGTAAATAAGACAAAAATGACCTTATAAGTCTGGCGCAATTCAGGGGTGACTTCTATGCGAAAAATGCATTGTCACCTCACATATAAGAATTGTAGCTTTCATTATTTACAAAAAACCAATTCTCTCAATAGATGGCGTTACAACAAAATAAATAAAAAATAATAATATTGTTGTTCATAATTTCACCCATAGATGGCTGTAGTAAAAATTCGTTATTTTCAAGCGAAAAGAATTTCAGTATTACAATATATAGAAGTTTCAAAATTGAATTGATAGGGATCTCATTAAAAAGGCATAATTGGTGAACGTTGCGCAAGCGCATAAAGTGATCACGTAAACCAGCCGATGACAGGTCGTAAGCCCTGTAGGTGCCTTGATTTCCCGGTTCTCCTACAGTAAATATATTCCAACTTCGTCTCTATTGAGATAATTAAAAATCTGTTAAAAAATTAGCAATCTATGTATATTGACCTGATGTTCAGTTCCTTCTTGTAATCTGGTAACCATTGCATGAGGAGGACGGTCCATCATATTGAATAACTCTTGAGAAAGTTTGACAGCTGCTGCCCTCACCAATCTTGTAGATTTTTTGCCAAACCTTTCAGAAATAACGATAAAAAAATCTGAGTTCACTACTGACCTTATTACACATTTTAAATTATGAAACAAATTAAATTAATATAACTTTATATAAGTGATGAGAAGAAAGATATACTTTGAATTGAATTTATGACGTAATATGATTTAGCCTTCATATATTTATAAACATATTATTTTTTTAAAGAGATAACTATATGACGTATTCTGGTGGGCAAGACTGGTCAACCAACGGAATAAAAACTATCCATGTTTACCCATATCATGGATCCAATTATGTTATGGAGTTCTATAATATCTTAAGATGTTGTAGAACTCCATAAGATACGATTCCTCTGGTTGACCAGACTTGCCCCCCTGATGATGCTTGTAAAAGAGCAATAAGGAAGGGAGCAGAGAGAGTAGCTTTAACAACAATAAATAAATATAACAATACTGTGTATTTCTTTATATAACAATACTGTGTATTTCTTTATATAACAATACTGTGTATTTCTTTATATAACAATACTGTGTATTTCTTTATATAACAATATAGTGTATTTCTTTATATAACAATACTGTGTATTTCTTTATATAACAATATAGTGTATTTCTTTATATAACAATACTGTGTATTTCTTTATATAACAATATAGTGTATTTCTTTATATAACAATACTGTGTATTTCTTTATATTATCATCAATTAATGAATACTATATGAGTTTGATAATTGAAAATTTATTCAAAACTTACCAAACAAATACATCTAAGAAGCAATCTAGAATGTATACATTTCTATTGGTCAACAGAGTGTGGCGAAGTTTATCTCCCTGGGGTGTCTCAACTTGAGGCAGTTCCAAATATCCCATACCCAGTTCCACTCGGTACAATCTTGGAGAACGCCAAGTATAGTCATCGGGAACATGCTCCTAAACATTTCAAAGATAAATAGTGATATTCCTAGAGGTAGCTAAAAATTAACATGGATTGTAGAGCTTTTAACATAATAGTTTGTAAGGAAGCTCCATAAAATTTTACATTATCCATTGATTAACTTTATTTTATGCTTATTGAGCTGGTGTCAATATTTAATTTAATGCATTTCTAGAGATAGATGGTAATTACCATTGGAGGCGATTGTGGTGACTCTCCGGGACTGCCCATCACCTTCCAGAACTCTTCCGTTTCAGTGCCCTGAATTTCTGTTTGAATATCAGCTCGGTTCTTGCGTTCATTTTTATTGATTTTCTCGGCGAAAAGGCGAGCTTTAGATTTTAAAGTATTTTTGGACTTCTTCCCAAACCTGCGAAGGAAAACATATTAAATGCATTGAAAAAATAAATTTTTTGTAACTTAACATATTTTGTAATAAATTATCCAAGCTAGAGTTGATTGTTCTTTTTATATTGTAATACAGGATTAGTATTTCAAAATCAAAGTTATCAAAACTCAATACATAAATGATTATCAAAATCCCAATTTATAAATACTTGCAAATAAAGAAATACATGAGGTTTATAGAATAATACATATATCTATGATAAAAAGATAATTACCATAGAAAAATATTTAATCCCATATCAAGAAGAAAGACATATCTGGGATCCAATGAAGCCACTTCTACTGGAACAGGTTCTAGATGAATGGTGGATCCGCTGGCATGTACTCGATAAAGCCTTGTTGCGTAATACTGAAAATAGTAGACTAATTAAGCAAAATATCATTGAGACATCACCATTGTGAATTCTGGAGTTGTAAAATTAATAAGTGACTGGATTTGCAAGAACATTAACTGGATATTCTATGTTGATTAAAACTAGTTGCATGTAACGCTTTACAGGACTCATTCACTCAAAATCTTAATAATAAACACTTTCTTGCACCCTGCGCAAGTGGCAAGTTTATTGTCATATGGCAATTGCTTCCAACTAACCAGTGTTTGCAGCCCACAGAAGCAATATTTGCACGAGAAATGAATTTAAATAAATTTCTTCTCTGCTGGGGATCGAACCCAGGATGCACACACAGAAACCCAACAGCTTATCAACTGTGCCACAGCGGTCGGCAATCTTCGTCATTTTCTTCTGAAAACAACATGCAATGATTGTGAAGAAAATACTGTGTTATAAGGAATCTGCACTCACCGGGGACGCGATAATAGGGGATTATCTGTATATGGAAATAAAAAATGAAATATTGATAACTCTTGACTGGAACAAAAATAAAAATTCTGAGCACAAAAGTTTAACAGGCCTAAATTTTTTATATTTTCTGAAATTTTTGACTCTGTGCATCAAGAGATCAAAAGTTATAAGGAGACACACACACAGACATGCAAAAAACACATAAAATGTTCTACTCCAAATTCTGAATCCATACATATATATAGAACATAATATATGCTGTGAAGTCTCTTAAGTTGGTGTTTTTTGCATGCAAAAAGTCCACTCAAAATGTTCCTTTCTAGTCTTCGCTTAAAACTTTGATACGTCAAGAGAAATAAATTGTCTTCAACAAATTGACATGGGATAAAAAAATGTATTCTGTAAGGAAAATGCAAAACTGTTATAATAAACGACTATCTAAAAAAATATGTAAACCAGGCTATGACAGGCCACAAGCGTCTTGAGTTTCTGATTTCTCCTGATGAAAAAGCCAATAGTATACTTTTATTATTATTCATACTCCTCATTATTGCTAGCTATTAATGATGAATTTGAATTTAAATCTATCGATACATCTTTTTTAAGAATATTATATTGCTTAAAAATTATTACATAAAAATAAATCTCTATAACCTACTAAAAGACATCGGCTTGTCAAAAACTACAGTTAATTCTTTACTAGAGTGAATGCCAAGTAGTTTGTCTCATTTACTATTCCATTACATTAATGCTATTATTACATAGTGCGTAACTTACTGTATCTTCGATTGTGAAGAATCCACTAGGAGTCCGGCCACCCTGGATATAAGTGAGAGGCGTAGGGAAGAGCTGAAGGAACTCTTCTCCCTCTTCACCCTGTTCTTGTCGTAACGTGCGTCCTCCTGCACCCAAGTAGTTACGTAGATGTACAGCGTGGATGGCTGCACAAGCCCTTTTGTCTAACTGGAAAATAAAATCAAAAATTAAATTGAATCTGTTATATTCATGGCCACACTTTGCTTTGGTTGGTTGGAAGAAATTAAAATAAAAGGACTCATAAGCCATTTGCATAGCATGAAGGATCTGAAACTCCCTAAAAGAGTATAGTTCAATGACCCAATGGGGCAAAGAAGTGTCGGCAGACCAAAACTGCGCTGGTTAGATGGTGTCGTGATGCATTGTCGTTTGTTGGGCCAGAGAAACTGGAAAGTGGTAGCCAGTGACAGAGCAGGATGACGAAGCTTCTTACAAGTAGCTAAGAACTGGCCAAGGATTGTAACACTAAAGACGATGATGAGATAATTTTTTTTTTTTTATTATTGAAACCAAACAAAATATAACAATATAGTTACAAACAATAAAAATATTACAAAAAAGTACAATTTTAAATAAGTTATATGAAACATTATTTTTATAGGATTATTTGGTATATACCACCTCACTAGGCTGAGCCTGTATAATAACAACTATATAGATATGATATAATAACAACTGTTGTCTAACTGGAAGTTATGTTTAAAGAACAATATTAAACATATTCAATGTAAAAACTCACTGTAGCTTTTTCTCCAATCCAAAAATGTATCTCCCACGTGAGTTGTCCCTGTTCATCTAAAGCAGTTTTTAGAACGATATAACAGTCCCCCTCGTAGAACTTTCCATGGGCAACTTCCTCAATCAAATTTGGAAGAAAATTTTCTATTTCCCAAATTTGAACGCCAGGAATTTGTCCCGCATCTTCATCGAAAAATTCTGAATAGTCTAAGGGAGGTTTTTCCAAGGCTTCATCCCATCGCTTTGGTCTGAAAAGTAACAATTAATTTTATATGAGTAATTATAAATCACTTATCCAACTGTCGATTTGTTCAGGAGAACTTTGTTCTCTTAACATATCGACAATGTATCAAGCCAGAATACTCGAGAATTGTATGGAGAGGTCTACTTTTTTCACGGCTTTTCCAACTTTGAAGTCAAAAAACACCAACTTAGAGGCTTCGCAGCATATATGTTCCATACACGGATTTACTCAGAATTCGGAGTAGAACATTTCGTGTGTCTGTGTGTGTGTCTGTGTGTGTGTCCGTCCCCCCCTTATAACTTTTGATCCGCTCAATTTACAGAGCCCAAAATTTCAGAATATATAAACAGTTATAGGCCTACAAAAATTTAATACTCAGAATTTTGAATTTTTGTTTCAGTCAGGGGTTATCAACTTTTGAATTTTTATTTTATTTTTCCATATATCTCAGAAACCATAAAAGCTAGAACGCTGAAAATTGGTACAAACATAGAAAAATAAAAAATCTCAAATTAATTTTTTCAAAAAAATTCCAGGGTTTCTCAAACATTTTTTATTAAGAAAAATATTTTTTTTATGATAAATTTATGAGTTTAACTGCCTATATTTCCAAAACTTATACAATTATCGAAAAAAGCCGAAACACCCCAACTAGATAATTTAATTTTCTATAAAAAATATTAACATTGTAGTAGAAGATCTCAATTTTTTTTAACAATTTTTTTAAAAATTGAATTTAGTGACGACATCGCTTCATACATTTTGTATGGCAGTCGCCTATACACAATATGTAAGAAGACTTAATAGTTTGATACTTCATCTCCAAACATACATACCATCATGCTATTTTCATATTCTGGGTAGGAAAAAAGGAACTTCCTCCATACTATCCTATCTTGACATACATACCTACATAATATATGTTGTATAGAAAACAAAATATCTGAAAATATTCAATAATTTGTATTTATGGGTTTATAGTTTGGTACATATTCTTCACCTATACATACTATCGCTATCGACAGTTGGATCTCATGTGTTACATGCAACTAGTATACCTACACTATGCAGAGAAGATTGTTCAGTAATTCTTAACTTCTGAGCAATACATATTTTACAAAAGTATTTAATTTGTCTGTGTGCATCTGTACATGTTCTTTTCTTGTGTTATTTTTGTGATAAAATGTATTGTTTTAATGTATAAATGTAATATGTACAATGTACATGTGATAAAATTGTAAAATATAGATATTAAATTGATCAAATCAAGATTTTACTTTTGTTTATCAAATATAAATATTTTTAATAACTATCCCAGAAAAGGTAATATCTATTGGGGCATAATTGATTATCGATTATAGTTATTTAGTTTTCAAAGACATAAATAGATAAAATTAAAAAAGTCAATACAGACGAAACAGAAATGTATTAGTCTTAGAAAATAAGTTCATTAATTGAGTGAGTTTAAAATACTTGTATTTTATTAAGTTTTGTGAAATATAAAGGTAAGGTATTGTTCATTATTACTTGAGTGACTGAGTCTTAAGTTCTTCAGGTGGTCTGAGATGTGGAGCATCCTGCATTCCTTTGAGAATTTTAGCCTGGTCTTGATCAGCTGCAGCTCCCTCTTCTCTTCGTCCTCTTCTTAACCTCATTTTACGAGCCACCACATCTTTGCTGGATTCTAAATAACATGCAACCACATATTGTATATAAACTTTTTCACTAACAAATTCACAAACAAGTACAAACATTAAATTTATCAAAATTAATGAAAATTTGTAATATAAAAAACACAATATGTTAGTTTAATAATAATGTTTTTTTCCAAATTTTCTCTTTGTATGGTTAACTATGTAAAACGTTTTTGGTGTATTACAGGCGATAGAAAAGATGAATATTGTTTACATATATCAAATAAATTTATGAAAAAATAATAATTAAAAACTGTAAAGTTTACAATGTAAATTATACAGCTCAAAATGTAGTGCAATAAAATATTATTTCAGAAATAATTTAAACATTTGTGAATGAAAAATCTAAATTCATTTTTTTAAACCATTTATACTGACAGAAAGCCTTTCATTACAGAACAAGGTAATGTTTTAGTGATCTTGAACTATTCAAGATACATTTAAATGATTTTGATTTCAAATTTAAAATGTTTACATATAAATAGATATCCATAATATTATTTAGTTTTTAAATTTTTTTTTATCATGAGTAAATAAAACAAAATTTAAAAGAGATCATGTTCACATTCGACTGATAATTGAACTTTTGGAATCATAAAAAATGTAACAATCTGAAATTAAGAAATAAGCATTTTATTTGAATTCAAGGAATATGAATTCATTTTATATCACCAACATTCTGCAGTTAAAATAATACAGTTAAAAAAATGGGAATGTCAAAATGTCATATATTTTAATCAATTAGTTCAAAGATATTGCAGGAAAACATAAGCTCAAACATTAATAGTAAATATATTTACGTGTGGTAGGAGGTGGGGGTGGTGCAATGGCTCCGGCTAATCTGAGTTGATTCTGTAGTGAAAAATCAATATTGTAGTATTCTATTCCGGCGCCTCTTTGATTTTCCTGAGGCTTTGGTGGCATCAACAGATCTGGATTCTCCCTCAGATCCAACAGCTCCAAATCTGTCAACAGGTGTACGGCATCAGGAAGGGTAATCAGCCGATTGCAACTAAGGTTGAGCCTCTTTAGTGAACCGCATCTAGGACAGCGAAGATGGAAAACTTTGTAGTAAATATTCCGTAGGATTTCCAAAAAGCCAATCGGCCATTGCAACAGTTTCTTGATTACGTTCATGAGGAAAGAATAATAAATAGTCCATCAATCATACACTTTTATTTCATGTTTAATTAACGATTCTCATTATACACTGACACAAAACACTACAACTCGAATTTAAAAAAGGTAATCTGTAAAAATATTAGATTATAAAACAACCATTTCACATTGAAAAATAAACAACATAATATTAATACAATTCAAATTCAAACAAAGCCGTTCATTGAGTCACTCATGAACGGAATCATTCAACATGTATGTAAATTAAAGTAAGAGAGTTCATACACAGTATTATGCACGCATGGACGAACACTGCATCTCACAAGTGGAATGTGAAATTACAACTCTATATAATCACACTAGTTTATTTATGGGTGTATAATAATATGATGTCTATTTTTTGTACCTTCAAGAAGTGTTGTGCATTACAAACAATTATTTTATAATATTCAATTTACATATCAAACAAAGTCGATCGGTTAACGAAGCCAGGACTGTTTCAAGGCTAATATTTATTTTATAATTTTCAAACATGACATAATATGGTTCTGAATTTATTACGGAGTAGGCATAAATAACTGGTTTCCACACATACTCATCTTGCAAGCATCTTCAATGAATTAACTGGCTTCCACACATACCCGTCTTGCAAGCATCTTCAATGAATTAAACGGGACATACAAAATATAACACAACATTTCTGATTATATTACATCAATAATTTATTTCTTAAATAAGGTAATGCACACCCACACACCTGTCGTTGATTAGCCCACATTGTGGAATATGTAAGGATGTATTTATTTTTGTATATTTATTTATTTAATATTGCTTCTCGGGCAACTAACAGGTACTATGTCAAATATTAATTTAACACGCACCCAATAACAAGTTGCCACACTCTGGAGACTTACGATATTTATCGTCTCACAGATCCAGACTGAAAACACAATTAAAAACTGTGTCTCCACCGGGAATCGAACCCGGGACCTTTGGATCAGCAGTCAGATACCCAACCAACTGAGCCACGAAGGCTGACTACATATATATACTTTATGGACAGAAAAAAGCGGGTTTATGTATGTACTTCTAAAACAATATTATTTTTTGATAGTTTTTTTTATAAATTACTAGAAATTATCTCGAGAGACGATTTTTTCCTATGGAAGTGTATTCTTAGTCTATCTGTAGTGAGATATAATTAATTATTTAAAAATTAAATCAAAAAGGTGTGTCTTAAACCTAAGAATGTTTAAAAAAATTTGAACACATATTAATATTCCTTCATCTTCTTCACCTTGATGTAGACCCAAGTCATTTATAAAAGGATGGTTCTCCTCAGATGCTGTCTGTCCATCTTTTCGGGGGTCTTCCTGATTGACGCTGTCCATTTGGCACTTGGTGTTAAGCAACATTATATTCCACAATGTTTTATTTAGTCTTTCGACGACCGTTTCAGCTTATAAGGTCAAATTTACTGGTTCAACAGATGATCAACCAGTTGATTATAGCCTTATAAGCCGAAATGGTCATCGGAAGACTAAATAAAAAATTATGGAATATAATGTGTTCATATTTTTTTCTTATTATGGAATTCCACAAATTAGAAGCCATCTCAATCGACAGATTGAAAAAAGCTGCTGCTAAGAATGTTACTTCCGATTATCTATCCTTTCCAGCTTTGTTACATCCTCTCTGCTGAGATTTAGTAGTTTGTAAAAATTATTGTAATTGTATCTATTGAGTTTCCATTACTGCATTTGTCAAAACAATTAAAGTCAAAAGAGCTTCATAGGCTACTCAGTCTTGTTGTGTTGATAATATTATTTCCTGCACAGCCAATTTTTCAGATACTTAGGACAGTGTCAGCAAACAAGTAGTAACATTTCCCATAAATTAATTTGTATTGTGATAGTAAAAAAACATATAATGCATGTTTGAATAGTACTTTCTCCTTCATTTATACTTAATGTTAATTGTATGAAGTGCCTTCTATTCTTTTTTTGACAGCTTATTAAGTATGTTGAACATACGTCAACTTGTGTTATTGACTGTTGTAAATAATAAAAAAAATTATCAGATTACATGAGTGATAGCACTTCTGTTATTAAATAGCCCTGACTTTCATTAGATTACATATTGATGTCAGTAATTACAATGAGCATTCATGCATATATATTTAAAATAATAACATTGAGCCATATGTGAATTGGATTTTAGTCCAAACAATTATTTTGGATATTTTTACATATGATGAATAAAATACTATGAAAATATTTAAATAATCATTTTTGCAATATTTTAACTAATTTTTAAAAATTTGAACAAAAACATTATAGACAAAATCAATAAAGATTATGTTAGAAATAATTTTCATTGAAAAAAAATGAAAAAGTATGAAAAAAATATTAGGTTCAATGCAGAATATTTGATATGAATGTGAATATAACATATTATGGATATTTATTAAAGAAAAGACTGTTAATATACCTAATCCTACCATTATTATATTCTTTGGATATTTTATAAATAATGCTTTAGTAAGAAAATAAATCAAAATATACTATGTTAATTAAACAACTTTTATTTTTAAAAAAAAAATTAATATGTACTTGTTTAAAAAGTACATATACATCTTCCTACGTTCCCTAAAATAAGCAAATAAATGATTGTGCTATAGGTGAACGAAATCAGTCGGGGCAGGATTTGAACTCGCGACCACTGGATTACTAACCCAGCGCGCTAACCGCTCTGCCATCGACCCATCTGACTTAAAGCCACACACAATTCTTGTTCAATTAACTAAATTTGTACATACTTATCGCAATGGAAAGTTAAATAAATAATTTGAATGAATTACAAAAATACACTTTATAAAATATAATATAAAAAATCCCACCTGCACAAGCCTTCGGGTATCATCTCCAGCCGATTATTAGCTGCTGAAAAAACCTCCAAACACCCAAGTTTACCTATCCCTGAGGGGATCCCTTCAAAGTCCAGCAGATTGTCATTTACATATAACCTTCTCAGCAGTTGTAACTTGCACAGTGATGTTGGTAAAGCCGTCAACTTATTTCGAGAGAGATTGAACGTTTCAAGTTTTTGCCACATGTCAATAGCTGAAAATTTAAAAGTAGTTTGAAAATATACCGAAGAAATATATAAAAAATGATATAACATTTCTGGCGCTATCTATGATAGTGATATCTGTAAGCTTCTGTACTATGAAATGGAAGTTTTGTGATCATTTACACTATACCTCAATAGATGGCATTAGAATCTCTTACTTAGTTTCGACTAGTTGGTCATCTTATTTTGATATGTACATAACTTACAAAAAAGACAGATAAGGAAACTCAATGATAGATAAATTAGTAAAGACTGTGCAAGAACATAAAGCAATTACAAAAATTATAAGTTGTAAGCCTAGTACCTATGTCTGATTATCTTCGACTCTGTCAACACATAATTGAGATACAATTAATCAAATATAATTTTTTTTTTGGTTCAAACGAAAATTAAAATAAACTTACTGACCTGATGAGAGTTCTGTGATTTCATTTTCACTGAGATTGAGTCTTTTCAAATTACACAAAGAGTAGAGTGCGTCAGGAACTTTGGGGAGAGAATTTTGTGACAAGTCTAAGTCTGATAAATTTGACAGCGTTTCCAGTGATGTTGGAAAATTTGCTAATGTCCTTTGAGTGTTCCGCATATGAAGGGTTTCCAGGTTCAAAAGAGATGGCAATTGCCTATGATAAACATAATATTATTTTTTTATAGTTAATTTTTAAAAATATTTGAACCACATGAAAAAAACTTTAAATATTCATATTGGTAATATAATAGTTTACCTGAGTTGAAACAGACCCAATGGATTGTCATTCAAAATTAGTGTCTGAAGATTGGCAAGTCTACGAGTTTGCGGAGGTAACGTTTCCAATTCGTTATGCGACAAATCTAAGAATAACAAATCTGTCAACTGTATGAAGAGAGTTGGTGGAATGTTGTCTATTCTAAAAGTAATACAAAGACATTAAAAATGAATTAAAAACGATTAGTTAATTTTTATTAGCGGAATGAAGATCAGGACAAATTGATCCATAAAAACTCTCGATACACAAGATGGTGCTTGTGAATAAGTTTACTTAAAAACAATACAATAAACACATATTACAGATTGTGTCTTGACTTACTGCAATGGTATAAACATGCTGTTAACAACCTAAAGTATCACTTTGATACAAAATAGATGTTTAACACAATGTCTATGAATGTCGAAAAAACAATGTCACATCAAATCTTATAAATAAATTACACTAGATGAAATGAGTAGTCCTACCCTCCTGATGTCTATATAGCTCAAAACAAAAACACCTTCTATTATAAACTTAAAAACATTGTAGAAAAACATACAATTATGTTTTCAACGCTTTTAGTTAAGGCCCTCGTTAACGCCTATGACCTTGGGCATACGGGATGTACACAAATATGCACACTTATTACCTTCTAATGTATGAAACATGAACAAATATTGTATATCTCCAATCTGTGACATACAATATTTTTTCGTGAAGAAAAGGTAATATTTAGAGGGTTTTTTTAAATAGCAAGAATAGTAACTAAATCATATAATAATAAAAAAACTCAGCCAGGAGATTCTAGAAAAATATGGGTAGATTCTAGGGAAATGTATTAGTTTCTAGGAGAGAAAGATTTTCAAAATTTACTACTCAGCCTACAATGTTTTTAGAATTTTTCTGAACCATTAAATGGCACTGAATTAAATTAAATGTACTTAAGTATTCAAATTATAATTTAGTCACATTTAGTTGTGAATTTTATTTCTAGAAGTGAGAAATTAAAAAATATATATATCTACACAATTATTTTACCCTCTGTGGAAAGGATAATAATAAAAAGGATAGTGAAGTTTGATACAATCCTTTGTAGTTTATGTTATATATCATAATGTATTTGAGTGAATAAGTAGTGTCGTTGATAACATATTTTCAAATCCAAGATTAGCAATAAATAATTTATAAGTTATCTTATCACGTATGCTGGTAAAATGGTTTAGTACCTGTAATATCATGACAAAAAAATCTCTATTCAAAAACTTATCCCAGCAATTATATACTAATTTTTATTTATCAAATCGTTATTATTATTAAAAAAAAAATAACATTAATCAGTTTAGGTGACATAAAATATGAAATGTAACTCACGCATTGTGGCTTAAATTTAGAACAAGAAGAGATTTGGCCTTATCTAGTCCATCTGGTACATCCTTGAGTTTATTGTGAGAGAGATCTAGTGTGGTCAACTCTTCGAGACGAAACAAGTCAGCAGGTAAACCAGAACTCTTCACTTTGTTGTGTCTAATATTCAACGACCTCAAACAATGTAATTCAGTTATCTCACCGTAAAGTTTTTCTAAATTATTTCTTTTCAAAGACAGATTTTCCTGCGAAATACAACATTTATTTAAGTTTATAAATCTTTGTAAATATAATACTTGTAGCTCAATGATTCCAAATAATTGTGTAAACATACCAGTTTGACCAATTTACCCATTTGATCTGGAATATCTTTCAAATTTGTTTTATCTAACTTTAGCCATTGCACACCTGTCATAAGGCGCATGGCATTTGGAAATTTACCGTCCTAAAATATGAAACAAACCATTAATTACAGAAATTGAAAAACTGTTTCGAAACATATATTATTTTGAATAATTAATATTAAACTTTTGTTTACTAATAGAACTTCCGAGGACCATAATACACATTTTTTCTAATATAAATATAATAATCAAAGAACCGTTATTGTATATAAAGGAAAAATGAATCTAGGAGATCATAATTAAATTGAAATAAAAATTAAAAACGTACACCAAAGTCATTATTTGTAAAATCAACACCACGAACAAAAGGCAACACACCCGTGTTCGCCATTATTGGAGAAATTGACAGATGAAAAAGCAGAGAAATATTGACAGTTAATAATAGATAACAATTATTTATCTATGAATTTTTTCTTAATATTGTTTATGATTGAGCATGCGCATTTTACTATTTATTTTGCGGTAAAATCAAAAATATAGTTTGACAAACACAAGGCTCTTCTTCTTCAGCCTGTTTTTTTTCCATTCTTGGACATAAGCCTCCCCCTTGATCCTCCACAACTCCCTGTTTTGGGTACACTCACAGAAGAGTAAATCTATAGAAGTAGCATATCTGTTGATTGAAGAATGGGGTGCAATGTGGGGGTAGGCACACTCTTAAAATGTTCAGGGCCGAAACACCTTCACTATTATTTGAAAACTCTACTAAACTTTTAATAATTAGTCAGATAATTTATTGTAAATAAAAAATCTTAAATAAAAATTCAGATTTGTAAAATTATATAAAAAAATTGTGTTTTATTAGGTGTAAGGATAAATATGTGGTAATAAATAAAACAACAATTATTATTTTACAATCAATCCGACGGTTCTATGAGATCCATTGGGAAGAACCGTCAAAGAAACCCAATGGCCACTTTTTTATTTGTTAATTTATTTATTATTTGTCTTATTGTTACAAAAAATAAAGTATTAGTACAACATAAGATCAAATAGACAACAAGATAAAATGAAATTAATCAAAATAAATATACTGCACTGCATATGATATGTACATTATGTATATAAAATTAAAAAAAAAAAAAAAAACTATTTTTATAAAATGTTGCACTTATATTATGTATGTGAGAGACAACTAATCTAAGATATTTACATATATTTGATTACATACAAATTAATTTTGTAGATTTTTTCCCAAAAACGTAATGTCATATATATAAAAAAAATACTATAAGTATATTTCGCCCACTGCGGTCCTGATATTGAGCTGCAAATGACCAACTTGGACGACTGCTCATGTCTTCTTCTCGCAAATTGTTATTTAGACGATCAGTGGGTACGCAGACGAATTTGTTAAAATACTTCTATAGATTCTTTGTTCTGTGGGTACACTGCATCCATCTCCCTCCGGCGCATTTCTTGATGTCATCAGACTACCTTGCCTGTGGTCTGCTGCCACCTCTTAGGCTTGTTCTCAGTCAAGGAAATTACGGAAGCAGAAATATTTTATTTCAATGTTTTCTTTTCAATTTGATATTGCATCATTACTACAAAATGAATCATTTTGAAAAAAATAACTTAGATACTTTGGATATTTATAATGAAAAATATTACTTTTTGTTCTGCTATGACATTTATCTTATATTTCTAAAAAACTATAAGGGGTACATATTGCTCTATGTTTTATAATTATTAAAAACTAGCTTTTATGTCCCGCCGTTGGCCAAGAATGTAAAATTGTGAAGGAAAAAGCAATCGTTTTTATAATATTGTCACCCAATTATTTTGCAAAATCGGACTATGAAAAGTGGTTTGAAATATGATTGAATTTGATTGTAAAATGTTCAAGTGATGGCCACAACCCATTATTTTTTATATATTGCTATAAAGTGTGAATGAAGTATAATATACAATTTCTTCACTATTCGAAATGGTTTTAAATATGACTGTTTATCAACATTGTAAAGAGATTGGTTTGGCCACAACCCCCATTTTTAAATATTATCATCGAAAACAAATTGTAATATGTACTTACCTATTGAATATTTAGTAATTTTGGATGTTGGGATGTGGTTAAAATTTGATTAAACAAATGTACTGAAAAGATCCAGTGTTGGTCACATCCCATTCGTTTTATATTTTTTCATCAAGTGTGCATTATATTTTTGCACAATTAGACTGATGAACTTAAAATTGACACAAAAGTCTACATTAACGAAGAAGAAGAAGACTTAAACTATGGCAAATAATTTGAATATAAACGTTGTGAAGAATTCAGTAATGGCCACAGCTCCCTTTCTTTAAATATTGTCAACGAAATCAAATATATTATGTAGGTGTTAAAAATTATTTAAAATAGGATGATATAAATGGTTTAAATTTGATTAAACAAAAGTATTGAAAAGATTCTAGTGCAGGTTACATCTTCACATCCCACATCCCATTCGTTTTTACATATGTATTTTCATCAAGTGTGCATATCGTTAATAATATTTCTGCTCAATAGACTATTAGACTTAAAACGAACCCAAAAGTCTAAATAAAAAAGAGAAGAATAAGTATAAGACTATAAGAAATAGTTTGTTTAAAAAATCCCAATGGTCTACATAAAATAAGAAAAAATACATAAAAAAAAGAATTAGACTATTGGAAATAGATTGTATAAAAACTGAGCAAAAGGTCTTCATAAAAGAAGAAGAAGATTAATCTATAGGAAATAGTTTGTATTAAAACTGTCCTTAAAGGTCTACATAAAATTAAGAAGAAAAATAATTAGACTCCAGGAGCCGTCGCTTCAGACCCTTCAGTACCTCCCGTCCCATCAGGCCCTTCAGTACATCCCGTCCCTTCAATCCCTCATCACGTCCCTTCCCATCAGGCCCTTCAGTACCTCCCGTCCCTTCAGGCCCTTTAATACCTCCCGTCCCTTCAGGCCCTTTAGTGCCTCCCTTCCCTTCAATTACATCCCGTCCCTTCATTCGGGTAAGAAAAGTTTAAATCCAGAAACCATCCTGGAAGAACCGCGAAGAGATGTAAGCACCGTCTTCTTTTCCCAGGATACTCCACCTTTATAGGTAAAATGACCAAATACACGATGAAGAAGAAGAAGAAAAAATTTTAAATCCAGAAACCGTCCTGGAAGACCTGCGAAGAGATGGAAGTGATACCGGCCGGTCAGTCGTCACGAGTGACGTGAGCGAGAGAAATCCGACGCCCCTATATGACGTGCGAGTATTTTCGGGTACCTACCCAAAATACCGCGGGAAGCACCATTCATTTTTGGGGAAATATTTTTTTATTACTTGGGATATTTTTATTTATAAAATGGCAGTTTTTGTCTTGTCAGCTGGGGGAGAAAAAAAGGCGCGCTGAGTTTGCCGCGTGTTGGAATTTTAATTTTAAAAAAGAGGAACGATTCTTTTAACATCAATTTTATTTTTTTTTCAAAAAGGAAATTTTTTTAAAGTCTGGCCGAGCCGCCAGCAGTAGAAATTAATAAATAACTTCTCGTCTCAAGTCCGGTGCCCCAGAGCCGGCAATAATTTTTATTGTATTTTTTCTACCCAACGAAAGTAAGAAACTCTAACTTGAGCCAAGCCTGGTGCAGCTGGCTGGGTTTTTTCCTGAGACTGTTGCCTTGGCTGAACCGTAGAGGCCTTTGCGCGTTTCGGCGAGTCGCCTGCCAGGGTTTCGTCCGACGGATTCCCTCGGTCAGGTTGTGCCACCTAGGTGTTTCCATCGGCTCTAAGCTAACTATAAGTTTAAATCTTCTTTGCATACGTTGGGCTGAACACGGACCTTCCCAGTGGCCGAGGACGTCCACCAACCCGTAGGTCAACGCAGACTACGCCTGGTGGGCTGTCGATCCACCATCATCGACAGGGGTCCAAGCTGGGAGACCACGTCCTCACGGTGAGTGGCCTTTAAATGTTCTCTTACCTTGGTCCAGTAGTATTTAACAGTTTATCCGAGAGGAGTGATACGTTGAGACGACGCTTCACGTCGTCCCTAGCGCTCCACCTAAACTGCACACGTCTACGCTGAGGCTGTTCGGAGCCGGTCAGCGGCCTTGCCATCTGAGTCTCCGGACAGCGTGAAGCGAAGGAGTGTCAGATTGTCTCCCAACAGAGGGGCCTTCCATCCAAACGAGAGAGTTTGGACGAACCAGCGACCCTGAGTGGAACTCTCAGAATGGGCAAATTATAAATAATTTTTTATATTAAGTATTGTTACAAGTAGCAATGGAAAACCCATTGTATGCTGGACATTCATAGTAGAGAATGTTATTTTAAATTCATTCTATTTGAAATACAAATGGGAAACAATTTATAGGTAAATAATGTTTTATTCTTGTTTTATTGTTATAAATATAGTGTTTTACAAATTGAGTATAAGGAAACAATTTTAAAGTGAATGATAAATAATAAAAGGTACGATTAGCGCTCAGTGCGTCTCAATAATGTGTTTTAACATAGGATATTGTATTATTGAAAGGATTAATATAGATACTAAATAGTAATCTTAAAGATTAACGGTTTAATATAGATACTAAATGGTTATCTTAAAGAGACAAATATAATGAATGTAACATATGTACATAATAAAAGTAAAGCTTATCATAGGCTATTGTGTACATATCTAAGAGACTGATATCGAGTCAACGTTGAATGTCAGGTTAAAGAACCATAATGATTCATTTTAATTGAAGCCCAGTTGCACTGCAAATGTTGGAGCTGTGAATATAAAATTCTTTGTAGAACGAGTCACGAATGATCGTTGGAATCGCCCATCAGTTGTGATACTCCGTGATTGTCGATTTTGGTTCGATATCGATCTCTTGTAGCTGGCTATTGCTGTCATGAGTGAATTTGGCCGTCACGTCAGTGTTGAAGTTGGTTTGAGATATATATTGTGTAATTGGCCGTAGTTAGATGATTCAGAAGTTGTCCGTCACTGGCAAAAGCTGCTTCAGACACCCGACAAACGTTGCATTGCAGTTTGTTGTATAAAAAAAGCTCAAATTGAATAATGCTGAGGCTGAATCAAACTGATTTATATAGTTAGATTTTGACAGTGACGGCTACAAGCCATAGAGAAAATATTGTCTTCAAAATATTTTTTCTATGAATAATATATATGGCTATCAAGAGTCATATCGAAAAAATATTTTTATCGTTCTGAACAAGATCGTTAATTAATTTAACTAAAGAAAAATATATATGATAATTAATGCAAATTCCATTATTTCAATATTGATATTCGTGTTTGGATTAATTATTACTTATTTATAATTATTTTTTTTATTATTGATATTCGAGTTTGGATTAATTATTACTTATTTATAATTATTTTTTTTTATTATTGATATTCGTGTTTGGATTATTTGTTATATATTTATAGTTATTTTAAATAATCGATAATTGTGTTTTAAATTATAATTGCTTGTTCTTAATTATTTTAAGGATTTATTTTTATTTATTGATTTAATTGTTGATTGTTATTTATAATTATTTTAAGAATTGATTTTATTTATTGCCATTTGTTTAATAATTGAATTAACAACTTTTATTTTAATTTTCAACACTCCAGTGTTTATTGATGATTATTTATTGTGTTTTATCAACGCCGATTTTATTGAGTATATTTAATTGAATGATTTGATGTAATTAACTGTTTTGCGATTATCCCTTACCGGTTCGAACTACCCCGTTCTGAGAGAATCGATTCAGGGCGCGTGGATTTTTTATTTGGACCGGGGGGGGGGAGGATATTTTTGGGTCGCTTACGGGTCCGTCGCCAGTAAGGGGATCTCGCCGCCTTTTTGCTTCCGAAATGTTTGTTGCCGCGCGATCTCCTCCCGAGAGCGGCTCCCGCACCGTTTCCCCTCCGCCAGGCGGTTACGACCCACCACAGGAAACTGAGGACAAACGGCCCACCTACAAGGTCTACGTGCCGTCGAGCACAAAATTGGAGGAAACATTCTCGGGAGGCCTAGCCGAAGACCCGGAGAGTTTCTTGTCGGCCTGCGACCGTCATTTCTCACGAACCGAGGACAGCGAAACCCTGAAATGCCAGAAGGCAGTTCAACAACTGCGAGGACGGGCTCGCGTCTGGTGGTCACAGTACCAACAAGGCTTGTGGACGTGGCATCAGTTCAAAGGTCTCATAAGACGGAGCTTTGGGACCGAGTCTGTCCGCTCCGCCCTTCTAGCATATTTACATGCTGGTACGCAAGCAGAAGAGCAGAGCGTCCTGCTATATTTGACTCATAAGCAGGACATATTTCGTCGATTATTCCCGGGTGAGGAGATGGACGAAGGACTAGTCGAAAGAATCGTAGAATTAATGACCCCCCGGAACCGAGAGATCTTCGAAGTATGGGCCGCGGCAGGTGCGCCGTACGACCGGCTTTTGGGAAAGGCCGAGCGGATGGGCACGCGACCATTCGAGCTCACTCTAAACGACGGCGGGAGGCCCCAAATACCAGTATACGAAGAACCAGAGACACGAAGATGGCAAGCCGCCGATGACCGTCATTCTTCGCCCAGGTACCGTGACCCCAGACCCGAAACACGACGTGGCCAGCAGGACCGCGCACAGGGACGTCGTGCGGACAACGCGCCGCCGCAATACGGTTATCAAGGCCGTACACAGGGTCGACGCGAGGACGACCGACGACCGCAGCAATACGATCGCCAAGAGCGCGTACGTGGTCGCCACGAGGATGAAGTGCAGTCGCAGTCGTGGCGTACTCCGAATAACCCTGAGCAGCCTCGTGGAGAACCAAGGACCCGTCCTCTGAGAGACTGCCGGTTCTGTGGGAATTCCCACGCCGTTGGGCAGTGCCCAGTATTGAAGAGATTGGAGGAAGAAACGGCGCGTGCAAAAAACGCGCAGTCCCCGGCCGGAGAGCGACAGCCCCCAACCGACCGGAGACATTAGGAGTGGATCGAGAAGTCGATCGTTCTGGGGGCGTCACTGTTTTAGACCCGACTCTGGCCGCGAGCAGGAGAAATCAGTTCGATAGCGCCCCGTCATCTAAATCGAGTGAGGCGGAATGTCATCTGGTCACTCGACAGGCGAATCTTCCCCGGATACGCATTGAACTGGGAGATCAGCAGTGCAAAGCACTTATTGATACCGCGGCTTCCCACAACTTAATTAGGAGTGCTTTGGTTCCCCCCGAAGCTGATGTCTCCGAGACCGAACTCCCGTCGCTGGGACTTGCCCACTTTAGCATGACCATGAAGGTGCAAGGGGAGGCGACTTTGGAGTGGTCGACCAGAGATTTACGAACCGTGTCAAGTTTTCTTGTCGTGGACGGCTTACGCGAGGAGGTCATTCTCGGTCAGCCATGGCTCACCGAGGAAGAGGCCTGCGTGGACTTTTGTAGAAAATGTGTAAACTTCGGAAAGAGGGAACGGACGAGCGTCCACCTGATCCCCGAGCAACCGTGTCCAACTCCGAATTCCGTAACATTGCCATCTCGCGACGATATCCCCGCTCTTCATCGGGACAAGATTCGGAAGGTCTTGGAGGATCTACATGAAGTTTTCCTCCCATTCAGCGGGCCTGCTAGAGTGCCCGAGCTCAAAATACGTTTAACCGATGCCCGTCCGATAAGCGTTCGCCCTCACCGACTCTCTGACGAGAAAAAGCGTGAACTCTACGTCCAGTTGGAAGGGATGCTCGCTGATGGCGTTATCGAGACCAGTCAGTCGCCGTATAACTTTCCCGTAGTGATGGCTGCACGGAAGGGAAAGGATGGCCGGCGGTTCTGCGTGGATTACAGGCGTCTAAACGCAGTGACGGTGCCCGAAGCCTCGCCTCTGCCAGTCATAAGTGACACGCTCAAGGACTTGAGCGGAGCGAAGATATTTACAACATTCGATTTAAAGAAGGGATATTGGCAGGTCCCGATAGCTCCTCAATCTCGACCGCTGACGGCTTTTACGACGCCGGACGGTGCCCGCTACCAGTTTCGGGTGATGCCTTTTGGCTTGGCTGGTGCGCCCTCCAGTTTCCAGAGGACGATGATGCAAGTGCTAGCAGGATTCGTTCGCGAATTCTGCATGGTCTACTTGGATGACATTATCGTTTTCTCGGGGACGTGGGAGGAGCACTGCCGTCACCTGCGGTTGGTGCTGGAGCGTCTGGCGCTGTATGGCCTGCGCTGCGCCCCGAGAAGTGCATTGTTGGAGCGAGTTCCCTCCAGTATTTGGGACACGTGGTTACTGCCACTGGTACTCGTCCCCAAGAAGTACACGAACGTGCTATTCAAGAAGCACCCGAACCTACAAGCCGCAAGGGAGTACGAAGTTTCCTGGGAACTTGTAACTGGCTCCGGGAATACGTGCCACGCTTTGCGGAACTGGCTGCGCCTTTGACGGACTTGCTTCGGCTGAAGAAGCCCTTCAAATGGACAAAGCAAGCATCAGCAGCGATGAAGGCTATTAAGCAGGCCATGAGTCAGCCACTCCAGCTGACCCGTCCAGACTTTGGCCGAAAATTTTGCCTGCAGACGGACGCCAGTAAGCTGGGAGTCGCGGCCGTACTGTTTCATCCAAGGGAGGATGGAACACGAGACGTTATCTCCTACGCAAGCTCGCGATTCAATCCCGCTGAGCAGAAATACCACTCAAACGAGCAGGAGGCTCTAGCGGCCGTCTGGGCGTTAAAGAGATACCGCCCATTCTTGGAGGGCCACCATTTCACCCTGTATACAGACAATCGTGCCCTAACCTGGCTGAATGTGGGAAAGGACAGTAGGGCGAAGCTGATGAGGTGGGCTTTACTACTCCAGGAATTTACTTTTGATGTAGTGCATTGCCCAGGGGCGGAGAATCAGCTTCCTGATTCTCTGTCGAGGCATCCGATGGATGTCCCGCTAGGCGACTTATCGGGCGAGGAGGATCGCATGATGTACCCCTGCGTCGGGCCGAGTCATCACTCTGTCGACCGCCAAGCCGCGGTTATGTGTATTGGGTCCAGGGACTCTACCACATCGTCATTAGGTTCTGAAATCTTGCCCGATGTGTCCGGGGAAGCCTCTTTTGCGCTCGCCGTCAGAACGGCGCAACAAACGGACGAGGTTATACGATTGCTCGTCCAACGATGGGAACGTTTGCACGAAGCGCAAGCTGAAGCAACGAGGTCAAGCGATCGACGGTTCATAAGGAACCATGAGGTGCGAGATGGGCTCCTTTGGAGGGTATCACTTAACCGGCCACCCTGTTTGGTGGTGCCTTCTTCATTTATCCCGCGAGTACTTGCAGAGTATCATGACTCTGACCTTGCCGGTCACCCAGGGGCGGAGGAAACCGGAAGAGCAATAAGAGAGTTGTTCTTCTGGGCACACTTGCAGAAAGACGTGCGCGATCACGTCCGAGCGTGCATGGTGTGTGCCACAACAAAGGCGGGGCCCAACCGCCAGCGAGCGCCGCAGGGAGGAATCAGACCAACGGAGCCGTTCAGCCTGATAGCTGCTGATATCATGGGTCCGTATCCCAGGACGGACCGAGGAAAAAGGTTTATTTTCGTAGTGACTGACCTGTACACCCGATGGGTGGAAGCCTTCCCTATAAAAACAAGTCGGGCCTCAATTTTAGTCCAATTACTCGAGAGGGAAGTTTACCCTCGCTTTGGGTATCCTAAGGCGGTCCTCACCGATAATGGGCCACAATTCGGTCATCGACTGTGGACAGATGCGATTGCTCGATGGCAGTGCCAGCACTGGACCACGGCTATTTACCACGCGAGGGCAAACCCCACTGAACGTAGGAACCAGGAGCTTAAAAAGGGTCTCCGGGTTGCCCTCCAACGCTACCCACATCGCACATGGGACCAGCACTTGTCTACCGTTCTAGTGGGTCTAAGGGGTAGACGAAATGAAGCCACGAGCGTCACGCCAAGCCAAGCGCTCTTTGGCTACTCTCTGGCCAGACCCGGAGAGTGGCAGCTGAAGGAGCCGGATGATGCCCCGCCCTCAGATGCCGCGGCTCGAGAGAGAGTCGCCATGGACGAAGATATAAGGGCTCACCAGCAGGAGTACCAAGAGAGGTATATGGGGCCCACGGAGCCGCGCCCCGTTTTTCTGCCGGGACAGAAGGTCCTTATCAGGGAACATCCTAGAACGAATGCCTCCGGAGACAGGCATCCCGGTTTCGCCCCTAAGTGGGGTGGACCATGCACGGTCCTCATGGCTGTTGGCCGGGGGAACGTCTACTGGGTAGAACGGAGTGGCAGGCCTGTGAAGGTGCACGCTGACGACATGAAAGCGGCGCCGGCGTCAGGGGTCGCCAGACCTGAACATCATGTGGAACGCCTCGCGGAGCGAGGACCGTCACCAATTGTTCACCGAAGAGAGACGGATGAGTCCTCCTCCGAGAACTCCGACCTCGAAACTCCGGACGTCCTAGTGGATTCGGATGACCCACTGGCGGAGACGAGCCACATTCCCGCATTGACTTCTCGGCACTCGGCCTCGACCTCCGGACTTGACCGCCCGCGCAGGGTTTCGCGTTTGCCTAGCCGCTTTCGGGAGGATTGAGCACGTACCGGGACGTTGGGTTTCTCTCGAATTGGAGGTGGCGATTGATACCGGCCGGTCAGTCGTCACGAGTGACGTGAGCGAGAGAAATCCGACGCCCCTATATGACGTGCGAGTATTTTCGGGTACCTACCCAAAATACCGCGGGAAGCACCATTCATTTTTGGGGAAATATTTTTTTATTACTTGGGATATTTTTATTTATAAAATGGCAGTTTTTGTCTTGTCAGCTGGGGGAGAAAAAAAGGCGCGCTGAGTTTGCCGCGTGTTGGAATTTTAATTTTAAAAAAGAGGAACGATTCTTTTAACATCAATTTTATTTTTTTTTCAAAAAGGAAATTTTTTTAAAGTCTGGCCGAGCCGCCAGCAGTAGAAATTAATAAATAACTTCTCGTCTCAAGTCCGGTGCCCCAGAGCCGGCAATAATTTTTATTGTATTTTTTCTACCCAACGAAAGTAAGAAACTCTAACTTGAGCCAAGCCTGGTGCAGCTGGCTGGGTTTTTTCCTGAGACTGTTGCCTTGGCTGAACCGTAGAGGCCTTTGCGCGTTTCGGCGAGTCGCCTGCCAGGGTTTCGTCCGACGGATTCCCTCGGTCAGGTTGTGCCACCTAGGTGTTTCCATCGGCTCTAAGCTAACTATAAGTTTAAATCTTCTTTGCATACGTTGGGCTGAACACGGACCTTCCCAGTGGCCGAGGACGTCCACCAACCCGTAGGTCAACGCAGACTACGCCTGGTGGGCTGTCGATCCACCATCATCGACAGGGGTCCAAGCTGGGAGACCACGTCCTCACGGTGAGTGGCCTTTAAATGTTCTCTTACCTTGGTCCAGTAGTATTTAACAGTTTATCCGAGAGGAGTGATACGTTGAGACGACGCTTCACGTCGTCCCTAGCGCTCCACCTAAACTGCACACGTCTACGCTGAGGCTGTTCGGAGCCGGTCAGCGGCCTTGCCATCTGAGTCTCCGGACAGCGTGAAGCGAAGGAGTGTCAGATGGACAGTCGGACCTTCTTTTCCCAGGATATTCCGCTTTCATTGGTAAAATGACCAAATACACGAAGAAGAAGAAGAATAAGAAAAAAGTTTAAATCCAGAAACCACCTCGGGCACACGCTCGACAATTCGCCAAAGTTTCATTGTAATCGGACATACGGTTTAGGAGCACATCGCTTGCATACATTCATACATTCATAAATAAATAAATAAAATAATTTTCCGATAGGAAATCAGTATATTGTTGATTTGTAAGTAAATAATAATAGGTAGGTACCTACCTACAACAATGTTCTAAATAAATTCGATTCATAACAAATTTTATTTGAATATCAGAATCTTTCCGTTACCATAGTAACCATTCCAATACGTAAAAAATATCAAATGGTTTGAGACATTTTTTGAATATGTAGGTACCTACATACATTGGTTTGTTCGATGCCATAAAAATGAAAATTGTCAGAAAAATCAAAT
Source organism: Molanna angustata (assembly GCA_963576475.1). NCBI lineage: Eukaryota > Metazoa > Arthropoda > Insecta > Trichoptera > Molannidae > Molanna > Molanna angustata. Next base: position 16,243,457 of record OY754975.1, read on the forward strand.
ATTATTTACAAATTATGCAATTTTATTATGCCTATATCTTTACTAATAATAAACACATTTTTACAATATATGTCTTAAAACTTGCTGTAATGTCTTGTGTTTCATTTTATTATTTCATAATTACATTTAATTCAAAGGTTTATTATTTTCAAGAACATATTCATTCGGTAGGAAAATGAAATATTGTATGAAAAGATATTAAAATGGCGGCGTTCATGTACAAAACGCTTACATTAAAAATAAGTTAAACATTATAATTATACAAAATATTCACCATGTTTTTCACTCAAACGCTAAGTTATACTTGAAAATATATTTTTTTCGTGTAAATACGTACTTCTAACTTTTAAACTAACAGATATTTGCGTGCAAAATGTATACTTTTTTGACAGATACGACTTGGAAAATTTTGTATGAAAAAAATAATTATTGAAATATTTTTAAAATTCAGCATTTTTATCGCATTATTTTTAGCGTGACACTGCATCAGGTATACAGGTACACGTTCGCACATAAATTAGATTTTTAGATGCTCTTGGTTTTTCAGAAGGCGTGAGACAAACACACACACACACACAAACACTAACATTTTGATTGCTTTATTACTTTAGATATAAGATAAAAGTTAAAAATCTGGGTATGCTATTATTTTTCTACAGAATATTATTCTGTATTTATACCCTAATTATCTAAGTATTTTTTTCAAAATGATTTGATTAGTAATAATGATGGAATATTAAAATGAAAAATAGGTACGCTGGCAGCAGACGCCCTCTTAACTGGGAAATCGAATATCTACAGAAATCCAATTTGTATTTTCATTCATCCAGGTACTGATGCTACTAATGATTCAAAATAATTAAAATATATCGCTATTGAGATATAATTAACTCCTTCCTGAGAAGAATTGCAGTGTTAATCTGTATTACAACATATAAAAAATAAAAATATCGTTTTCTATTATTTTTTATTGCAAAGATCCACTTACTTTATTATGAAATAAAACACTTGGTTTTTCAGACATGCTTTATTGATTGAGGAATAGTAATAATTAAAAGAATATAATATCTATCAGATCTGTCTATATACAAATAAGCCTCAAATACATGTTCTTATAATGATATTTTAATTAATGAATGGAATTGGTTCATTGTTTTATATCTTGCTCTTTGGAGAACCAGATTAGAAATACTTTATATATAATTCTTCAAATTATCCATGACAAACTTTGTAGAATTTAATTTTTATAAAATAAAAATAAATGAAACAATTATGTTTACTTCTACTTTAAACATTTAATTTGTAAGTTAGAACGTTTTCGAGATTTCTCTCATCTTCAGCAACTTCTTAATACTAACTTAAAAAACTAGGGACAGACTACTTAACTGCTATGACTGTGGGAGGACGGTTGAAGTGGGGGAGGGGAGGCGGTGATAGTGGGTTGGGTTATTAGTTTTAGGAGGGGGGAATTCAGCGGAAGATGTTGTATGTTTAAAATGTGATCTTTTGGGACTATTAATTTCTATTAAAGTTACTGAAGATGGGAGAAATCTCGAAAACATTCTAACTTATAAATTAAAAGTAGAAATAAACAAAGTTGTTTCATTTATTTTTACTTTATATATATTTTTTTCAATGTTTGAAACTGTCACTTTGTGAAAGAACTCCATAATCACATAGGATTATGAAAAAAAAAATATGTACTAAAATAATTAATAGTAATTTGATCTGGAAAAAGTTGGTGAAAATTGATTGTAGTATATGTAAGTTGTATTTGATGTGTTCATTGAAATCACATTAAGAGTGCAAAGCAATCTAATTTGGGTGTTGAATTGACCTAAGCAGTTATAGGAATGAAAATTTTCAATTTTCATTTGATCTTTGTATTTATTTAAAAATATATTTATTCTAATTTAAATAATAATTCTCTTTTTTACTATATTGTTTAAAATATGACAAAAAGATAGGAGTGGAATGTAAGATATGGGTTAATCATGGAGAAATTATTACAACCACATACATGAAATTCTAGAAGATGAAATGACACATGGATGAAAATGAGAAAAAGAAAACGATCGCAAATTTAATTGATACATGGTGTAAACAATGTTAAAAATATAGTTAATTTTTGATGACCATTTTGTCTAAAAAACAATCGTTTTTCTTACATAAAATATCCTAAATGCTAGTAACAATTTTACACAAAAGACTATTGTAAGATATTTTCAAATAAGCCATGCTTTGGCCTCCAGAAGACCCAATACATGAAGTCTTATTAAAATTTTCAAGAAATAATGCATACATAGACTAGAACAGTGGAGATGATATAAAACTCTATTAATATAGTATGTCAAATAAATCTCCATGGCTAAATCATTCCATAATGTGATATATTTTACATAAGTTGTATCAAAGATGGGTAACTAATCATGTTATACAACACAATAACTCGAAAAAATAAATATGACACATGGAATCGTTTTACATTAGATAAACATAATGTTTTTATTTACAATTAATAGTTAAATTATTATGTACAACGTAAAAAATAATATTTACAATTTATTAAAATTTATTCTACTTCATTTGTACTTAAAAATCCTGCAATTTTATTTATCACTTCCATCATGGATTTGTGTCTCCTTTCTTTGGACTCCCTTCTTTTCCTCTCTTCTTCTAATTTTGCCTTGTCTAGAGCTAATCGTCTTGCTTCCTGGCGCAACAGTACTTCCAGAAACTAAAATGAGGTTTTTTTATTTAAATTCGAGCACCATTAAAACATAGCATAGAATTTTGTATTATTTTAATATTAAAAATTTCTTACTCGAGATTGCTGTTCCATCTGTCTCCTAATTATATCAACTTGTTTATTTGCAATCTCCAAAAAGTCATTTTGAATGGAATTAGAATCTTGACTATGACTTTGATTGGTCCTTTCTAAAATTAAAAAAATAACACTCGTTACTAAAAAATTATATTGACCTTCCTATGTTTAGAAATCCAATTTTGCAGGAGAGCAATTTGATTATTTTTAGAAACCCAAATTTTATCAAAACTTCATTCTTCAAATGCATCTTCGAACAAAGTGCCTTTTGATCTGGGTCAGACTTTAGATCAATATTATTATTATATTATTCAGTCTCTTCACAGAGTAACAAGTAACACTTGAAAAAAAAAACAAACAACAGAGGAGTTCTCAAGTTGCTTAATTATTATGTATGTTAGTTATGGTGGTGATAATAAAAATTTATGACTTATTGACCATTTGTTGTGTGACTGTAAAACAAACAACAGAGGAGTTGTCAAGTTGCTTAATTATTATGTATGTTAGTTATGGTGGTGATAATAAAAATTTATGACTTATTGACCATTTGTTGTGTGACTGTAAAACAAACAACAGAGGAGTTCTCAAGTTGCTTAATTATTATGTATGTTAGTTATGGTGGTGATAATAAAAATTTATGACTTATTGACCATTTGTTGTGTGACTGTAAAATTGGGCAGATCAAGCTTTTTAATACTATCATTCATATTTTTTGGTACAACTCCTGTAGATGATATAATAAATGGTATTATCGATCAATTGTAACTTTATTTTGTCCCCATTGAGTTTTGACCTGTTCTGCTATTTTTAATTTTTTTCTGTAGTTTTAGTTCTAAATTTGTTGTATTTGGCCATTTTTTCTATTGCATCTTCTGCTCTGATTTCTTAAATTTGCATCACCCATTTACTGGCATAAATGAAGCATGACCAGTCAAAATTATTAATTCACAATCTTTCTTCTTATTCACACATACTACCTAAGTAAATATATTCTTTAATTTGCTTACGAGTATTGAACAATCTCTGTGATAAACTATTAGCAGCCAGGGGCAAGTCATCATCTTCATCATCATTTATATCTTGATACTGTTCCATTTGTGGTATGTTTTTGACATCTGATTCATGCTGGTTTTTGATATCAGAGGAATTATTTAATTCTGTAAAAAATAAGTGTCAATAATTATTATGCAATAAATAATAATGAAATATATCTGCCAAATGTATATTTAAGCATTCTGCGCTTTTTATTATTATTATTATTATTTTTTGAATATTTATTTTTCATTACAGAATACAAAAATGCATTTGACAATTAAATACAATAATAATTCAAAAATATTGCCCGATTAGAAGTGCGGACACTTGTGTATGGGGCAAGAGAAACATTTAAATAATATAATTAACAGTAAGAAAAAAAAAACTATTCTAAACTAATTCTAACAACGGACATTAAATTTGTATACACAATTTGTTATTGGCAGCTTGTTATTGGGTGCGTGTCAAATAACCATCCGACACAGCACCCGTTAGCCGCCCGAGACATAAAACAACAAAATAAAATAAAAAATCACATTATATTCACACACACGCGCACATGTATTGGTACTCAAGTTCTTTTATATTCAATTCCATTTTTGAATAACTTGTAGTTGTTCACTAACTTTATATCGCTTGGGAGAGTATTGAAATATTTAGTGCCCAGATAATGTAGTGGTGTTATTATTTCATACCATGGCACCTACTAATGCATGCGGAGACCAAATTTTGTTTATTTTTAAAATATATAATTATCTATTGATATTGTCAATCAGTTTGACAAATGAGGTTTGGAGGCAGGGCAGGATTTAAAAATATGAAAGTTTTTAGAATAGGTGAATTTTTAGCGAACATATTCAATGAAAAGATTTATTGAAGTTTGGATTTCAAGTGTATTGTTAATTGTTGAATAACACGCATAAGTCTTACTTATAACATGCTAATAAAATAAGTTTCATGGTATTATGATTGCCAGTTTTTTAATAATGGTTATTCTTTAAACAATGATTTGCACTGGCACAAGCTCCGTATGAAAATTCATTCAAAGGAAAGAGAGTTTAAAGTAAAAGTAGGGTGATATAAATAAATAATATATATACTTTTAAATTTGTTGCAAATATTATAAAATTACATTTCTTTTACAAGTTTTTTGCGCTATTTTACAACAAATAGGCAATTGCTCAGCTGTACACCCGTGGAGACCCACAGTGCATCTGGTTTGCAGCAATACCTTGGACAATCACAAGGTATAGATAAGAATTCAAAAATAAAAAAAAGAGAAGAAAAGAAATGAAAACAAAAAAATAACCAGTAAAAATAAATCAGGAACACATTTTGACGGCTATTATTGCTGTATATGACTGTGCCTTTTCACACGATCCGGTTGCCGGGTAGCCGGCGCCGGGTAACACTTCGCCCATACACTTCGCTGCCAGTTACCCGGCAACCGGATCGTGTGAAAAGGCACTAATACTCCATTCAAAGTGCAGTGGTTTCGTATTTGGGGAGAATAAGTAAATTGTCTCTTGTCGTGTGGAATGCATGTTGAATATCACGGGACCACTGTAATCTGTCATACAGAAAGGAAGGTGTTTTACTTTTTGTGATTCTGAATATTTGACACAGTTATGTAACTTCCTTCTGTTGAACATATTCAGTATCCCGTGCTGCTTAAGATATGGAGAAACATGTGCTCGCCTAGGCATAAACATGTGCTATGTAAAGCTGCCACAACCAAGATGAGCGTAATTTATATTTAGAATATCAATTTTACTAATTTGGTATCAAATACATAATTGTTCATACCAAAATCTTGTTGAAGAGTTTCTGGTCTGATACAATCTGTAGTATCGGGAAAGGGATTACCAGAATCATCACTATTTTGTGCCGTCTGAATTTTCCCATCCATTATTTGATCCTAGAATTTTTAACATATTTAGTAAGGAAGGCATATTACAAAAAATACTAGATTATATTATATCCAGGAATAATTATTAGTGATGTTCCGACTAGTTCGTAATTAGTCGGTAAAGCTGACTATCTGGCCACTTTTGTAGTCGGCGACTATTCGGCTAAGAGCGCCACTATCCGGCTTCTTATTCTGTATGTATTTCTCAATAAAATGTATATAGGAGTAATTACTTTAAATATAAACCTTGATTGTCTATTAATATTTTTATTTTAGAATCAGTCTTACACATTTTCAAATGTAAAGCAACCTTTCCTTTGTTAATCAACTAATAAAACAACATAATATCTTCGTATTATTAAAATTTAATCATGTCAAAAAGAAAGTCTCGTGTATTGATTTTTTTGACCAATTAGACAATGATTCCTGTAAAGTTGGAAATCCAAGTAGAAGAACTATCTACATCAGTGCCAACATGTTCCGTGCGCTCGCAGGCGGCGATTGCGATTTGCGCGCGAGTCAGCTGTAAACGAAGCGTCACGTAAATTGCCCAACACCCCCGAATAGTCGCCCTCTTTACAACCAACTAATCGGCTGGTCAGCTAGTCGGCCAAAGTTATAGTAGGCACATCTCTTATTATTACACATAACAAAACGACCAGGTTTAACTGTTTTAATAATGAAATTTAGCCAGTTTTAACTGTTTTTAGCGGCTGATAGAAAACTTCGGATTCGGCCAACTCTTTGGCTCATTTTTGTCCGAAAATGAAGCCAAAAGTACTTTTCATGGCCGAAGCCAAAGTTGAATGTTCGGTCGGACACTAATTACTTATAATACATACAAAAAAAAATAGTCAAATAAAAGTTGAAATAATAACATTTATGGATGGTTGGTGGCAGAGCGGTTAGTGCGCTGGCTTAGTAATCCAGTGATTGTGAGTTTGAATCCTGCAACAACCTATTTCGTTCACCTATAGCATAAGCATTTATTCTTATTTTAGGGAACGTACGAGGATGTATATGTACCTACTTGTTTACAAGGACATATTCATTCCTTTTAAAAAATAAAAATGTTTGATTTTTCGACAAATGACGAGACGTTGGAGGAAGAAATTGCTGAAGGCTAAGTCTCGATATGGACTGTAGAGTCATTGAAGAAGAAGAATATTTTCTTTTAAATATAGCTCTGAAAATGGCTATTTAAGAATTTTTTATTTCATCATCAATTGAATTTGGGGGAGTCAGAATAGAATAGTTTTCTTGTATTAATTTCTATTGTCTCTAACCAATAATCCAACTGTCGATTTGTTCAGGAGAACTTTGTTCTCTTAACATATCGACAATGTATCAAGCCAGAATACGCGAGAATTGTATGGAGAGGTCTACTTTTTTCACGGCTTTTCCAACTTTGAAGTCAAAAAACACCAACTTAGAGGCTTCGCAGCATATATGTTCCATACACGGATTTACTCAGAATTCGGAGTAGAACATTTCGTGTGTCTGTGTGTGTGTGTGTCTGTGTGTGTGTGTGTCTGTGTGTCTGTGTGTCCGTCCCCCCCTTATAACTTTTGATCCGCTCAATAAACAGAGCCTAAAATTTCAGAATATATAAACAGTTACAGGCCTACAAAACTTTTATACTCGGAATTTTGAATTTTTGTTTCAGTCAGGGGTTATCAACTTTTGAATTTTTATTTTATTTTTCCATATATCTCAGAAACCATAAACGCTAGAACGCTGAAAATTGGTACAAACATAGACAAATACAAAATCTCAAATTAATTTTTTCAAAAAAATTCCAGGGTTTCTCAAACATTTTTGATTAAGAAAAATATTTTTTTTTTGATAAATTTATGAGTTTAACTGCCTATATTTCCAAAACTTTTACAATTATCGAAAAAAGCCGAAACACCCCAACTAGATAATTTAATTTTCTATAAAAAATATCAGCAATGTAGTAGAAGATCTCAATTTTTTTTTAACAATTTTTTTAAAAATTGAATTTAGTGACGACATCGCTTCATACATTTTGTATGGCAGTCGCCTATACACAATATGTAAGAAGACTTAATAGTTTGATACTTCATCTCCAAACATACATACCATCATGCTTTTTTCGTATTCTGGGTAGGAAAAAAGGAACTTCCTCCATACTATCCTATCTTGACATACATACCTACATAATATATGTTGTATAGAAAACAAAATATCTGAAAATATTCAATAATTTGTATTTATGGGTTTATAGTTTGGTACATATTCTTCAACTAAACATACTATCGCTATCGACAGTTGGATCTCATGTGTTACATGCAACTAGTCAATACTTTAATATTTTAAATTTCTTCTCCGTTACTAACAATGTTCCCTGTTACCCCCATTCCTCCCATCCTGCCCCACACAACAATATAGGTACTCGAGAACTCAACATTAATCAGTTGTAATCCGCCTGTCTATGGGAATTCAGTTTCTCCCGAAACCAGTAGCAAAAACTCAAAAAATTAAGTGGTAATACTAGTTGCATGTAACACATGAGATCCAACTGTCGATAGCGATAGTATGTATAGTTGAAGAATATGTACCAAACTATAAACCCATAGATACAAATTATTGAATATTTTCAGATATTTTGTTTTCTATACAACATATGTAGGTATGTATGTCAAGATAGGATAGTATGGAGGAAGATCCTTTTTCCTACCCAGAATATGCAAATAGCATGATGGTATGTATGTATGTTTGGAGTCGAAGTATCAAACTATTAAGTCTTCTTACATATTGTGTATAGGCGACTGCCATACAAAATGTATGAAGCGATGTCGTCACTAAATTCAATTTTTAAAAAAATTGTTAAAAAAAAATTGAGATCTTCTACTACATTGCTGATATTTTTTATAGAAAATTAAATTATCTAGTTGGGGTGTTTCGGCTTTTTTCGATAATTGTAAAAGTTTTGGAAATATAGGCAGTTAAACTCATAAATTTATCATAAAAAAAATATTTTTCTTAATCAAAAATGTTTGAGAAACCCTGGAATTTTTTTGAAAAAACTAATTTGAGATTTTGTATTTGTCTATGTTTGTACCAATTTTCAGCGTTCTAGCGTTTATGGTTTCTGAGATATATGGAAAAATAAAATAAAAATTCAAAAGTTGATAACCCCTGACTGAAACAAAAATTCAAAATTCCGAGTATAAAAGTTTTGTAGGCCTGTAACTGTTTATATATTCTGAAATTTTAGGCTCTGTTTATTGAGCGGATCAAAAGTTATAAGGGGGGGACGGACACACAGACACACAGACACACACACACACAGACACACACACACAGACACACGAAATGTTCTACTCCGAATTCTGAGTAAATCCGTGTATGGAACATATATGCTGCGAAGCCTCTAAGTTGGTGTTTTTTGACTTCAAAGTTGGAAAAGCCGTGAAAAAAGTAGACCTCTCCATACAATTCTCGCGTATTCTGGCTTGATACATTGTCGATATGTTAAGAGAACAAAGTTCTCCTGAACAAATCGACAGTTGGATTATTTAACCCAATTAAGACAGGTAGGTACAAGTATGTACTTGCATTACCTACAGATGGACAGTATTTCGCATGTGGCACACAGAATTTTTTTAATTGAATATAATAACAGTAAAAAAAATCTAATAATGTAGATATTTCATAAAAAGATCAAAGATAAACAAAAGATCACATATACTCAATGAAATTGAACACTTCATAATATAAACATAAGATAAATGAAGAATAATATTACTGTAGTTATCTCCATACAAAAAAGTACATGGTAGCATCAATATGTCATGTGATCCTTCCAGCATTTGATGTAGGTAAGGAATATGCGCCGATTGTGTATTGGTAAGATTGAATTCAAAGCAGAATGTTCAGTGCGAAACAACAAAATGAATTGGCGCAGTATCCCTCTTTCATACGCACATGCGTATTAGATCCTTACAAAGCGCGGGAGAGTGTAAATTTCAGCAGTGATGATCGATGAATTACAATGGTTAGTGTTCTTAATTTTTTAAATAATTTAACAATTGTTTTGCTGATTCACCGATACATGTGTTGAAGTCAAATACATGGGAGTAATATTCATTCAATTTTCGTCTCAATCAAGTATGAATTTACTGAGATATCAAGGTTCACAATTGTGTATAGCCATGGGGGCATGTATAGATGACGCTCGGCGTTTAGGCACGCGGCCGGTGGGCATCTATACATGACACTAGTCTTAAAAAGGTTAAAAAAGTGATTATGAATTACCACAAGGTAACCGCTAAAACAATGAATATACTTATAATATTTACTGTCTCACAGATCCAGACTAAAAACACAATTAAAAACCGTGTCTCCACTGGGAATCGAACCCGGGACTTTTGGTTGAGGAGTCAGATATCTAATCATTATTCATAATGTGAAAATACATGAGTTAGTGAGAGATTAACTAAGATATGGCGTCTTTTGTGGGTGGTGCATAGATTTTTATTATAAAATACTAGATGTCGTAGTTAGCAAATTTTGGTATGAATCGAAATGAGTCATTTTTCCAGGGGATTTTTGACATTTTGGTTCCAGACCACATCGTTTTTCTATAGAGAATAACGACTAATGTGAATTGATTTCGGATTTATTTGTCTAAAAAACATTTTAACTATTAAGGTTTAGAGTACAGTTATCTAGGATGTGTTGAAATGTAAGAAAAACTGAAATATATTGCCAACCAAAACGTCAAACGCGCGATATTCCATGACTCACTTTTTGCATGGAGTACTACATCTAGTATATTATAAAATAAATCTATGGGGTGGTGTTAAAAAGAACATGGATATTTTGTCATTTCATATAAAATTGTAATAATACTAAAAGTATGTACCTACTCACATCAATGGGTTCCGGTGGGAGCCACTTATTATTTTTATGACGGGATTGTTCATTCAATAAGGATAAAACCTTTTTATAAGCCATAGAAAGTTTAGGTAGTTCTGTCATATTTCCCGTTCTCTGTCTGTGCTGATCAACAACTTTTTTTACTTTAGATTTCATGTCTGTCCAAACCTAAACATATTTCAATAAACAGTTAACAACATCGGTAAAAGGATTTATTTAAAAAAATATTGTACTAATCAAAATTGATTCAATTTGTACTATGGAATAGTTATATTTACTGGGTAAATAACTTGTAGAAATATACTTTGTTGGCCAAAGATACGAGATCGTCATAACATTCACATAGCTACCATAATTACTTTATAAAATTATTTATAACCTCCCATTCACTGCAATATTTAAAAAATAGCATCATTTTCTTGTAAAATCACGGTACGTACCAACGTACCGCATTAGCTATCCCCATTCAAAATACAGAAGTTTTCAGCTCTTCTTTTCAAGTACAATCAGCTAGACTATGGAATGGCTAAGTGATGAAGTTGTCATCTCAATCCATACAAATATTTAAAGGTAAACTAAAAAAACAGTATCTGTCAAATAGTTCCTGAATTTTCCTTCTATACCCACCCTCTATTCCTTACCCTCCTTTTCCTCTTTGCTACGATCAGTGTTATTATTATTATTCTACTTTTCTCTTCTCACTTGGTATTTCTTTTTTCCTTATCCCTCACTAAATACCAATAAATATAAATAGAATTGCACCCATTTAACTAGAGACTTCCCATTGCTTGGTTTGGTTGGAATAAATTGTCTTATGGCAATAAACCGGCCTTTATGCATTTGTACATAAAGTTTATAAATATATAATTTTGATTATTTAACCTAATCTAAACCATAAAATTATCTTATTTAAATATATTCTATAACAATCCACCCTTGAGGCATGGTTTTGTGAAAAAGGAAATATATTAATTATCAAAAATGAAATTATTCAAACTTTGTGGTACATTACAATAAAATTCCACTAACTTTCTTATGATTTTGCAAGACTTACATACAGTAAATATATTTTATAAAAAAAATATAAGAACATAAGTAATATTTTCATATATTAATTGTCCAATAAAGATAATTCTTGCTACTTTTTCCATAATCTCTTTTTTTGTATTAATGTAATGTATTATATTATAGATGGTATAGTGCACATAAGTGGTAAGTACATTGTCAAATCGAGATAAGTACCTACATAAAAAAGCTTGTATTTTTTTCATAGTTTATTTTGAACAATTATGACATTTGTACGTTAAACAATAGACTAATTGACTAATAGACAATATGTGGAAAATACAATAAGTAAAACAGCATTGTATATAAAAAATGTTCTGCCGTAAAATATTTTTTATGCACATCTGTGCACTATACCATTGTTATATAATTTTGTCTTAATTACAAACCTTTTGCCACTGTGCCACAGTTTTGACTTGGCCAAGGGTGTTTAGTTGCCTACTTAGTTTCTTCCATTCGCTACAAGCTATTATTTTTTTGTTTTCTGATGAATATTTACCAGTAGCTAAATCTCTGTGCGAGCTCATAAAATCTAACATAAGTGTTTGTTGGGCTCTGTTCGTTCTTTGACGATTATGTCGTCTGTAAAACAAATTAACAACATTCAAATATGATGTATCATAGAAAAGTATATGGCTGGATTCTTATTCTCTATGTGTCCAGTCGGGTCCCCCCGACGTTGACGATCACCCGGGAGTAATTTTCCCTGTCCTGTGCGGTGCGGAACAAGTCCTCCACATGCCTCAATCCGATCCACTCCCGAATGTTACGGGGCCAGGAAAGCTGCTTCCTGCCGACCCCTCTACGGCCCTCAATCTTCCCTTTTATGATCAACTGTAAGATCGAGTATTTTTCGCCTCTCATTATGTGACCAAAATATGAAGTCTTACGGAGCTTGACTGCCATGAATAACTGTCTGTCAGTATTAGCTCTACGCAAGACTTCAACATTGCTCACCATGTCGGTCCATGATATCCTTAGCATTTTTTACTAACCTTGAGGGACCATGCCTCTACGGCGTTGAGGCTGGATTAGGAATAGGGAAATAAGAGAATACAATATGAAAAAAATATTGTAGCTACGTTGAAAGAACAAATAAAAAAACAGTCTAAGCAATTTTTGAACCAGTTAAATAGTCCAGTTTATTTGCCAATCTGCCACTGATCTATTGCTGATTAGCATCAGTGTTCAAATGTTTTATAAACTTCAATATAAGTTCAATTGTTCAATTAAAAGTGCACTTTTTTGCATTTTGTATCACTGGATACAGATAAAATTATACAAAGTTTTGGACATAATTAAAAATGTTTTTTCACCGACAAAAACACCTTATTGAAACAATTTAACAACATAAATAATAAAATACTAACTCGGAACTATTCATTGTTAATAAATGCCACCAGAATTAGAAAAATATTTTGACACTTAGTCTTGTTTAGACATATTATGACAGATACAGTCACAAAACGTAGGGCATCATAATAGAAGGTTTATTTATGGGTTTATTATAATATGATATATGATTCATTCTGACACTACGAGAATTTATTTGATATAGAATTAATTTAATATAGGTAGCCGCTATAATAAATAACAAGCGAAAACACCATAAAAAAATGGAATCATAGAAAACTAGGAAATATAACGAGTGTCTCGGGACAGTAAAACCAATGGCTACCATAGAAAAAATACATTTCATTAAAATCCATAGATGTCATAGCTAGATCCCTAGAAAGTGCACATACTTCAAAAGTTCTGACAGCCAGTGAATGATAATACTAAAACATCGTTGATGTATGTATAAATGTAGGTATTTCTATAATACGAGTTGTTTTTTGTTTATTTTTTTTAATAAAAAAACTATTGTGTACATCAAACTTTTGTAAATAAATATAAATGAAGTGTTTAAATATATTTTGAAAAGAATATTAGCCGTTTTACATAATCATTTATATTAAAATTATGTTGATCATGTAGGTTAATTACAATTTCAGTGATTTTATATCAAAAACTGTTTATTTTATTGAAATCAGACTTTCATCAATATTTTCTTCATTAACTTGATAATAGTATAGGCTATATAATATTATGAAAAATATCTTGAGGCAGCGCAAAAATAAGATCAGGTACGACGAACAGACCTTTCCTTGGGCAGCCCATTCCTTTCAATGGCATTTATATATGGAGGCCGCAACCTCCTCTTGACGCAAACATTTTCGTTTATCTATAAATTTAAATTGCTATAATATCATCTTAATACCTTGATGATATAATATAATTATAGTTAGACGGAAGTACCCAACAACAGAGGCACGAAGAAGAATTATTATAGTAACATTGTAACTGGAAAACTTACAAGTAGTTTAATTAATTTATATTGAATTTTCAGTAGCGACTACTTTAAAATAATAAAGTTTTTGTCATAGAAAAATATAATATAGTGATTAAAATCTCTTTTCTATGATAGTGATCAATCAAATATAGCAAGAGATCAGAAATATGGATAAAGGGTGGAATATCCCAAATTGAAACATCAATTTACTGAATAACTTATTTTGAAAACTATCAGTTAGATATTTTACAATAAATTTATGTACACAATAAATGTACAATGGGAGGTTTATTGCTTGTTGGCGATATCTTCCATCCAACCATATTCATTTGTTGAAGTAATTAATGTGTATGGTATGTAACCTGCTGCTTAAATGGATAAAAATGTTGTGAAGTAAGAAGTATTGTGCACTGCACTGGGATACTGAGTCTTTTGGTATCTGAATAAACAGACAATCCGTGTTCTGAGAAGAAGTAAAATTGATTTTGAAGATAGATTGTTTATACATATTTACATTAAATTTACTTTGTTTAGTGTTTACACTTTTTATTTTGTGACAATTGTGGATGCACAGATACTGCCATATAAAATATACTTATAGCAAATTATTCTTTTTTTAAGAAAAAAATAAATAATTTGTTTCTAATGAAGAATATATTCACTTATGTTACTCAATCACACTTACATTACTGACTAATTTCTAATAGTTTTATTTCTAAATGTCTCATGGCATTAAAATCTTTATGTGATTAATATAATATAAAGATCACTAACCTACATTTTTAAACCATTACCAACCTAGCTTGTGGTGAGCTCTTACAAAAATGGGGCTATATAAATTATCCAATTATTTATATAATTCAAAATATGTACAAAATGTTTAACTAACTACCCAAAAATATATTTGCAAAATTTACATGAGGTAACGAAATGGACGAAAAATGTTTTATAATCAGCTCTAGGCTTATGTACTTTACACCTATGATATAAATTTGAAGTCGATCAGACTTATAGTTTGGGTTCTAGAGAGGACACAAAAAGGATACGCCGTACATATAAAAACATCTTGACGAAACTCAAACTGTATACTCTCTGTAGTTTCTGGCAAATCGCCGTGGAGGGGTCTGTATATGTACCTAACAACCGAAACGACACAAATTTGCGGTATGCGCACCCTCTATTTTGGTTCTACTAGTTTGCCGGTGATTATACATGACACCCATTGAGAAATTGGTGTAAAAAATATGCTTAAAAATTGTGAAATCATGACTCTCTACTATTCTATAGTCATCATTTGTCCTTTTCCTCATGACTGAGGATAGCGGCTGCAGTCCGTCGCCACACGTATGGCCCGCCTCCATGCCAATCTGTTTTGTGCTGAACGCAGAGCACCAGTCACCGAAGACCCCATTGTGGACTTAACCAAATCGCTCCGTCTGGTCGGTGAGCGACCACGAGATCTCCGTCCCTCCACGCTGCCCATCAAAACAAGCTTCTCGAGGCAGTCAGGTTCCCTTCTGGCAATGTGTTCAAATAATTGAAGGATACGTCTGTAGAAATACATAAAAAATAAATACATCTTGATACGTCGATAGACGATCCTCGATCTTCAGCTCGTCTAGAATTGACACATTCGTTCTTCTGGCTGTAGTATAGTGATTCTATAGCAGTGGAGAGTAAAAAACATTTCAATGAAAATGTAATTCTGTGGTGTATTAGCCAATGAATAAACAAAAGTTGAATCTCACTTTGTTTATTACAATAAATAAGACAATTACAATAATTAATATATAAGTACTATTTCAATAATTAGCATGAATAATATATTTTATCAAGTAGGTAAACAATCGACACAGTGTATCATATCGTTTGTGATAAAGCAATACCTCGTAACCCACTCACCAAAGATTTTACAGGAGAGACAAAAAACTTACATTTATACATTTTTGTGTTGTATTTTGTATAATTATGTTTTTTATATATTTGAAATAAATCTTTTAATGTGAAAAGAAGAAAGCATGGATGGCATTAATAGCCGCGAAAGGATCGAATAATGAAGAAAGAGCAAAAGAAAATTATAAAGTATATAAAAAGGTAGTCAAAGACACAGTAAAAAAGGAAAAAGATGGTATAAAAGAGAAAGAAAGCCTGAAAATAGCCAACGACTTTCCTGGAAACATGAAAATGTTCTGGAAAGACGTAGCGAAAAGAAAAAATGGAACTGTGAAAGCTTCGAAAGGAATAAATGATAAAGATGGAAAAATAATTATGGACGAAGACGGCGTGAAAGAACGATGGAAAGAATATTTCAAGGAACTGTATGATAGCGGAGTAAGTGGGGACGTGAGTCAGAGAACATGGCAAGTAAGCGAAAGTGATAAGGATGAAATAACGCGAGAAGAAGTATTTGAAGCAGTAAAGTAAAACACGCGAAAGCGGGGAAAGCTGCCGGATATGAGTGTATCAGCTGAACTTATAAAATATGGCGGCGAACAGACGTTGGAGTGGTGTCTCTCTCTTTTCAACAAATGTTGGGAAGAAGGACACACTCCCTCAGACTGGAGAAATGCAGTCGTGGTACCTTTGTATAAAGGTAAAGGATCGAAGCTCGACTGCAAAAACTATAGAGCCATAAGTTTATTAAGCTCAGTTGGTAAGATGTATGCAAGGATCCTGGATCAAAGAGTGCGAAAAATTACAGAAAGCAAGATATGGGATGTCCAAGGTGCGTTTGTGGGCGGCAGAGGATGTATAGACCAAAATTTTTTTTCTGCACACGGTCACAGAAAAGGTTCTGGATAAAAATCAGAAAATTTTCTGTGCCTTCATAGACCTAGAAAAGGCGTATGATAAAGTTGTTAGAGAAAAATTATGGGATATACTAGCAGTGTATGGAGTGAAGAGCAAGCTGATACGCGCAATCGCGTCATTATATGAGAACAGCGAAGCATGTGTTCGTGTCAACGACACAGTGACAACGTGGTTCTCTATAAATAATGGCGTTAGACAAGGGTGCGTGCTATCTCCATGGCTCTTTAACTTGTACATTGATTTCTGCATAAGAGCCCTTAAGGATGAAAGCAAGGGTCTGAAATTGAGTACTGTAATGGTGCGAGATTTGATGTATGCAGACGATAAAGTTCTATTAGCAGAAAGTATGGAAGAGTTACAGTATCTTGTAAGTCAGGTATATGAAGGATGTATAGAGAATGGACTTAGGATGAATGCCAGCAAATCAAAGACAATGGTCTTTGAAAAGAGTGAAAGCAGAACAGCGTGTAAAATAAGAGTAGAGAACGAATGGCTCGAGCAAGTCGACGAATGTGTGTACTTGGGAAGCATATTTCAACGGAATGGACGACTCGATAAAGAGATCGAAAGAAGAGTTATGGCAGGAAACAGAGTGAATGGAGCACTAAGAACAATTATGAATGATCGCAACATATCAAAGGATGCCAAAGTTGCCATTCATAACGCCGTCGTAGTGCCAACCTTGACGTATGCAAGTGAAACCTGGACATGGCAGAAGACGCATGAAAGTAGAATAAATGCAGTTGAAATGAGATCGTTAAGAAGGATTTGTAATAGAACGATGTATGACCGGGTAAGAAATGAGGACATAAGGAAAGAATGTAAGATGAAGAAAGATGTCATTACTAGAATGAAAGTGAACACATTGAGATGGTTTGGTCACATGGGGAGAATGAATGAGGAGCGCCTGACGAAGAAAATATACAGAGCGGAAAGGAATGGAATGAGAGGTCGGGGACGCCCAAGAAAGGGATGGCACGACCATGTGAACGAAATTTTGAAAGACGGAAATGTTAGAAGTGTGAGCAATAGACGAGCATGTATGAGACGAAGCGAGGGATGCGTGCCAGGATAGAAAAATGTGGCGTTCGGTTCTCTCTGCCTACCCCGCAAGGGACATGGCGTGATGGTATGTATGTATGTATCTTTTAATCATAGGGTATCTAAATTTATGTGAAATATAATATTTTTTTTATGTGGGATATTGGGTATTGCTTTCCCAAAAATAACAAAATTGTGGCTTACGAGTAATTACTTTTAACAAATTTATGGATTGAAAATCCTAGTGCTACAATAAAGTCACATGTTTTACAAGTAATATGTGCAATAATAATAAATTATTAATTCATTTAAAAAAACAATAGAATCCATTACATATTGGCTATTTTCCTTTTGCACGTAGCATTCTTTATCCAATCACAAAATTCACCTAATGATAATGTCGATAAAGACATAAACTTGCACACTGGAACATTTTCTTTATCTACATTTAAATGATGGGCAAAAAATTCATGGCTGGATTTTTTTTGCTTGGAATTTTGTTTTTTATAATATAGCATATACAAAGTGAAATATAGAGAAAAAAAGATATATATGTAACTCAGAGAAGAAAACAATAAAAGACACATTATAGAAAAAATCTGTTTATTAACACTAGAGTACTCGGCCCTTCAAGTACTCCTTGAGTGCTCGCGCGGAGCACATGTGTCACCCATTACAATTAGCAATTTTTGATATTTTATTTAATGGAAATAAGAAAAACAAGTCCATGGTTTAAAAGATCTGAAAATGAATACTGCCTTTATGTAAAATCAACAGACAACGGTTACATATACTTACCAGTATTTGTTGACGATTTGTTGATATCAGGTACTGAAGAGGAAGAGGTGTCATATGTAAAAATAGTCTAAATAGTAATTTTAAAATTAAAGACCTTGGTCCTGCATGTAATTACTTGGGCATGACTATTCACCAAGATATGGTTAAGAACCAAATTAAGTTAAATCAAACTGCCTATCTCACAAACATATTAAGAAAATATAATATGCAAGATTGTAAATCTATGTCAACTCCGTTAGGTGCTAACTTTGATCATAGTAGCTTAAAAGGAAAATCTTCTGAGAGCCCAGAGTTAGAAAGTAATTGTAGAAGTTTAATTGGTGCTCTCATGTATGCCATGTTATGCACAAGACTAGATCTCGGTATTTGTTTGAGTATACTAAGTCGCTATCAATCTTGTGCTAGCAAAGAACTATGGTCTGCCTTAAAAAGAGTCCTACGTTATATAAAGGGAACTGTAAATTTAAGTTTAGTGTTTGCATTAGACAATGAAAATATTATTGTGGGCTATGTAGACTCAGATTGGGCAGGATATAAAGTCGATCGTAAGTCAACTGCTGGCTATGTTTTCATAGTGCTAGGATGCACAGTTTCATGGATATCAAGAAAGCAAGCAGCGGTTGCCTTATCATCGACTGAAGCAGAATATGTAGCAATAAATTTAGCTGTAAGTGAAGCTTGTTGGTGGCAAAATTTGATTCATGATTTCAGAGTGTATGATGAAAAGGTAAAAATAATAATTTTTGAAGATAATCAAAGTGCGATCAAGATATGCAAAAGTCCATCTCATCATACAAAGCTGAAACATTTAGATATTAAATTACATTTTGTAAAAAATAAAATTATTAATAATGGTATTAACATTGCGTATATTCCAATTAATGAACAAATAAGTGATATGTTAACTAAACCTCTTGCGAGAAAGATATTTGTGTACTCAGGGATGGATTAGGATTAGAATGAAAACAACAATTTTTTTAATGTAAAAAAATATTTTTTTTAGACATGGTATTCATTGAAGAGGGGTATTGTTAAAAAGTGGCAATGAACACTAGTTTTAAAAAATGTTTTAGCGTAGATAAACTGCTCCCTGTCTACTTATCTCTGTGTGCCTAACTCTGTTCAATTTTGTTCAATGGTGTAAGACATATGTAAAGTTACTGTAAAGGATTTCCACATAAATAAATACATACAAGATTAAATATATATATATATATATATATATATATATATATATATATATATATATATATATATATATATATATATATATATATATATATATATATATATATATATATATATATATATATATATATATATATATATATATATATATATATATATATATATATATATATATATATATATATATATATATATATATATATATATATATATATATATATATATATATATATATATATATATATATATATATATATATATATATATATATATATATATATATATATATATATATATATATATATATATATATATATATATATAATATATAAATAAATTATGTATATAAATGATATATACATATATATAAATGTCTTTTAATATATATAAATGATATTACAACAATTTTCATTGTAAATTTTTAACAGACGTTCATCTGCATCAGACTTCAACCAACTTTTCGTATACATTGATAAAATGGCTGGGAAAGATAACCACTCTACTGTAAATAGTTTCGAATGTGATGAATGTAGATGTCGATATAAACATGAAAAAAATTTAAACGCGCATAGAAGAAATATTCATGGTATAATAATAATAATAAGGACAATTTATAAAGCGCCGTTTAGTGACAACCGTGGTCACCTCAAGGGCGCTTTCAGTTTGCAAAAAATAATTTAAAATTAGTCCTATAGCTAACACATTGAAAATGGTGAAACATAAAACTTAAAAAAATACAATAAGTTAAAATTAAGTTAAAATTAGTCCTATAGCTAACACATTGAAAATGGTGAAATATAAAACTTAAAAAAAATACCTAGAAATCACAAATTAATCTTGTTACATAATCCAGATGAAATTAATTATAAAAAATAGTCGATTCAAAGTAAACTGGCATAATATTTAGTACACATAATATTATTGAACGGATGAAGGACAATCTGGATACGACTTGCGGAAAAGATGAGTTTTTAATTTCTTCTTGAATTCATTGATATTTTCGGTACATCTTATATTCATTGGAAGATTGTTCCATGACTTTGGTCCAGAAATGCCAAAAGATCGATATAGGTATTTTGGCTTATTTGTGAGATTGGTTTCTACTAGTTTTTTATTGGATTGGGTCATTGATCTTAGCGTACTTTGTTTATTGTTAGGTGAAAATGGAACACAAAGTTCCGATATATATTCCGGGGCCATGCTATTGAGTGCTTTAAAGACAAGGAGACATGTTTTAAATTCTATACGTTCTGGGCTCTTCAGCCAATGAAGTTTGTGAAGTGTTGGTGAGATATGCGAGAAACGATCAATCTGGTAAATATAACGGGCTGCTGCATTGAGGATGAGTTGTATTCTATGGATTTGGTATTGCGGTAGGTGTGCTAATATGGCGTTACAATAATCTACATGGGAAACTATTAAAGAATTTATAAGGACCTTAGCAGCATTTGTCGAGAGACACCTTCGAATAGGTCTAAGTTGTCTGATAAAGTAACAACTTTGTCTTTACTATGGAACAAATGTGTTTATCCATAGAGAGTGCACTGTCGATATGTATACCAAGAAATTTTACGCAGTTAGAAGGAGTAATTTCGACATTTTGAATTACAATGGGGTCATTATTTATGTATTGTTGCCTGCGAGGTGAGGCAAGCCAAAGGAACTTAGTTTTTGTTGGGTTCAGTTTTAGCTTGTTCTTACACATCCAGGTGGATATCTGATTTATGCATGTGGATACCTTGTGTGTTAAATGATATTTAAATTCAGGTGAACAGGACTTGAACAGTATGCGGTCATCTGCATAGGCATGTGTGTTGAAACCAAGATTTTGAACAAGATTTTCCAACTGATTGGTATATAAATTAAAGAGAATTGGTCCAAGTACAGAACCTTGTGGGACCCCGTACAAGGAGGTAATATTATTTGTGGTACTATCTTTAAATACAACTTTGTATTTACGGTCTACTAAGTAGGAAGATAGCCATGCAATGCAGTCATTACCCAAGCCAAATTCATGTCTAAGTTTAGAAAAGAGAATATTATGGTCTACAGTATCGAAAGCAGCGCTCATGTCTAAAAATGAAATTAGGGTAATCTTACCTGATTCAGCTTGAATGATTAAGTCAGACAAAATTCTTACTGTGGCCGTTTCCGTAGAGTGGAATTTTCTATAGGCAGATTGATTTCTGGCCAGAAACTTATCAGAATCCAAGAAGTTGGTATAACCACTGCTTGTAAAATAAATCCAGTTACTAAACAGGTAGAATGTAATCTTTGTAAATGTGTTTTTTCTACTAAATCATCGTTATTAAAACACAGAAAAAACGTACATAATACATCCAAAACCCGCAATTGTAGAATAAAGTGCTCAGAATGTTCTAAACATTTAGTTTCCTATAAAAGGTTGAGAGAACATTTTGTAAAAGAACATGAAAAGGAATTTCATATTGAAAAACTGACATTGAAATGCAATGAAGGTAAACTCAGACTTTATTTATTATTTAAATTGATAATAGATTACATATTCTTAGAGAAATTGTAGCATTGAATGTATTTTTGATTACTTGACAAAATTGTTAATTTTTAGATTTTCTAGAGTGGAAGGAAAACTATGAGAGGAAGAATTTTTATTCTTATGTGTTGGATACTTCTTCTAAGAAATGTACATCTAATACAGTCAAATATTACTATCACTGCCATAGATCTAATTCTTATAAAGGGCGAGGAAGTAATCAACGATCTATAAAAAATATAGGAACAAACAAAATTGGAGCAGCTTGCCCATCTACAATTGAAGTGGTGGTTAAAGACGGCACATATTGTGTTACGTTATTTAGCACTCACATAGGACATGAAGCTGAAATTGGCAGAATAACTCTCCAAGCAAACGATAGAGCTAAACTTGCAGGTAATCACCAGAATGCATCTTTTTGATAATGTATTCATTCCTTTATTTTTATCATTGTGCATCAATGAAAGTGGTTTGGGCATGATGAGAGAATGATTGATAAAAGTGACTGTGGCCAACAGGAAGGGTCTCAGAAAATGGATGTATGGTTATAGACGAGGAAAATGTCAAGGAAAGATGGAAGGAATACTTTAAAGAGTTATATGAAAGTACGCAGTATGACAGTGTGACGTACGAAAGAGTACCAATAAATGAAATTGAGAATGACAGAAAAAATTTCAATAGAAGAAGTTAGAGAAGCAGTGAAGCATGCACGTACATGAAAGGCTGCGGGATTTGATTGCATACCAACTGAATTTATTAAATATGGTGGCGAAAAGACGATAGAATGGTGTCATTGCCTCTTCAACAAATGTCGGTAGGACATACTTCATCAGATTGGAGGAACGCAGTTATTGTGCCCCTTTTAAGAAAGATTAGAAATTAGATTGCAAAAACTACCGAGCTATCAGTCTGAAGAGTTCAGTTGGAAAACTGTATGCTAGGATTCTGGACCAAAAGTTGAGAAAGGCTACAACAAGCAGGGTATGGGATGCACAAGGAGCATTTGTTGGAGGTAGAGGATGCACTTACCAAATTATTTACCTTTGAATGGCTACTGAAAAGGTTTTAGCTTAAAACCAGAAGCTTCTCTGTGCCTTTATAGACCCGGAAAAGGCCTACGACAAAGTAGACCGTGAAAAACTTTGGAAGGTTCTATCAGTGTCAGTGTATGGAGCGGAGACCAGGTTAATAAAAGGCAATATCGTCTCTCTATGAAGGAAGCCAAGCCTGTGTGAGGATTGAAAAATCTGACAGGATGGTTCTTCATAAATAAGGGAGTAAAACAAGATTGCGTATTATCACCGTGGCTCTTTAATCTATACATTGACTACTGAGTGAGAGCACTAAAGAATGAGAAAATTGGGCTGAAACTGGAAGGTGTGACTGTATGTGACCTTGTGTATGCAGATGACGAAGTATTAATAGCAGAGTGTGTGAAAGACTTGGAATGTTTGGTTAAAATAGTATTCGATGGATGCATGCAAAATGGACTGAGAATGAATGCAACTAAATCGAAAGTGATGGTTTTTGGGAAGAGCCAAAAACGAACAAAATGCGAGATACGAGTGGAGAATGTAGAATTAGAACAAGTGGATGAGTATTTATATTTAGGAAGTATATTTCAGCGTAATGGAAGACTGGAAAAGGATATTGAAAGAAAGATAACGGCAGGCAACAAAGTGAATGGTCCATTAAGATCTGTAATGAACGACCCTGTTATTTTGAGTCAAGCAAAGCTCGCAGTACACAATGGCATCGTTGTACCGACTCTAATGTATGGTAGTGAGACATGGACATGGCAGAAGACGCATGAAAGTAGAATTAGCGCGGTTGAAATGAGGTCCCTAAGACGAATGTGTGGTAAAAAATGTATGATAGAATAAGAAATGAGGATATTACATGAGAATGTATGATTCGAAAGAGATATTGTGAGTGAGATGAAAATAAATGTCTTAAGGTGGTTTGGCCACTTAGAAAGAATGAATGATGATCGACTGACGAAAAAAGTATATAAGGCTGATAAAAGAGGAACGAAAGGTAGACGTCGACCAAGGAAAAGTTGGCACGATTACATTAACGTTGGCACGACGGGTTGCTGGAGGTGGATAGAGAGCTGTGGAGGTCTCATGAGGAGGCCTATGTCCATTACTGGATGAAGGAGGGCTGACGTAGAATAATACAAGTTAATAACCTATTAATAAATCTATGTTGATGTAAAATGGTATAATTAACAAACACAAAAATAAATATAATTAAACTGTTTAAATTATAAATGAATTTGGTATGGTAAAATAAAAACCAAAGTTTTCTGTTCTACTACTTTAATGACACTGACTAGTTTCGGTCATACAGTGACCATTTTCAAGTAGAACTGAAAACTTTGGTATTTATTTTACCATACCAAATTCATTTATAATTTGAAATGGAGTTCTACCAAGAATTGTCCGTAGAAAAGTTAAAAAAAGTAAACTGTTTAAGAAAATTCTTGATTATTCTAATCATTTGATATTCAGGTTTGAAAAAATTTTTGCTCTTCTTTGCAAACGCATTTATGTCTGATGATTTTCCAGCTTTTTATAATGCTTGGTGTGAAGTAATGGGGCCCATTCCAAACCGCTTGCTTTGTTCGTGGCGCATTCAAAGGAACTGGTTCCAGAACCTAAATAAAATTTCTGTGATGTCTAAAAAATCATTGATTTATAAAACTTTGAAGGTTTTGCAAAGAGAAACAAATATAGAAGTTTTTACAACAGGCTTAGAAAAAACTTTAAAACAGCTGTTGGAAGATGAAGACACTCTGGAATTTGGGAAATATTTCAAAAAAACATATGTTTCAAGAGCTGAAATGTGGGCTTATTGTCATCGTAAATATATTGGAATAAACACCAATATGTATTTGGAGTCCCTGCACAAGAGAATCAAATATCTGTACTTAGAAGGGAAGAAATGCAAACGCTTAGATAAGTCAATAAATGCTCTTCTGGGACTCGTACGTGACAAAACATTTGAAACGATAATAAGACTGTCAAAAAATAAATTATCTGACAAAAGTATTAAGATAAGGGAAAGTCACAAAAGCAGCGGACACATAACAGAGGCAATGGTAAATAAAATTGATGAGGGTAAATGGCTTGTTGCTAGTTCCAGTCTCAGTAACACAAATTATTTAGTAGAGAAATGTACTTCAGAGAGAACATGCCATTATGTAAACTGTAATTTAAAATGTATTCCATGTACCATTTGTATTCATTCATTTAAATGTAGTTGCATAAATAATGTGATTCAGCTAAATATTTGCAAACACATACATGCATGTGCTCGTTTATGTATTCAGAGTAATACTGAAGATGTGCAGCAAATTGACTCAAAACAATGTAAAGATATCATACAACTTTTGCCTTGTGAAAATAAGACAATGCATTCTAATACTTTGAATGAGATAAAGACTAAATGTGATCTTATTGTTGGGTTAAGCCAAAGGGCAAATATTAGTGACAAAAGTACCCAAGTAGTTTTTGATTATTTGAACAAAGCCATTGATGAATTAAATAAGGGCGAAGTAAATTTTAAAAACAGTGAGAATGTGAACACTAAAAAATGCATAGAAAAGCAAGTAAAGTTCACAGCAAAAAAAAAGCATAACAAATCAACTCAAGAAATTCCTTCAGTTGTGGAAGCCCAAATAATACGAAAAAGTTTTATTGTGAATGAGAAAAATGTTCTTAATGTTCACCAGAGTTTTGACCATACATATTTTAAATAATCTTGCAATATTCTGTAATACAATGAGTAACTTATTATTCATCATTATCTAGAAAGACTTTATGAATGGTGTGAATTGAATAAGTTACCGCTTAAAATGTCAAATAATCACTTTCTTCAATATAAAAAATAAGATCACCTTTCAATATTCTATAAACAATATAATATTAACTAGGGTGTCCAGTGTCCAGTGTATCTGACTTGGATGTAATCTTTGATAAGCGACTAACCTTTGTCATGCATATAAATGATAGATGTCGTAAGGCTTTGAAGATGTTGGGCTTTGTTCTGCGAACCTCTAAGAATTTTAAATCTTTGTTAGCTGTAAAACATCTCTATTGTTCTTTAAATCGTAGTCAATTGGAATATAACTCGACAGTTTGGTCACCGCATTAAAATATTCATTCTAATACATTGGAAAATATTCAGCAGAAACTGTTACTTTATATTTATTTCAGGCTTGGCATATCCTTGTATGTGTATGACATTAACTATGATTTCCTTAGAAACTCATTCAGTCTGCCTACTATATGGTTGGATGGAAGATATCGCCAACAAGCAATAAACCTCCCATTGTACATTTATTGTGTACATAAATTTATTGTAAAATATCTAACTGATAGTTTTCAAAATAAGTTATTCAATAAATTGATGTTTCAATTTGGGATATTCCACCCTTCATCCATATTTCTGATCTCTTGCTATATTTGATTGATCACTATAATATAAAAGAGATTTTAATCACTATATTATATTTTTCTATGACAAAAACTTTATTATTTTAAAGACTACGCTGCTGAAAATTCAATATAAATTAATTAAACTACTTGTAAGTTTTCCAGTTACAATGTTACTATAATAATTCTTCTTCGTGCCTCTGTTGTTGGGTACTTCCGTCTTACTATAATTATATTATATCATCAAGGTATTAAGATGATATTATAGCAATTTAAATTTATAGATAAACGAAAATGTTTGCGTCAAGAGGAGGTTGCGGCCTCCATATATAAATGCCATTGAAAGGAATGGGCTGCCCAAGGAAAGGTCTGTTCGTCGTACCTGATCTTATTTTTGCGCTGCCTCAAGATATATTTTCATAATATTATATAGCCTATACTATTATCAAGTTAATGAAGAAAATATTGGTGAAAGTCTGATTTCAATAAAATAAACAGTTTTTGATATAAAATCACTGAAATTGTAATTAACCTACATGATCAACATAATTTTAATATAAATGATTATGTAAAACGGCTAATATTCTTTTCAAAATATATTTAAACACTTCATTTATATTTATTTACAAAAGTTTGATGTACACAATAGTTTTTTTATTAAAAAAAATAAACAAAAAACAACTCGTATTATAGAAATACCTACATTTATACATAAATCAACGATGTTTTAGTATTATCATTCACTGGCTGTCACACTGGCTGTCAGAACTTTTGAAGTATGTGCACTTTCTAGGGATCTAGCTATGACATCTATGGATTTTAAAGAAATGTATTTTTTCTATGGTAGCCATTGGTTTTACTGTCCCGAGACACTCGTGAAATATAAAGCACAGATATATATCTTCACAAATATATATCTTTTCTATGGCAGAAATCCATAGAATTTTATATAATATACTAGATGTCGTAGTTAGCAAATTTTATATTATGAATCGAAGTGAGGCATTTTTCCGGTGGATTTTTGACGTTTTGGTTGGCAGACCACATCGTTTTTCTATAAAGAATAACGACTATTGTGATTTTTTTTCGGATTTATTTGTCGAAAAAACCACTTTGTTTATATAGATTGCTTGGTTAAATATTTTGAATGTGAACGCTATAAAAATTTGCAGTCTCTAGTCAGTCAATGAACATTGTAATTCTTCATAATTTAAAAAGGGACTGCCTCCCTGACCAGCCACGATAGCCTAGAATGTACACCGATGTTTTAAACCTAACCTACAAAATTTTAGTAAAAATAGGTTGGTTAGGATTGTTTGTAGTTATAATTGCGACTGGCGTGAGCCAGTTGCATTATATATTAAAAAAAGTAACTATAATATTAAAATAAAATAACTAAATTGGTGCTGGTCAAATATTTTTTAACCAGCTGGCTGGTCAGGGAGGCAGTACCATTTAAAAATTGGAATGAAAGAGGAGGAATGGAAAGAAAGATTAATGAACTGTATGATGTGATGAGAAAGAAAGAAGTAGACATACTTTGCTTGACCGAAACAAAAAGGAAAGGAAGTGGTATGAATAAAAGACATGATGGAAGAATGGAACTATGGTCAGGCATAAGAGAAGATGATTTTGCATGAGAAGGAGTAGGGGCGATATTAGATGAGCGAATGGTTGAGTGTTTGAAAGAATATATGCTTGTGGTTCAGATTAAAGATAGGAGTGTAACAGCAGTTAATAGAGTGAATGGTGAATTAAGATGGAGACGTTAGAAGTAAGAATTACAGAAGAGCGTGTATGAGACGATGCATGGACGTGAATGAAGCGAGAAATGTATGTCAAGAGAGAGGAGTCTGGCTTTCAGTTCTCTCTGCCTACCCCAAATAGGGAAATGGTGTGATATTATGGTAACGAGACACTAAACTTGACTAAGAAAGTGATTGTGAATGCATAGTTAGCAGCAAACAACTTGAGCACGTTACGTTGGGTGCGCAGAGCATTAATTTGTGATTATATTGCTTGGTTGGTATATGCGCAAACCACTCCTCTCCGCGACGAAAATATTCATGTCTCTTGCTGGAAACTATATGCAAGTGTAGAATTGAGTCTAGCTCTGTTTACTTAGGGCTGGATTTATGATTTCATTCCTCCAAGGATTGATTTTATCCTTCCAAATTATTTAAGACCAAACTAATACGCATTGATGTATTTTCATATAACAAGTAAATTTTGGTAAAAATTCTGTACCTCCTAGTGAATCATTTGGCATCCCTGGGGTGCAAGTCTGGTTCGACCGGCGAAATCAAAACCCTAGTGATTACCCATATCATGGATATTATTATTATTATTATTAGAGGGTGTTCTTATGCACTGCGACTCTTAGGATCTTTTGCGCTCCCCCCTACTTGCTTACCGGGTTTCCTGTTACAGCATCTCCTCGAGTCCTAGCCCTCTTAGGAAGTTTAGGATCCGCATGGGATTCAATGAGGGTATGGATCCAATGTCCATTTGGGGCCTGCCCAAGGTCCTCATTCTAACTTGTGTCACAGCAACACACTGCATAAGGAGGTGGTGTGGCGTTTCCGCCCCCTCCCTACAGAATCTGCATGTTCCCTCTTCTTCTAGTCCTATTTTCCGCAGATGTTCCCCAAGTCTACAATGGCCTGTGAGGAACCCTGTCAGAGTTTTTAGGGCTTTTCTGCCGAGGCTCAAACATGTTCTGGACCTTTTTCGGTCATAATTACCGAGCAGGTCCTTAGCCTGTCTGAGCCCCGGGAGTTCAATCCAGTAGCTAGATCTCACTTTCTCCGTAATTCTCTTTACTTCTGCCTGAAAATATGAATTTCCTAGGCCCCAGAATGGCTCTGGTCCTATCAGATGCTCTCTCGCACCCTTCCTGGCGAGTCTATCAGCTCGCTCATTTCCTTCGACGCCCATATGCCCTGGTACCCAGAGTAGGGAGACCTATTATTCTTGCCTAGTTCATTGACATCTAAATGTATATGACATCCAAAGATATTGTAGAACTCCATATAATAATTATATCCATGATATGGGTAATCACGGTGGTTTTAATTTCGCCGATTGAACCAGACTTGCTCCCCTGATTTTATTTTGTATTGTTTCTTGGGTAACAGATGCTATGTAAAATATTAATTTTACAACCACCAATTAACAAGTCGCCACACTCTAGAGACTTAGGGCCCGCTCACATTGGATACGAATTTGGTCGTACGATGCTGGTCGTACGAATCGAGTGTGCGCACTGGCTTGCTCACATTGGATACGAATTCGCATCGTACGTATACGTACGATACTGGTCGAGTGCGCGCACTAGATACGGCTTTCTCCGATTTTTTATACGAATTTGATCGTACGTCGACGTACGATGCTGGTCATACAATTTTATGTATTTAAGATTTGGTACACGGATAACAAACAATACACATAAACATAATATCAATCACAACAAAGCTACCGTGCATACAAAAATCACACAAGGCACAGCCTCTCTGTGGGTTAGCCAATTATTTTTTTTTTAGATAAAAATGAATATGTCCTTGTTAAACAAGTACATATACATCTTCCTACGTTCCCTAAAATAAGAAAATAAATGCTTGTGCTATAGGTGAACGAAATCGGTTGAGGTAGGATTCGAACTCGCGACCACTGAATTACTAGCCCAGCGCGCTAATCGCTCTGCCATCGACCCATCTAATTTTATTCCCATTTATTTATTTATTCATTTATTTAATATTTCTTCTCGGACAACTAACAGATACTATGTCAAATATTTATTTAACACGCACCCAATAACAAGTTGCCACATTCTGGAGACTTACGATATTAGTCGTCTCACAGATCCAGACTGAAAACACAATTAAAAACTGTGCCTCCACCGGGAATCGAACCCGGGACCTTTGGATCAGCAGTCAGATACCCAACCAACTGAGCAACGAAGGCCGACAATTGTAATATATATAGACAAAATTATCTTGTTTATAACATTTTATAATAACATATTCTCTTCACATAGCACAAAACATCACAAAACCTTGGGGCAAGCAAATTATAAAAAACAGGTAACAACACATGAAGAGAAATTTAAAATAACAGTTTACAAAGATAAAAATACCAAGTCATAAAAAAATATTTAGTTATTTGGATTCGGATCAAATTGCATAACGTAATCAGAAATCTCATAAACATTTGTGTCCAAAAACAAAATTTTCTGTATCCATTTATGTGTAATCAAAGTACGAACGGAGCAAAATATCCAAACAAGTTTGGATCGAATTCGTATGTCGGAACTATACGCACGTCAACGTACGACTAACTCGCACCCAGTGTGAGCACTCTCATAGTGCTCAAACAAACGGGATTATTCGTGCGTTTTCGACGTTTTCGTACGTATTCGGACGACTGAATTTCGTACGTAAACGTATCCAATGTGAGCATGTCCATGAGCGAACTCAGACGTCGTAACAATTCGTGCGTATACGTACGACCACAGTACGACTACGTACGATCACGTACGACCAACTCGCATCCAGTGTGAGCACTCTCATAGTACATCAAGTATCGGGATCGTTCGTGCATTTACGTACGTTTACGCACGAGCGAAATTCGTACGAAAACGCATCCAATGTGAGCGAGGCCTTAGGATATTTATCATCTTACAGATCCAGACTGAAAAGATAATCAATAACGATGTTTACATTGGAAATCAAACTGGAGACCTTTGGCTGAGTAATCTATATATCTAACTGCGCCGTGAGGGCTGAGACCCTTTTGGTTTTTTGAGCGAAACCTATTAAGAACATGGATTGATATGTGTGCGTAATTTCAATTAAAAGTGCAATAACAGTATAAAAAATATATTCATATAAAAAATAACAATCAAAATATTTCACGTATATATGTAGTATAAAACTACTAATCAATATTGAGTATATACGTATAAATTTCACAATATATATAAGTATGTGTACATAAAATGAAAAACAAAACTTGTGATGCATGTTCAAGTATTGTTTTATCCATGGGGGTATAATGGTGCAAAATGTTTTTTAAAGTTTAGGTAAGGCCATTCGCTTTTTAACAATTTTGTTAAGAATCACATGAGCTTCATCGTAGAATGGATTCAATTCATTCTTTACCCTTTCCATCCATGCTGCAACAAGAGGTCTTCCTTCTGTAGGATCATATCCAGCCATTCCTGGAAAAAATAATAGGTAAAATATGTATTTTTTATTTATTAATTCACAATAAATTACACTCTACATTACAATTACGAACAAGATAGAGTGTCTTATAATTGTAATGTGTGTGTTATTGTGTTGGTATAATGATCACTTCACAAGGAAATCCTGTGCCGAGGTAGTTCATTTGTGAGTTGTGTTATAAATATACATGTATGTATAAAAGCTACATACTAGGGGCGTCCATTATAAAGTGAAAAAGAAGTACAAACTTTTTGGAACCAAAAAAAGTAGATACTAGCTGGTAAAGCTGGAAAATTGATTAGATTTTAAAAAAGGAAAAGTAAATAATTTGAATATCTTTTGTTTTTTAAAAATGGAAGTATTTTGTTTGCAGCAGTGGGTCCCAACTTCCATACAAAAAAACGTTCTATAGGAGTTATTAAGATCGTGAGGCAACATAGAAAAACTAAATTTAGCCAACATTACGAACCCAATTTGCAAAACTACACTAGCAAACTTCAAGTGATTTCAAACCATTTTCTGCCATTTTCTTTTAACCTTTCAATTTTGCTGTTGGTTATTGAGGTTATCTGAGACGCATTTCATATTTTTTATTCTGTTTGGGTGATAAGTGTTAATAACCAATGATTTTAAGACTTCTGAGGATAATTAACGGTAAAGACTAGGTAAGATTTATATTTTGTTTATTCAATATAATTCCATTTCATAGAAACAACTTCCATTTTGCGGGCCACTATTAAGAACCATGTGTGAAGTTTATTTCTTTTTGCTATGAAAGCATTAGTGTACATATTTGTTTTGAATGTTTTTATTGCTTAGAACCACATGAGGATTTTAATTCTTTTGCTATCAAAGCGTGAAAACATCAGTGTAGATATTCATGTTTAATGTTGTTATTGTTTAAAACAATATGACAATTTTAATTCATTATGCTATAGGAGTTTGAAAATAATTACATTAGTGTATATATTCAAGTTAAATGTTGTTATTTTTAAGAACCATGTGAGAATTTTAATTCATATAGCTACATATTAGAGTTTAAAAATAATAACATAAGTGTGTATAAGTATTTGTGATTATAATGATTTTGTTTTATGATCTAATTCTTGAGAATCAAAACAACTTCGATTAATTTTGCCTTTTGAACATCTTTCAGGTGTTTGTGCTTAATAGTATCCGCACCGTCATAATTTATTGAGCATCATGAGTAAGAAAGACAGAAAATGCGTTATTTGTAATGAGAAGGTGAATAACACGAGCGAAAAAAATCCAGGTTTCCATCACAGGAAAGTCGGTGAGTTCTCTTTCATATTATTTTTTTTCAATTAAGGTATATTGCATATATATTTTTTGGGGTCATAAAATTATATGGGAGATGAGTTTTTTCTGTGCCTAGGCCCGTGGGACTCCAGGTGGTCAGAGTGCATTTTATATTTTATCATAATTTCAGTCTGGATCTGTGAGACGATTAATACCGTAAGTTTTCAGAATGTGGCAACTTGTTATTGGGTGCGTGTTAAATTAATATTTCACATAGTACCTGTTAGTTGCCCGAGAAGCAATATTAAATTAATAAATAATTAGCTAAATTTATTTTATAATAATTTTATTTAGGTGTAAAAAATAAGTACCTACATTTCCTTACACCTATTATAAACCAATTAATATAAATAATGTTGGAATTTTTTTACATAGTATGACAGAAAAAAATAACAAACAAAATATTCCAATATCCATATTCACAAAACAAAGGAAGCACATAATATTTTAAAAGATTTTTTCTTTATGTATTCAATAATCAATACATAATGCATTTATCATTTTGATTTCAGATGCAAAGAATGGGTGAAAGCTGTAGGCAATCCAGAATTGGTATTTGTTCCAATAGAAAGATTGTGCCAAATTCGATATGTGTGTGGTGACCACTTCGACAAAAGAAGTTTTAATCGTAAAGTGAATCGACTTAAAAAAAACTGCCATCCTCACTTTAAAATTATCTTCATTGTCACTTACTGATGAGCAACTTAAGTAATGTTCTTTGAAGTATAATTTTGAACTTATTTTACTATAATCCAGTAATCAATTTGTTTATTATTTTCCAAAATGCTATGTTGATTTATTGAAATTGCATAATTTTTGTAGCAGACTTTAACTCATTTATATTATAAAAAAAATATATTATATTAAAAGTTTATATTGTATATAAAAATATATTCATTTATATTATATTAAAAAATATATGCTGTATGTGTTATTTTCCTGTTTTTGAGTTAATAAATAAACATAACATATTCAATGTATTATGTTTTTCCCTGTTTATAAAATGATAAATAAACAATATGTAAACTATGCTGCGTATTTTTTACTCCTCCTTGATTATAAAATAGACATTTAATGCTTTTTTTGTAAATTAATAAAAATTAATTTTGATGTTGCCCATCACTAGTGTTGGCAGCATTTATAAAGCTCTTTCCCATCCCTATGTCTTCTCCACTTGTCAAAAGTGCAGAGAGGCAACATGACAATTTTTTATTATTTTTCTCTTATGTTGTTTTTTTCTTAATATTTTTCATACATTTTGCTAATTCAATTTTTTTGTATGGAGCTATGTCTCTTATCCGTAAGGTATTATATACTCTTTGGTTTGCAGTCTGACGCAGCATGTTGTCGAAAATGGAAAAAGTTGAATTGAATGCGGTTATTAAGTATCTGTGCATGAAAAATTTTAATATGGAATGAGTTAATCAAGATTTACAGGATACTTTAGGACGGCTCACAGGTCTGCCGTTGCTATGGCTGCGATTCAAGATGCTGGCTTAGAAATACTTGAGCATCTTCCAAATTCACCCGACCTTGTCCCTTGTGATTTCTATCCATTTAAAAGGTGGAAGACGTATCTAAGAAGACACTTCTATTATACTATATCGACTACTTGTTTTTTTTTAATTAAAATGAATATTTCCATGTTGAACAAGTACATATACATCTTCCTACATTCCCTAAATTAAGCATAAATGCTTGTGCGATAGGTACTAGATATGAGTGCCGATGGCCTATTCTACAGTGGGGATGTAGTCTAAAAAATTCCACGACTGCTGCTGTCATTAAGTCGGGATCTATTTCATAAAAAAAACACATTGGTATCAAAATAAAGGAATGGAGGACATAAACGATCGTAGTTGTTACTTCTAAGATTTCAACCAATTTGAACAGTAAAAAAAAACACAATTGTGATGAAAAACTTTCACATTGACATAATTAGAGATCGCACACATTCACTGGGTGAATTAATTGACTCGAATAAACACGTATGGGCTATGAGTGAGAGTGAATTAGCAAGTTGTGACTTGTCACAACGGCGCACTGCGTATTCCACTCAGCTGCGGCACATTATATGAGCTTGGGGCAACGACGGTGTGGCACTCATATCCAATAGATACTAATTAGTTGCTCAAGAAATAAAGATAATAACGATTAATTTCTATAAAAATAACATGGTAGCTGAAATACTCACTTGGTTGTTCAACCTCGCAGCAACCAAAAACATCAGCAACAGTAAGATTGTCTCCAACAATGTATTTATTTCCCTTGCCAAGAATTTTTTCTTCGAGAGAATCTAAAGCTTCAATCATTTTACTTTTTCTACTTTCAATTTGTCTCTCAGTTGGCTGCTTTCCCAACAGCATCGGTTCTATAACCTAATACAAAGCATTATTTTTTTATTTGGTAATAATGAATTTAAAAAATGGTCACCAGTTCCGTAGGGATGGGAGGAGTGGAGTAGGATAGGGGCAGTCAATGTTCTGCGGTGGGTAAACACAGGCTGATGATGACAAACTAATAAATGTATTACTTAATTTTTAGACTAAATTTCTTTTTGTATGTCAAACAAGAAATTGAATCTGTGAATAGTTATAAAATATATAATATTCAATATGAATGGAAAGAGCAAATAGACAGTGGTAAAGAGGATAAGAAAATTAACATACATATTTCTTGAAATCAGAAATTACATGTCATTAAAGCATTTATATTCTGTGTATTATGGTCTTGTACAGTCCTTGTTACAGTATTCTGTCACAAGTTGGGGAGCAGCCTATGATACCAGCCTGGGGTGTGTGGATGTTGCGCAGAAGTTGATTATTTTATCCCTCTGAACAATTATTCATAGATTTCAAAGTTTTAAAATTCAAAAATATTTTCAAAAAATTTGCTATTTTACAAGTACTACGAGAACCTGAGCACCATAGATTTATAATTGAAAATCGGACCCGATATAGATTTTTATTTTTCCAAGATAGAAGGAAGACAACTTTTGCACAGCATCACTACTTATTCCTGGGAGAAAAGTGTTTTAATGACCTTCCTCTAGATATAAGAAAAACAACTGACTCTAGACAACTCATAAATAAAATAAAACAACATTTTAAAACAGATATTTAAATCACTTGTATTTTGTTTTCTTTTGTTTGTGATAGTGTATATGTCTGAATATGTTTGTGTGGATGTGTATCTATGTGTGTGTTGGTATATGTATGTATATCTTTATGTGTGTAGGTACCTATATATGTATGTATTTATACTTATATGAAATAAAAAAAAATAAAATAAGGATAATATGACTATGACTAACACAACTCCTCTCTACTCAAGCCTAATAAGCTTTCAGAGAGGAGTGGTATTGTAATATATATTATTTGTAAATGAATTATTGCTTGTTATTGTGAACATACATGTTGTATAAATAAAATAAATAAAAAAAAAAATTACTTAATTTTATAAATCATTTTTTCATCGAGATCTACAATTATTACAAAGTATAAACAAAGGTAAATATTTTTATAACTTGATTTATCTGCGCTTTCTATCGGTATGGAAAGAATGATAAGAATTTATCTATGGTTGAGTCGTAAGAATATCCCTTGCCTAAATAAAAAAATTACATATGTGAGAATTGAACTGTGGCCAATGGGAAAAAAACTCTAGAAAAATTGTATTAAAATTTTAATAAATAAAAAAATCATACCATTAAAATGAAATATAGAGCACAAGGAGCTCTTAAATTAAACTGATGCCATAGAAGAAATTCATCAACTCGGGCATGTAATTTTGAGTCGCTTGGATAATATTTTTCTGGAATGATGTTTTCTCTCTTTAGATACTGTACAATGGCTACACTAAAGAAAAAAAAAACTCAATTAAGAATATACAATAATTATAGTATATTTTTAGGATAGCATCGTTAAGCGTGTAGAATTTCATTGCTTATACTGTAAACAAGTACTAAAAACCTATATACCTTCACCCTTGAGAAACAAGCAAATAGAACCAAATGCCACACTTTTCTACATATTTTGATAAACACTTATCGCCTCATTTATTTTACTTTGCTTCTTGGGAAATTAACAGGTACTTTGTCAAGCATTATTTAACAAACACTCAGTAACAAGTTGCTATGTTGATTGTCTCGCAGATCCAGACTGAAAACACAATTAAAACTGTGTTTCCACTGGGAATCGAACTTGGTGAATTCATAGTTTCATAAATAACTGTTCCCCTCTTCAACACATTGTTGAAATGATCATGTCTTCATTAATTTTATGTTCACTGAGAACACAATTCTCTGTTGAAATATAATTTCAGAAATATCAATTCAAAATTAGTTATAGATACTTGAAACTTAAATTATTTATTTACCTCTCTGTCAATGCAAATCCATTATGTTCTATAGCAGGTACTTTGCTAAAGGGATGAATTTTTTGATATTCTGCAGTATAATGTTCACCTAAAATAAAAAAAAAAATGGTTATATATATTTTTTTATAAGCAAACGAACTTTGAAATAAAATCATTCACATTGTCAGAAGACATCTGATGCGAATGCGGTGCAACCCAGGATGCAAGCCACTTGCTGATGTGTCCACTGATGGGAGTGGTCTGTAGTCCTGGGGATCTGATTTTGACAAATGACAATGCGATGCCAGTCGCTGCTTATTGGAGTGGTAGAGCTTAGCCGGACACGAAAAAGAAAGAAAGATGAATAGACTGTCACACTGCATACACATAGTAAAAAGCCTCTGTCTCTATGGCACGTGGACACACTTATGAGCATAATAGAGACTACTATTGCTAACGAGATTACATACAGGATGTTTCTTTTGTTCGCTCAGTCAGTTGATCAACTGAAGAAAATTATTGATGTGTTTATATGTAGTTTTTATTGCACCGTTATTTATTCAGCTTTTTGAACATTATATGAACAAAAATGTTGCAAATAATCAAATGCTTCTATTTTGTGGAAATTCATTATTAAAAAATATTAAACTACTTTGTAAAAATTCCATATGTTGTGCTAAAAACATAAAATAAATAATGGAATTTAACAAAGAAGTGTGTATTTCACATTAGCCGGCTTATTGCCATTAAGAAATGATAGGTTAAAGCAGACAATTTCTGCATAGAATATTATAATCTGTATCTGCATAGAATATTACGAGTATAAATAATATGTATTGTTTGTTTTGTCTTCCTTCTCTTTCCTTCATATTAATACTCCGTTACTTGTCTCTCTCATGTTTCCACAATTTCCCACCACTAATAAAACCTGTATCAGATGTAAATACCTACCTACTTAGTATATTTGTTGCAATTGTTTTATATTTCCTGCAAATTATTAAAAAAAAAATAGGTTTTTAATTTTCGCCAAGCATCTTGAACGAGCTTCCGGTTGCGCAGAGCGAAAATTTGTCTTTTTGCTTCGTTGGTTTACGTGCAAATCGCCCCCCATCTCGGCTAAAACTTCAAGTTATTTGGCGACAACTATACCAATTATTATTCTAGCATGGTTTTTATTTTGATCTTAAATATGAGTGCATATTTTTGTATGTAGGTATATTTTTTGTGTGTTTACCAACTTTTATGTTTAGCAAATTTGTTGTCGATATTTTTATCAGATGAATACTAAATTTATAAATTTAATTTGAAATAAATAATAATAATTTATAAAGTGCTGCTTAGTGATACACTCCAAGGACGCAAGGAATGAAATAAAACATTTCTATATTTTTCAACACCCCATATATAATAAATGCATTTGTGTGAGTACTGCGTTCGCGCCAACTTAGAGTAACTTACCAATGAAGCAAGTTTGTGAGGACTATGAAGTTACAATTACTTATAACCAGAGTTGCCAGACGAGATTGGTCAAATTAACAAACATAGAATGAAAATAAAATAAAAATGTCTGCCTTCGTGGCTCAGTTGGTTGGGTATCTGACTTCTGATCCAAAGGTCCCGGGTTCGATTCCCGGTGGAGACACAGTGTTTAATTGTGTTTTTAGTCTGGATCTGTGAAACGATTAATATCGTAAGTCTCCAGAATGTGGCAACTTGTTATTGGGTGCGTGTTAAATTAATATTTGACATAGTAGGTACCTGTTAGTTGCCCGAAAAGCAATATTAAATATAAATTTTAATATATAAAAATAAACCTACATTGAAAAGATTTATTTCAGAACTTAAAATTGAATAAAAATGTTATTTAACATTGTAATGCACACTAATAGTAAATTGTGGTTCTCTTTGATTTGGAGGGCAATGCATATTGAACACAGGGCTAAAATATCAAACAGTTCAGTAAAACACCTAACACATCAAATTTTAGAGAAAAAATATTTTACAAACCTTTAGCTAAAGCTATTGGTATAGGTTGAAATGAAACTTTTCCAGCTTTGAGAATAATGTATAAAGCCCTACTTGGCTGAGACATCAAATCAAAATATAATTTTAAAGACATTTTATTGTAATGTTAATATTAGTGTTTACAGAGGTATTCCTGTTACGTCCACGTACAATACCTAATAACGGGTCAAAGTTCTATCAAATACTATATAAACATACACATATGTATCCAAATAAAGTTATATGAGGCTAAATAATTGAACTTTGCTATAAATCTAGATAACGAATATCATATAAATTGTATATTTTTCATATTATGATATAATTATTATAAATGTATATTAATAATACATTATATCTGATTATATCACTGATCAAGGTCTATCCTAACTAACCTAACCAAACTGACAGGTGTCAAAATAATGTCAAACAAGTCCATAGATATCAAATCTTCTTCTTCCGGTGCCATGTCAGGAACCCCCGACGTCGGCTATCACTCTGGCAAATCCCTCTCTGTCCTGTGCTGCTCGGAATATCTGTTCCACGGTCCTGAAGCCGGTCCATTCCATAATGTTGCGCAGCCAGGACATCTGTCTCCTTCCAGTCCCTCGGCGACCTTCTATCTTGCCCTTCAGTATTAGTTGGAGCAGGTGATACTTCTCTCCCCTCATTATGTGACCCAGATATGTGATCTTGCGGACCTTTATTGTGGACAAGAGTTTCCTGGTTGTTCTGGCTCGGCTTAAGACTTCTGAGTTCGTAACCAGATCTGTCCAAGGGATTTTGAGCATTCTGCGATGCAACCACATCTCAAAAGCTTCCAGCCTGTTCATGGTGTTAACCTTCAATGTCCAAGTCTCACAGCCATATAGCAACACAGACCACACATAACATCTCATCATCCGCTGTCTCAGGTCCATATTTAGCTTTTTGTTGCAGAAGAAAGATCTCATTTTATTAAAGGTTGCTCTTGCTACCTCAATTCTGCACTTGATCTCCATATCCGGGTCAAGGGACTCCGTAAGAATACTGCCAAGGTACTTAAATTTATCCACCTTATCCTTGCCCATTAATTGCAAGGAAGAACCAGGATATTCACATCGACCAAATGTCATCCACTTTGTTTTGCCTACATTTATAGATAAGCCCAAATGTTCACCAAATACATTGACATTGTTTAACAGTTCCTGGAGATCAGAAATAGAATCCGCCAGTAATACAGTATCATCGGCGTACCTGATATTATTAATTACTACGCCGTTGACTTTTATACCCCTCTCGGTGTTGTTGAGAGCTCTTTTAAATACATAATCAGAGTATAAGTTGAAAAGTAGAGGAGACAAGATACAACCCTGCCGTACTCCTCGCTGTATGGGTATTTCATCTGATGTCACATTTCCACGTCTGATCTCAGCTGTTTGGTGCCAATATAGGTTTTGGATGAAGTTCAGATCTTTTGTATCCAGATTGCACTCCTTCAGCATTTCAATTAAGTCACAATGTCTCACCCTATCAAATGCCTTTTCATAATCTATGAAACATGCAAATACCTCTTTTCTCTGGTCACGGCATTTTTGTAATAATACATTAATAGCCAGTAATGCTTCCCTTGTACCAAATGCATTTCTGAAGCCAAATTGCGTGTCATCGAGGTCCTGTTCGCATTTACTGCGAATCCGTGCATGAATAATTTTAATGAAGAGCTTTAACACGTGACTCATTAAGCTGATTAATCTATAATCACCGCATTTCTTTGGGTGCTGCTTTTTGGGCAATGTCACAAAAGTGGATCTCAACCAATCTTGGGGGATATTTCCTGTGTCATATATGGCATTAAATAGTCTCAGCAGGTAGTTAATATTATCGTCACTAATGAGTTTCAACAGTTCAACCGGAATATCGTCTGGTCCGCACGCTTTTCTGTTATCCGAAGTACTTATCGCATGAAGGATTTCTGACTTAAGGATTGGTGGTCCATTTAAATCGTTACTAGTTGTAATGCCAGGCCTCGTATCTTTAAACACTTCAAAAATGTATTTCTCCCATGTAAGCATTATTTGCTTTTCATCCAAAATCAATTTATTTGAATCGTCAGTTAAACATGAAGGAGTAGTCTTTCTAGTGGTACCTGTCATTTCTTTTAATTTCTTATGCAGTTTAAATGCATTGTGATTACGGTCATAAAGTTCTAATTCTTCACATTGACACTTTATCCACTCCTCTTTTGCTTTTCTTATTTCCCTTTTTATTTCTCTTTGCAAGTTTTTATACTGGGAAATATTATTTTTGTTTCTGCGTCTTTCATCCATCAATTGTAATATATGGTCAGTCATCCAATTTTTCTTTTTTAATGGTCGTTCTGCTTTTAGATTTTCATTACAAATATCAGAAAACACGGATTTAATGTTGTTCCATTGTGGTTGTACCGGTTCTTCCACTGGATTTTCGAGGAGTTGCCTGAATTTTGTATTAATCTTTTGCTTAACAGTATTTCTAACCAGATCTGATTGCAATTTAGAGACGTCAGTCCTGTTGGTCATTTTTGGTTTTTTTATTTGTTTCAAGCGTAAAGTGATATCCGCAACGAGTAGAATGTGATCAGATCCGACATCTGCTCCAGGATATGTTATGACTCTTTTAACGGAGTTCCTGTATCTATGATCTATTAATATATAGTCTATCTGATTTCTTACAAAGTCGCGTACAATTCCATCCTGAGGTGATATCCAAGTATATAGTCTTCGTTTTGGTAATGTAAACCAGGTGTTCATTATGACCATATTTCTTTCTTGGCAGAATTCATAAAGCCTATCACCCCTTTCGTTGCTTTCACCTAGACCACACTCACCAACAATATTGGAGCGACGGCCCTTTCCAATTTTAGAATTGAAGTCACCAATGATACAATTCAGTTCTCCTTTTAAACTGTTCAGTGTGCTGGCCAATGAGTTATAGAAAGATTCTACATCACCATCATATCTCTTTTCTGCCGTTGGTGCGTACACCTGAATGACATTTATGTCTATTGGCTGAGAGTGTAGTTGCATAAGTATTAATCTGTCGGAGATGGGTATAACATTTTTCACAAATTTCTCGTATTCTTTCATAACAAAGAAAGCAACCCCATTTCTTCGGTTTCTGTCCTGCGGATCGCTTCCTGAATAATATAGCTTTCCCTTCTCATGATGATGCACACCGCTGCCGGTCCACCTCAGCTCGCTTATACCAAGAATATTTACACCAATTCTTTCCATTTCCTGTATGACATTATCCAATCTACCATCATATAAACTCCTTACATTCCACGTTCCTATCCTAAAAGTTGATCTCACTATATTGAGCCGGGAGATTCTTCGCACCCCCTGCCCACTGAAGGGCTGCCCGGGACTAGGGGTCATTGTTAAGTTCCTCGCCATAGTGAATACATGGGAAAAGATAATCAGAGTGGTTTCCCGTTGCCTTCTCTGATGGATTTTTCTGTAGGGGTTGCCTTCCCTTAGCTGGGGGTGTCCGGTTTTCTGGCGCCGAGCCTTCGCCATTCGCCCTCTCATTATCTGCTATGACACTGATGGTAATGTCTATGACACTGATGATAATGTCAGTGGCCACATTGCCCGGGGTTCGCGGGGTCGAAAGACCACTCTTGGACGCTAATGAGTAGGACTTGATAGTAGTGTTGCTGATGATGGTATTGCAACATGGCACATTGCGATATTTTATAGAGATACACCTTCCAGCTAAGTGTACCCCATCGCAGCCCTACTATCCGTTTGAAACCCAGATATCAAATAAAAATAGAAAAGTATAGTGAAATCATAGATTTTTATTATAATATATTAGATGTCGAAGTTAGCAAATTTTGTATGAATCGAAGTGAGGCATTTTTCCGGGGGATTTTTGACGTTTGGTTGGCAGACCACATCGTTTTTCTATAGAGAATAACGACTAATGTAAATTGTTTTCGAATTTATTTGTCGAAAAAAAATCACTTTGTTTATAAAGATTTAGAGAACAGTTATCTAGGCTGTGTTGAAATGTAAGGAAAACTGCAATACGTTGCCAACCAAAACGTCAAACGCGCGATATTCCATTGATATATAGAGAAAGGCGGAGAAGAGTACTTGTCCCACGTTGGGAGCCAAATTGATATCAAGAGAGAAGGCGGAGAAAAATACTCGTCCCACGTTGGGACGCAAAATTGATATTAGGAGGAGAAGGCGGAGAAGAGTACTTGTCCCACGTTGGGAGCCAAATTGTTGTCTAGAGAAGGGCGGAGAAAAATACTCGTCCCACGTTGGGACGCGAGATTGATATAAGGAGGCTGGGAAGAAATATATTGGTCCCATGTTGGGACGCGAAATTGATAACTAAAGAAGCTGAAAAACATAATAAAAATAAACATTAAACTCTGCCCCTAAAAATAAAAATCAAATAAAACATAATCGGCTGCGATGTGCCTGAAAAGAGAAATACATACAAATACAGGCATGGTAAAATAATATATACATAACTGGAAAGATCTTACCAAACTGCTGCTCTCGTAACGAGGCTGTAGAGGAAACACTTACACTACATATCACTTTTTTATTAATTAAAAAAAATAACTTAAAACTAGCTTAAATTCACCCCCGTTGGTTATATGGACCTGAAACACACTAAACTTATTCACTATTATGCGATTATTAATGTTATTTTTATTCTTAAAAGTTATTTTTAATAGTAACTTAAACTATCTTAAATTCACCCCCGATGATAGGTAGAGAACCTGAAAAGAGCTTAATCACTACTTTATAAAATTAAAAAAAAATGCTCAGGCCGTCCGATAGCCTAGCAAACTCGCACTCTCACACGCGGGTCTCTACAACTACCGACCAACCACTGACTCCTACCGAATGACAACTGACTGACAACTACCGAATGACAACTGACTGGACACAGCCGGGCGATCCAGCGCCCGTGAAACATGGAGTA
The DNA here is from genome assembly GCA_963576475.1 of Molanna angustata. Classification (NCBI taxonomy): domain Eukaryota; kingdom Metazoa; phylum Arthropoda; class Insecta; order Trichoptera; family Molannidae; genus Molanna; species Molanna angustata. Next base: position 16,288,192 of record OY754975.1, read on the forward strand.
GGGGAGGGGGGGTGGTTAAACTGAAGAACCAACCCGTACCGCCGGGTGCCAACCAAGATTCCAGGAATCTGCAAATGCATTTTACATTTCAATTTATTTTCAATATAAAAGACAATGCTAAAACATATGAACAAGGCTCGGGGGGCCGCTATAATCCGTTCCTAGAATTAATAGAAGAAATACATTAGGCCGAAGTAAAATAATGGTTATTGGGTTTCTTTGATATCATAATGCATGGAAATATATCGATCACAATACCTATGGAAATATCACCATAACTTACTTTTTGCACGGAGTACTACATTTAGTATATTATAGCAAAAATCTATGAATAAACCAGCGTTAATTAAAAAAAAAACAATGATAGCTGTTTTATGTTTAATGATGCCATCGAATCGCTTGTCTATTTAGCTTCTCGTCAAAACTAACTGCCGAAACATTTTATTTTTTTATATTTCGAAATGAAAACATCGTCAGAGGAGTGGTGCCAGCGTAGAGTGTAGTGACAGTTCACATTATATTTTGTAGGTAAGCGGGAGTGACATCATAGCTCTACTTTACCAACACTTTCCACGAAGACGCGGTAACTTCAAATGATCAAAGAGCGAACGCTGCCAAACGGGTATATTTTCCGTGTCGTCGCTTCTAGCAGGTCTGCATCCTCTTTTGCTGTGGAGATGGATACGTAGTTATCGTATTAATTTTATGGAAAGGACCATCTCAATTGACATCGTTTTTTTAACATGGCTACGTAAGGGGCATAGCGATTAGGATTTGAGTCCATTATACTCATCCGAAAAAGCGTATTACGTACCGTTGAGGGAGGGTTTGCGGTACCAAGAAGAAATACTACGCCAATACACCAGAAAGACCAACTAATACAGTAGGTAGTGAGTATTCAATTAGAGGCTGGTCGTTGTCGATCCATAAACAATAAAATCCGGATCCGGAAGACGGCAATGTGTCTGTAAATAATATAATATTTTCGTGACTTGGATTCCGCATCAAATCATCATATGATTTTTAATAGCTGTACGTGTGACGTTCTATTGTTTTATTTGGATTTTTTTGTCTACGTACATAATTATTTTACTGTTATGCTCTTGTTATGCCCGAGAGTAAATTTTGCCTAAAAACAATATTTTTTTTTCCTCGGCAACATTTCTGAAAGATACTAGCGGTGTTTGCGGGTGAGCAACGAGACTTGCAGCTAACAGCTAGCACGCGCTATGTCACGCGCTCTCTTGGCATTCGACGCTGGTGGAAGACGGACGGTTTGGTGTGACGCCGTCATCGGTCGACATGTGCTCCCGATAGCGGCCACATTTTCGACGACGCAGGAGGTCTGCGTGATAGGACACGTCACGCGCATGGACGCTGTCGGTGCTACGGAGCCAAGATGAGGGCATCAACAGGGCAGAGGCGCGGAGGCATGGCGCAGTGTTGGGCCACCACAGCAGGGAACGCGGCGGCTCGCAGATTGGACCACGAGGGGCTTTCCGTGTTGTCTGGGGCGTCGGTTCGCCTCCGGTGAGGCTCCCAGCTGACCTGCCACCTCTGTCGAGATGCGCCTTCATAGCGTTACCGTGTGACACGGAGCCAGCCATGGGTGACTGTCTGGCAGAGGAGAGGAGGAAACTACGCCAAGTACGAGAAGGACCTGCCAGCCTGACGCAGAGGCTGGGCCCCGCCGGACTTTTAACCACCACGTGGAAATCATTGACATGCCTGGAGAGAGGATGTCGCTGTACCCTGGGGCTGCACCTTCTGGTCGGCGTCTCTTCGTGCTTGGTTGTGTTTGAGAGTTGGACTGTTATCCTTCGTTTTGTTTTGTTGTTTTTGTTGAATTCTGTTGCTGTTGTGTTTTGTTTTATTTATTTATTTGTCATTGGACCTTGTTAATACTGATATCAGGGCCGGATAAATTATAGAACAATCAGGAACAAGAAGTCTTTAAAAGGGCGCTTAAAATTCTAAAATGTTTATCATATAAATCAAAAAACCGCAGGTAGGTATGGCACTCGGTTATTTTAGCGTACCCGGATAAAGGCTCGGCATGAAGGTGTGTATGTAGAAAATCTCGCTAAGTGCTTATATCTTGCTCGCCTACTTTTAACATGTTATTTGGTTATTATATCTGGTGTTGTCAAACAAAACAAAATTGACTCAAATAATGTAATACAAAATTATGTAATATTATTTTGAATCTCCAATTGTGGCTATTTTATAAATAATAATAAACAACTATATATATATAGGTAGGTTTAGGTAATATAAACAAACTGATTCGTCATTTTAGACCCGATGTAATTTTACATAATTTTAAATTGTTCTACATTTAAAATTCCGAAAAAATGGGGGGAGGGGGGGCGGATTCAAATACATTGCTACGGGCGCAAAAACACGTTTATCCGGCCCTGACTGATATGTTGAATAAATGCGCCGTACTAAAAAAAATTCATAGTGTCACCATCATTTGTCTCCTTTTCTTCCTCACATTGGCTTTGATGTTTCCTCGTGGTCGGAGAGAGGGCTCATCACTCTGTTTTTCTTTCTCGGTAATATTTTGTTTTATTATGATTCAACATATTATAATAAAACGTTTTATTGAATATTATGTGGTTTTCATTTTTTTCGTCTCCCCCCTACGCTCACTCTAATGTGGCCTTTCAGCAGACAGGATGTTGTGAAATAAATTATATTATGCATCGTGTGCTCAATCATAAAACTGCAAATTAGAGGGCGCTGACTCAAGCATAATATGATTTAAACTTCACTCTGGCCAAAGTTCCTCAAAGAGCTAATTTTCTATCCTAATAATCAACCATAAAATATAAAAGAACACTCCGAAAACAAACTGTCACCTCTCACCTCAGCGTACTATTTGTGCTATTTGTAATTTATATCGTTTGTAATACCTATATCAAATTAATTAATAAAATGTCGGATATAAGTGTTCTTGAACCACATCTTTCAAAAATTAAAATTCCAACTGTGCGACAAAAAGTTTATAAAGATGAATGTGTGTTTTCTTTTGATGACCCGGTGAGTTGCACAAAAATATAACCTCTCCACAGTCACGAATCTGTACATCAGTTATTAATAAAAGTATTTTAATTAATATATTTTGTGACTGTTTCTTAAGTGTGTATTTTTGTTCACACAATCGATTATAATCTCGCTTTAAGGAAATAGTTGTATTTCATTGACTCATCTTAATGTTTTTGTTTTCAAACTAAGGTTTTGTCAATTTTATTGAGTGTTTCATTAATAATTGAAGTAATTAATGTTTGTTTTCTTTATTTTCATGCTAGGAAACAGATTCAGGATTGTACATATCCATGACTAGTTTTTTAGGATTTGGTCGTCAATATGTTGAACAATACTATCAACATAGTGGAAATGCCGTATTTCTTCATATTCAGAGGGAAAAGAAACCTGTAAGTTTTATTTTAATTATATAATATAATAATTATAAAATATGAGTTCTGTAATTATACATGATACCTGATTATAAAATATGTGTTCTGTATAAATATCTTGTGTTGATTAATGATTATTTCAGGTACCACTGGAACAAAAAGGAGATGGACCCGAAAAAAAGATAACTCGTCTTGCAATCGGAGTGGAAGGTGGATTTGATCCCGATGCAGCCAAAGCTAAATATGAAATCATAGATCACCTTTCTGTTGTGGTCTTCCCAGAGACAACTGTCATACCTTGGCCCAATGAGAATCTTCCTGATATTGTAATTACTTTTTTCTATTAGATTATTTGCATTGCAGTTCAGATATCGAATGCAGTGCCCCATTCCACCATTACACTTTTCAAGTGCAAAGCGTTCGCGTTCCACGAAAAAAAATGGTCACTTTTCGGCGTCGCCAAACATTTGCAAAGTATTTTCAATTGACCCTAGCGCCACCTAGTGATAACTTAGTAGTACCGAGTATTTCGCGCGTAGCGTAAACGATCATTTGACACCGTTCGTTCTTGTCTGTTCTGTGATTTTGTTGTTGTTAGAAAATGAGCCGGAAAGACAATATTAAGAAAAAAATAGCCGTGTTGGAGATAATTAAAGAATAGAAAGGAGTTATTTTTGGAGCATTTAGTGACACTATCACTAATACAGTGAAACAACAGGTGCTTCACTGAATTATTTGCTGTTGAGGAGACAATCCTTTGCTTCTCTTAGTGCTGTTCTGCACCTTATAATATAGATGAGTAGTAAAATAATCATATAAACTTAAAAATCAGACAAAATAATCACATAAACATAGTTTAAATTACCTAAAAAATAAGAATATATCGTGTACTTACTCAAGACATATTCACACTGAGTGCTATTTATTCAAAAAATCTTCGAGGAACTGTGTGGGTAAAATATTTTCAAAATTTATCCTTTCTCTATAATGTCTTACAACCCCGTATTCCTCGTCACTTTCTTACAATAATGTCTGCAACATTTTATAATAAATTTACTTAAAAATTATATACAAACAACTTCTACTTTCACAACTCGACGAATGGCAAATTTGAAATGTCAAAATATTATTCTCAATTCATTCGCAAAGTTTGCAAAGTTTTTTTATGAAAGTAGCGATGGTGGAACAGAACGGCTTATTTGCTTTGCAATAGGCGTCTACTTTTCGCTTTGCACATTGCAACTTTTACTTTGCGAAAAAATGTAATGGTGGAACGAAAACAAGCCATCGAATTGCAAAGCGCAAAGTTGAAAAGCACTATGGTGGAACGGGGCACAGAACACAATCCATTAACGTTATTTCGAGAAAGAATGTAATATAAATTGATAAAGATTTAAAATAAACTTGTTGCAACCCGGGAAATATTCACGACAATAAAACAAATTTTTCGTTTATTTAAAAAATAGAGAAAATAAAAAAAAAAATTCATTTAATTTATTTTTTTGATGATATTTTTCATCATACAAAGATAATATGTTTATCTGTAAATTGTAAAGTGATGGAACATTCTGTATAAGATTAATCAATTTATTGGTTAATTAGTGCAATATATTTTTTGAAAATAATTTCTATGGAGTGAATTAATGTATTCCTGTCTCACTATGGCCGGGTATTACAGTCGTCCCTCAACTCATTGAGTTTGTTAAACTCAAGATTAATGTAAAGGGGAGATTGAATCCATTTCCGTATTACAGTGCAATATGACATGTACTAAATCTTCAATTATAGACATATTTTACTTTTTCTATGGTTATTATCTGTCAAATTTTAAATAACCTCAAATAATACGAACTACAAAACGGGACGCTACGACTTGAAATACTATTGTTTTACTATCCAACATGATAAATTTAATTTTTTTCACCAAAATAATGCTTTTAAATGCCCATGTTCGTTTCAATATGGCTTTCAGTTTGTTTTGTTGTGTGGCGCCACCGTCGATACAACTAACGCCTCTAGTGATAGAACACTGAAACTACACGCGTTTCTAACGCCTCTAGTGATAGAAACTGAAACTACACGCGTTGCCTATCAAATGACAGTTGACTCACCGTTAAGTACTTAATCCGCCAGAAACATTGAGTTTAATATTTGTCGTTTTAGTGACGTATTTGAGGGAAGATTAGGCCTAAACGGACACTGTAATACGCTATATATGTCATTTTCAAAATTTCTCTCCGTTATCTTCTTGTCAACATTTATAGTTTGCCACCATAGATTCAATTGAAAAATACATTACATATTTGATTTATGTACAATTTTTAAGAGCATCAAAACTTAAATACATATAACCTATTTCATGAAGGTTCCTTGATGTAATTGGACATATTGAAAGAATGAATGATGAACGACTGACCAAAAAAATATACATGGGTGTAAGAGATGTAGTGAATAGTAGAGGCCGCCCCAGAAAGGGATGGCATGACCATGTGAATGATATTTTGAAAGAAGGAAATAAAAGAAGCTTGAAAAATCAACGAACATGTATGAGACGATGCATGGATGTAAAGGAATCTAGGAATGTGTGCAAAAATAGAGGAGTATGGTGCTCGGTTCTTTCTGCTTCCCCCGTAAGGGTTATAACGTCATGGCATGTATGTATGATGTAAAAAATTAAATTTTTGATGAAAATTTTCACTAAAGAAACAACCTATTACGTAGTCGCCGTGTGGTTTAAACTTATTTCTCTGTGTCCTTTGAATTTGGTTTTGCTTTTTTTTCCTTATTTCCAACATTGGGAATTTGTATTGTAAACTATATTGTACAGTGCAATTCGGCCTCTATTGGTATTGCGCCCTTATAAAAAAAAAAACAATTAGGTATTTTATTGTTTTTGCATATGCGCTATTGGTTTGAAATGACAGTCATTTCCAATAGAAATTCTCTATTAATTTCTCTATAAAACACAATACATTCTTATTTAATAATAGAGAAAATAATTTATTTGAATGTTTATTTCAATGAATTGACAGGTGAAGAAGTCAGTGACTGGTATTTTAGAGGCAGAGTCTCCTTTGAAACTTGCAGAAATGGAGTCATTGGCTGGTACCTGGGACGGAGAAGAGAGAAGTGTTTCTAGGTAGATATTTTATCTTTTGTATTCTTTTATATATTCTTTTAAACCTTAAATATTTGTAAATTATAAATAAATTTGGTATGGTAAAAATAAAACCAAAGTTTTCAGTTCTACTAATTTAATGAGACTGACTAGTTTCGGTCATCTAGTGACCATTTTCAAAGTGTTTTACCATACCAAATTTATTTATAATTTGCAATGGAGTTCTACCAAGAATTGTCCGTAGAAAAGTTAAAAAAAGTTAAATATTTGTATTTGTGACATAAACATTTCTACCATTCAATAAAATTTATGTTAAGAGGGTGACTGCTGCCAACGTACCTATTTTTTCAATTTGATATACCATCATTATTACTAATCGAATCATTTTGAAAAAAATAACCTAGTTAGTTTGGATATTAATAAAGAGAAATATACCTTAACTTTTTGATTATGTTCTATATATATTCTTGTAGGAAAATAATAAGCATACCCCGATTTTAGACATTTATCTTAAATTTATAAAAAAATATAAGGTATAGAGCAATATTTTTTTTTATAAATTAAAGAAGAACAAAATACCTGGAAAAATATGATATGACGTTGCATTAACGCATCAGGTTAAGTAAATAAACCAAAAAAACTATTATTACGCTATGGTGCTGAATGGAAAATAAATGTTTTTTAGGTTTATTTACTAAACCTGAAGCATTAATGCAACGTCACATCATATTTTTCTAGATATTTTTGAGTTCTTTAATTTAAAAAAATATATATTACTCTACGCCTTATAGTTTATTAAAAATATATGATAAACGTTGAAAATCGGGGTATGCCATTATTTTTCTACAAGAATTTATACAGAACATTATCAAAAAGTTAAGGTTTATTTTTGTTTATTAATATCCAAACTATCTAAATTATTTTTTTCAAAACGATTTGATAAGAAATAATGATGGTATATCAAATTGAAAAATAGGTACGTTGGCAGCAGTCCCCCCCTTAATAATTGGTTATATACTAATATTTTAAACTTTAACCCTTTGAATGCGTTAAACAAAAAATAAAATTTGATCTGAAAAATGCATATTTTTAATAAAAAATAAAGTATTCTATAAACAAGTAAATTCATAATTGGAATGTATTTATATTTAAAAGATGTAAATAATGTTATGTAATACATTTTATTTTTATTTGCCAACAAATAAAAATAAAATAAAATTCCTTTTAATTTTTTAATCAATATCTTGATTTAATACACCAAAAAATAGTTGTCACGTTATATTTTGGGGGGAGGGAGGCTCAAAAAAATTATTTATATATATATTTTTTTTATTTTTTTCGCATTCCAAAGTTAATGTTTTTTACTAGCCATGGACTTTAGTCGATTTACGCGTTCATACTTTTAATGAGATTGTGTAAACCACATTACTTATTGAACTCATGCGACCAATAAATAATTGTGTTTATGCAAAGTAATTAATAATTTTGATACAATGTTCCACAAAGTTAATAATTCGATATTTGAGGTTATTTAATAAATTGCTTGTTGTACTCTATTATGTAATTGCTTGTTGTACATAATCTGTGGTTTTTAGGCATGCTGAAAATTTAACACAACTCGCCAATGGTATAAAAGTCCCACCGACAGGATGGAAGTGTCAGAAATGTGACCTCACTCAAAATCTGTGGCTCAATCTCACCGACGGTTCAATTCTGTGTGGAAGGAAGTTCTTTGATGGTTCAGGAGGAAACGATCACGCTGTAAGTTTATTTAGTTTCCTAGTTTTAATTACAATTTAAATATTAAATTATATATTTTATTACAACGCTGAATTCCATCCATTTTGTTTTTAAAATTGATTCAATAATGTAAATTTTAGGTTCAACACTATGCCGAAACATCTTATCCTTTAGCTGTTAAACTGGGCACTATCACATCGGATGGTAAAGCTGATGTCTTCTCATACGCAGAGGATGATATGGTGGAAGACCCACATCTAGTAAATCATCTCAGACACTTTGGAATCAACATTCAGAATATGCAAAAGGTGTGTATTTAATTTCATATCAAGAGATGTTTAAAGCATTCTTTTTAAGTTGAGGTGCAAAAAGGTACTTATCATGGATTTCTCATAGTATGCAATATAGTTGCTGATAGTCATAATGAAAAGTGAGAATAAGGATTAAATATATTTATAATAATCACTTCCAAGAGTAAAAGATAATACATATCAATAACTCCCATTTTATTTTGTGCAGTAATTGTATCAATATCTTCCATTTTGTTGTTTGATGTACTTGGTGTATACTATCTATCCTGAGAGAATGACCAACTTTTAAGATCTATTATGCATAGGTATGCCCACCTAAAAATATGCTGTCCAAATCAAAGGCTTGACATTTGAATTTTGAGTGTTTTAATTTCTTGTTGAGCTCTTAATGTCAATAAGTAATCGTCATAAAAAAATGAAAATATTTTTTCTGAATCTATAATTACATTTATTCCAAGTTTAAGAAGCTTACTTGGTTATTTTAAACGCCATTCATTTTCTCTGTTAGTAAAGAATTATAAAATGATTCTTGTACAGTGGGCGGTCCTATGTTCATGGTCTGGTCCTTTTCTCAGAAAAAAGTGTATAGTTTATTATCTTACTTTCATGGCTTTTACTTAGTGTAGTCCTGTCTGAAATATTTGAGTCTGGACAGGTATTCAGACCGTCGGAGAGCTGATCCATATTGCTCGAAATAAAGAGGCATTTGCCGAAGTGATTGCCAACTCATTGAAATTGCCAGCTGTCTATTTTTTGATATTATACATTTTAAATTTTTCTACCGTCTATTAGTAAAATTATTTTTATTTAGACTGAAAAGTCAATGGTGGAGTTAGAGTTGGAGGTGAACCAACATGCTTGGGAGTGGGGAGCACTACAGGAGTCCTCCAGTTCACTGCAGCCTACTGCTGGGCCCAACCTGACTGGACTACTCAACATGGGAAACTCATGCTATCTCAATAGTGTTATGCAGGTATTATTCATGCCAATTATTTTACCATCCCCAAAAAACATTTTGAATGTACATAATATGTAATTAGGAAATAATTTCTCTAATCTACTTATTAGTCCATTTTTGATATGACATAGGTAAAATGATTTGATTATTATCAGCAAAGACCTTATATACTAAAGTATAGACTGATAGTTACGAATGGTGATACGTACAACATTTGGTGATAAGGGGGCGGGGACACGACTCACCATTTTATCGCCAAAGTTAGTCGCTTGCGGCGTGTTGTGGTGAACGGTTATAGAAATAAAAATTAATTTTAACCGAAAATGGTGCAGTGTGCAGTTGCAAATTGCTCCTTTAAGAATCAAATTCTTGTGCAGGAATTCATCGGTAAGTAATTTTAAATATTTCGAATAAACTTCCATGTTACAGTCATTTTGACACATAGCGTGTGAAGAAATACGTCGAGTCCAAAAATAATATTTTTTTTATGTATTTTTTTATTTAATTTATATATTTTAATCATCGTTTTCAAATCCCATGTAATGTTGAACTTTTATTGGGTTCCCACAATTGTGTTGTAAGAATTTTTAACAGGGTTTACGAGCATTTAATAATTAGTATTAATGTATACACTTTTCGTTTCTTTCAATTATCGCTGCAGTTCTTTATGGTGGGCAAACAAATTGGATATTGATCTTTTTATATTACTTTGAATGTGTCTCAAATTTATGTTTTTTTACTATATATAGATTTCCAAAAGAATCGTCGAAGATAGGTTTATGGGAAATTGCAATCAATCGGCCGAATTGGAGCGCTAACGTCCACAGTAGGATCTGCTCAAGACATTTTAAAACATGTAATTTTTTGTGACGAAAACCAGGAAGAGGACACTCAGTAGAAATGCTGTACTGATAACTTGTCATTGGTAAGCATTTTAAAAATTAAACTACTTTGTATTATGGTGTGATCGTACATTTACATATGTATAACAATTATATGGATAGGGTAATAGTTGGTTATCCATCTACTTTGAGTGCAGTGGAAATGTCATGGATCATGTAGTATTCACTGGTTACATCCATTTTCATACATATATAATTACCATGATGGTAAAATAATAATAAAGTAGTGATTTTTTTTATTTTATTTAGTATATTTCTTTTATTCAACTCGTGTTTTAAAAAAATATTCTTGTCCAAAATATTACATTTATACCATCTATTATCACGGCAGTTTCATGGATGAATACATAAATAATATTTTCTAATAAATTCAAAGTTTCATCGTTATCATAGGGAAGTTCATAATTATTCATTAAATTTATTGATGAAAAATAAAGTCGCAAAATTACAAATTTCTACTTTTTTACGCGATTAAGGGTTTTAAGTAATACACTTTCATATGACACTAATAACAGCCAATTTAACGTAGTTGGAATACTTATACCTTCATTTCATATTATACCAGTGCAGTTCTAACTTATTTTAATATTTTTTTGTAAAAATTGAATTTAGTGACGATACTGTTTCGTACAAATTTGTATGTTAGAATACATAATATCTACGGGAGCTTTTAATAGTTTGATACTTAATCTCCTTACATACATACACACCATCAAGCTGTTTGCAGATTCGGGGTAGGAATGAAGGACCAACCTCCATATTATCCTATCTTGATATACATTTATTATTATTATAACAACGTTCTCGTTCTCACTAATTTTAAATCTTCTGAAATTAATTTTTAAGCCTATTTTTGTAAAATTTACTAACATTCTGTAAAAATCTTTAATTTCATTTCAATAATCAAGAATATTATGTGTTCTTGATGATGGAAAATAGGTATTGTACTATGTATTATTTCCCAATAAAAATGTTTACAAACACATGTTATGTTATTCTTTATCCCCATTTTCGATGAACGAATATCCATCAAAGAAATAATAAAGGTGATCTATGTACACGACACCGAACGATTTAAGAACTGTATAAAGTACTTATATATAAAAATTTATTTTGGTATGTATTCAAAAATTGACTCGATACATTACCGTTTCACCTGTTAGAATTGAAAGGAGTGGCCTGTTTCTACGATGTATACCGGACGCGGCCGACTATACCCGAATACCCATCCCGCAACCCTCCCACTTCCCCCCGCAGGTAAGGTACGTACGAAAAGTTTCATACTAAAGTCACCAAACAATCTATCTATACATTATTATAAGGTCTTTGATTATCAGCATTAATAACAAGAAAATGAGTATGAAAATATCTCTCAGAAATATATTTACTTTCATCAAAGATCAGTTTTACATAATACCAGGAGTCAATATTATAAAATTACTTAAAAAAATAAGTAAAAACACAATTTTTTAACTTTGTTCCACTAATTTAAATTAGTGGAATAAAGTTAAAAAATTTTATAATATTGGTAATGGAATTCCATCACGTATTAGCAGTCGAGAAATTAGAAATAATACCAGGAGAATTAAAATAAATAATACATTACAAACATAATTATACTGATTATTTAATTTATTATTTGTTTAAATTTTTGTGTATTGTCATTTGGCAGTTTCAACATTGCTTATTTTTTTTTTTTTGGCTCTTCACCCGTTGAGTGTACTCAGCCATTTAAGTTAACATATTATATTGTCTAAGTAGAGAGAAACCTAAATTATTTTTGTATATTTATTTTACTTCAATCAATTTTAATTTTATGTACAGAGTAAGATTTTAATATCATTAATTTTGATGAATTTTTTGATCAAAATGTTCACCTGCCTGAAATTGTAGCTCAACAATGTCCTCACATTTGTTGGCATTGGAACCCCAATCTCTGTGAGGTCAGTAAAAAAGGACGTATACCTATCGTTTATGGGGCATTCGAGAAATAAATGATCCAGTGTCTCATCACTAATCATACACTCGCAGAGACTGCTATCAATGATCCCTATTTTTTAAATGCTCTCTGGTACAACAGTGTCCCATGCGGTTACGACACATAACGCTGATGGAATGTTTGTCAAAAAGCTTTATCATGGGACCATGGCTTATTGATAATTGTTTGTTGGGTCATTTTGTAAAGTCTACCCTTTTTTAGTGAGCTTGTGTTCCAATATGACTGCCATTTATTCAACAGACGGTATTTTGTGATTGGTAGGAGATCGTTTTGTGTAATATTGGGATGTAACCGTGTGTTTCCATATGTTGCTCTCTTAGCCAATTCATCCGCTTTCTCATTTCCTGGTATACCACAGTGACTTGCTATCCATGCCAGACAAAGTTTTCTGTTTTGGTTGCATATTTCTTTGACTTTTTTCAATATATCTATACAATAGTAGTCATCACTATACAAAATAGGGGATTTAGAGAGTTTTTCGAGTGTACTTAGGAATCTGTCAATATTAATGTCTAAGAATCGTTTTTTATTTGCATAGTTCAAAGCCTCTATTATAGCTATACATTCTGCTGAGAATTTTGTAGAATCTTTGTGGAGAGTCAAAAGCAATTCAATTTATCTGAATCACTAAATACTGCTGCTCCAGTATTGCTTTTGCAGTCCATTTTTGATCCATCCGTATAAAGTATTTTCCAGTCAGTCCATTTGGATTCAATTACATGTTTAAGTCTTTTAGATGCAAAAGCATCTGGAGTTATTCCCAATGAACATTGCTTATTTGAATGTTATGTAAATTTGACAATTTTTTCAGGTCATTTTCACAATACCCAGTTTTGTTAAGCGCTTTGTAGAAGGAGCTCCTGAAATATTTAGCAGTTTTCCCAACGATCCTGTGGATGATTTCAATATTCAAACGTTAGTAAATATTACTTATATATTTATTTTACTTACCTACATAAAATATAATTTTATTACAATTTGTTCATTAAGAGGAATGTCACAATAAATTCAATAATGAAAATTTAAATTCGTTTTTCTTAAGATTCAAATAGATCTGATATATTTTTTAACTTCTCCTGAATTGATAACTACTTACTTTACTTTTCACAAGGTTTATCAGATTTTAAAGCCTTGGTTCTAGATCTGAAAGTTAGTTCACCGCCTCTGGTGTCGCCATGGATGTCTTGGAGGATACCACTTAATTTCTTAAGCTGATAGTCTTGCACCACATGTTTCACCAACTTGAATTCAAAATAATTAATATCAGTAGAATATTTCTTCCTTAATGTAATAAAAATGACTCTTTCAGTATTGCCACATGATATTTATTTGAAAGTTACAAATTACATTATTAATTTATTGATATACCTACTTGAATTTTTTCTTAAAAACAGTGCCAAATTGGGGATTGGGTTAACTTCAGGGAGATACTCGTATATCTCGGAAGATGGTTCCCAGAAAGGAATATCTCCCAATATGTTCAAGAACATGATTGGTAAAGGGCACCCAGAATTCAGTACAAAGAGACAGCAAGATGTCCAGGAATTTTATATGCATTTTATTGAAATACTCAAGGTTTGTATTTTTTATAATTGTTTTTTTTTTTCAAATTAAAATATATTTGATATTTAAATCATTGATTATTATTATTACCGAGTGATGGAGTGCTGGGTCTTAAGATTCCTGGCGAAGCATAATTGCACTTGTAAAAATACTTATCGGAATTTTTTCAATAGCATATATTGCGTTATTTATAAAAATTCCTTGAATCATGGTTGAATCACGGTTCTATTAACCCTGTTTAAAGTTTTATTCTATGTTTCAACTGAAACCTTATTAATAAAAATATTTGAACTGCAGTTCAGTGGAACTCGATTTTGAGCTCTATTTCATATGACAGCACTGAATTTAGTTTTGTCAAGTTGGTTGTCATGACCACAGAACAGCATGCCCAACACGAAACACGTGACATGTTTAACATAAATCAATAATTCTAATAGATTAAATCCCTTTTTATATGTTTTCTCATATCCTATATTAAAAAAAAGCTATCGATATTATTTAAAAGATCAGAATTACTTCAAAAATATGAAACAGTGTTCAACTACCCCCGTCGCCGGTTCAATTTGACATTTGAGTTGAATCATGGTTCAATTCTTGATCCATGATTATAAATAAGAAAAGTGATCAAATTTGGTATCAACCGTACTTCAATATTCGAACCACATTTATAAATAACACTGTAAATTAATGTCTGAACAACTTAATCAGACTGAATGTTTTTCTGGAATATTCTGACAAATTATGTATTTTGATTATACTTCAAAGTAACATTTATACTTTTAAATAACAACAAATTTTGTATCTTTAATGAAATTATTGTTGTTTAATTTCTTTGTAATTTATTTATATAGCGCCACAGTCGCAACAGCTGGAATCCGGCTTCTTGCCTTCGCATGAATGTAGAGGAACGTTTGGTGTGCGGTGAAAGTGGTCAAGTCCGTTACACCCAGCGACCCGAGTACAACCTCGCACTTCCAGTTCCATTGGCAGCGGCAGACAACAGAGCTCAAGTGGAAGCATACGAAGCAGAGAGAAAGAGAGTCGAAGATATGGGACAAAGATTGTACGTTGACTTAATAAATGTAATATAAGTCTTATAATATTGTTCATATTTCATACAAAATATAAGCACCTAATAAAAAAAAAGTATCTACGAAAATCTAAGCTTTAAATGAATCTGGCAGCCATTGTGACTAACTTCTGAGTATCAAAATAACTCATAAGTGAATATTTGCTTATGGGCTTATCCATTCTTTTATTGTTCCACGGTAATAAAGTTCATGTTTTATTGTATATATTTTTATTCATGTCAATAATTTGAATGATATTTTTAGGGATCCATCAGCCCTGGTCAGACCTCATATTCCATTCAAAGCTTGCATTCAGGTATTTTCACAAGAGGAGAAAGTTGAACAATTTTTCAGTGCTGCTGTGAATAAAAAAGTTACCGCTAAAAAGTAAGTAATTATCTAATAATATATTATTGCATAAAATTGTAGTGTATCCAAATATTATTACATTCATTATCATTTTATTAATATTAATTCAATGAAAGTACTTTTTTCTACACAAAAGATATTAATAAAGTAATATGTAAGTAACATACTTTATAAACTTTTTTCAATCTTGTTTCAATCTTAGATTGTCCAAAAATGGTTCGTTGTTTTAGGTCCACAAGATTAGCTTCTTGTCCTGATTACTTGATGATACAATTGAAAAAGTTTACACTACGATCTGATTGGGTCCCTATTAAATTAGACGTTGAAGTGGATGTGAGTACATTTTTCGTTATACATATTTTGTTCAATCTCTTTGTGAATGTATTACGATGTATTATGTAAATGTTTAAAATTTACAGATGCCCTGGGAAATGGATCTCACTGAACTGAGAGGAACTGGTTTGAAGGAAGGAGAAGTATTGCTTCCAGAAGTGACAGTAGAAGTACCTCTACCTGTGTTTGATCAGAATATTCTATCACAATTGGTAATTTATTATACATATATACATTATATATTTTCACCTTGTCTATTACTTTTATAATTTACTCCACTCGTCTGCGAGTGGAAAATCAATAATTTTATTTTTTAGAAAAATTGTTATTCTCAACAGGGTCGGATCTACAGATTTTTGGCAACTGGTGCACTTCGTTCCAAATGCGCCCCCCTTTCCTCGAACATCATTTATCAATATTTTGTCTCATGGATGTTTTTAAAATGAACATAAACTATCGCATCGAGTTTACTTGAGGCTACATTGCAAAAGTTGGTTGGAAGAGATTTCCTTATGGGCTAGGCCCACCTTTGTACACTTGTTTAAATATAAATTAAATAAATAATAATTAATAACTATTTATCTGAGGTCGTATATGATATAAATGAATAATATTAACGACATCCGTGGTGCCAGAAATGTTCACGCCAGAAAACAAATACCTATAACTGACATCTTTTGACAACAGTGGCGGCTCCTCCATAGGGGCTCTCGGGCTAAGCCCTCCCAAAAATTTTGTTCAAGAGATTCCAAAAATATGTGCTAAATGAATTCTGGAAATTCATTATTAATTTTAAATAAATGTGTTTCCACCTTACGGTTGTAATAGTAAAATACTGCAATATTTCGTTTCATACAGCGAGATTCTATGAAAAATTTTGTTCCGTGGGCACAATGTACTTGCACCCGAAGAACTGTATGAAAATAATATTTTTTCACCTCTATCGATATTTCACAAGTGTAGTAGTTGCTGAATATTTTCTTTTTTCTCCTGAATTATATTATTATATATTAAATGGTATCACTTATCTATATTTTTTCAGATGGATATGGGTTTTCCGCCAGAATCATGTAAGAAAGCTCTTTTCTTCACGCAAAATAGTGGGTTAGAAGCTGCCACTAACTGGATGATGGAGCATATCGCTGATTCAGACTTTGCTGAACCTTTTGTTCCACCCGGCTTTGATAAATCTCGTTAGTATATTTTATTATTTGTGCGGGCATCCTGGGAAAAAAATGTTTTTCATGCACACAATGCTTCTCTGGGCTGGTAACACTGGTTAGTTGGAGGAAATTGCCACATGACAATAAACTGGCCACTTGCACAGGGTGTTTATTATTTATATAAATTGGTGGGAGAGTGGTTAGTGTGCTGGACTAGCAATCCAATGGACACACTAGCAATCCTGTAACATTAACATTTAGTTTAGGGAATATTTAGACGATTTATATTATGTACTTGTATCACCATGAAAATATAAAATTTTAGTGTCTGTTGTTGGTGTTATATTTGCTAAATTCAATAATTGTATGTACATGACATGTGTTTTTTAACGGAAGTTATTATTTGAAATGAAAATATATTTTTAAAAGACATTCTTAGAGAATTTGTTGCTTAACGAATTTGTATATTGATTATCTACATACATAGTATTATCACTTTTAAGGAAATCATTTAAAATTTAGATTTTTTTTGTGTTATTTTATGAGCTGCAACCAGTTCTTAATTTATCCAGTTACATTTCAGAAAGCAGTGCTTTCCAGCCCAATGAGGATGGTGTTCAAATGATAATGGCTATGGGCTTCACCCGAAGTCAGGCTGAGAAAGCTCTTCAAGCGACACAGAATAATTTGGAGAGAGCAGCTGATTGGATTTTCAGTCGTGCACAGGAATTAGACATGGAAGTGGAAGCTGCTGCTACTGAAGCACCTGTGGTTCCTAAAGATTCTGAGGTTACTGATGGAGATGCTAGTGAGTACAGAATGTTTTACTTACTTGTTTGGTTTAAGATATTCAAATCCTTCCTTTTCTGTCTCATAGCCATCAACATTTTTATTCCTCACTACCCCGAGGGGATATAGTGGGGAGCTGTGAATTTGCAATTTTAAGTTTTTTTTTGCAGATTATCAAAAGTATCATTCTGAGATTGTATTCTGAAAGTTTCATCACAATATATCTAATCTGTGTGTGCTGTGTACTATGTAGGCGTGTTTATTCTACTTTATCGATTAAAGACTAAAGTACTCGTTTGATTCTTTTCAATTTTTGCAAATTTGTATATCTAATACAATCTCAGACCCCATTAGAACTTGAAGGATATCTGATCAGTGTTTCTCAATTTTTTTAACTGTCAAATATTTCAAAGTAACCCCAAGCTCAGGAAACTTATAATTTGATATTCTTATTTTCAAATTGCTAAAAAGGCACATCTCTTTCATAAAATGGCCTTGAAGAATTATCATGTTTTTAAATTATTTTTTTTACCCCAGATATTCCCAAAAATATTTTTCTAAGGAAATTCTTCATTTTCCAATATATGGTAGTTTGTGTAATATTTTTAAGGTTCTTAAAGAGAAAAATCCAAAATATTTTTTATTTTAAATTTATTGCAATAAAATAAGGTTACGTTTAATTTAACAATAGGAACATGCCACCTAATACGGTATACTGAATGGAAATGTTTAGCGTTGCGTTTAGTTCAATTTTATTAAAGTTTTTCATTATAATTGACAAACACTCAACATCTAGTGTCTCATCACATTTTCTGTTTGTAAAATGATGGTTTGTGACATACTCTGCATTAGTCATGACAAACCTACGGCACGAGGGCCACATGCGGCTGTTGCACTAAAATGAGGCGTCTTGCGACCAGGATCATACCTACTTAACAAAATAATGATATTGCTGAGTCAATATATGATTAGTTATTTTGAGTTTGGCTCACAAACACAACGGAAATATTATAGTAAATTGAGGTTTACACTCCTGTTCTACATTTTGTACATGGTGTTGATTTATTTTGCTTTACAGCAAAATGTTCCAGATCATATTGTGAATCAATGTTTTCCAAGCTCGATGCTCTCGCCCTTTTTTAGAGTTTGTAATTTAGAATTTGTAAAACTAGTCGTCATCTAAATAATACTTAATCCAGTATTCCACCTTTATATTGATCCACTTGCCAACCATTTTGTATCAATCAGGAAAGTTATTAGAAAAAAGTACCTTTTCTTTCCACATATATAAATCCCATATAAAACTATAATTTGGTCACACCTTTCACCTCCTGCAATTCTTTTATTATAGATATAAACTGCATTATATTGTCCCTCATCGAGTCTGATGCCTTTTTTGTGAGCTCCTGAACTAGTGGAATTGCCGTAAAAAAGTATCACAAAATACATGATACAGATATTTCCCTATCTTTTTTATGATATCTGTGTAGGTTAGTTCCAGGCCAAACCCGAATTACTATCAAAAATTGAAAAAAAAAAATAGGTTTAGAATATAGTATTTATGTAAAAATAAAATAAATAAATAAATGAAATTATGAAATAACAAAACCTATATGCAACATTGGATACATTTTGTGGGTATTTGGGTATTTTTACCATGGATATTTTCCTATTGTACGTTTTAACGAACAGTAATTTGATTATACAATTTTTTTAACTACGTATTTGTATTTTTTTAGAATATAAGCTGGTGGCTTTCATCTCACACATGGGGACATCAACGCAGGTCGGTCACTACGTCTGTCATATTCTTCATGAAGGACGTTGGGTAATATTCAATGATAACAAAGTGGCCTTCTCCGAAAACCCACCCAAAGACCTTGGATATCTCTACCTTTACAAAAGACTGTGATAAAGTAGAAAAAATAATATAATATGATAATAAATATAAAATTTTATTGGCTTACAGTATGTACATTATTCCACTGAACAAAGTAATGTGAAATTTTATTTCAATGTCATTGAATTGTTATATAATTTTTGCTATTGAAATTGAATTCATTGTTTATTTATTGTTTTAAGCCTTCATAATACTTCTTTTCTTTTAAGATGCATGAAAAACTGATTTTAAATATTTGTCAAATATTGCAAAACCTAACACTTGTTTCTTTTATTATTTTACCCCCACAAATGAAATTATTAAATTATCAAAAAAATATTTGTTGTTTAATTTCACAAACCAGTGAATTTTATGAATATTCAAAATGAGGTAAGTAATGCTTTGGTGAAGCTGAGAATATTCATTGAAAAATACAAGGCCTGGAGACCCGTTATAAGCCGTTTCTAGTATTAATAACACTATGCGAAAGTGAAATAATGGGTTTCTTTTGCTATCTAATGCATGGCAATATATCGATTCCAGAAGAGAAGTTGCACCAAGTTTTTAAATGATAAAAAGCCTTATTACTAATTAAATAATATTTCTATACTGGCAACCCAAAATAAAAATATATGGTAACAATATATTTACATGTGACATAACCTATATTCGAGATATCGTATTTGTGTTAGTGTGTTCTATGATTTGTAAGTTCTCTTTTCTATGGTGTGTTTATAACGATTGGATAGACAAAGTTTGTACAGTTCAAAAGATGAACGACAAAGAAAGGTAGGCCATGATCATGTACATATTTTGACATTTTGTTAGACTGAAAAAATATACTGTAAAATACACTTCAGAAATTTTCCCCCACTCATTTAGCATAATTCCACTATTTTTTTTAAATAAAGGAACTCAGTTGCGTGTATCACGATTAAAATATAAATAAGATATAACAACTTGGTCTATAAAGAATAAAACAAGTCGTTACTTTTTTATCCACAACGTATTAGATATGTTAAAAGCGCATGTTGTTCTCTAGATATATACAAATATTTAAAAAAAAATGTCCAATGATGTTCCTTGCTCATTCAATTATTTTCTCTTCGCTGTGATTATTGTATTTTTGTGATTTTCTAAAGGTCGGTGGGTTCGACAATTGAAAAATAAGTACCAAGATGCATTTGTTATTGTTTTTCGTAATGTGTTTATGACACTGCAGTCAAAAAGAAATTGCTATCTTACAGGAACAAATATGAAATTTAACTTATGTGTTTATGACACTGCAGTCAAAAAGAAATTGCTATCTTACAAGAACAAATATGAAATTTAACTTCATTAAAAGGTGGTATGTTCATCAAGAAGAATTGAAAATATTATTGCCAATATTGCACGCAGATTTTAACTTTACATAAGCACTGAATATTTAATGATTGAACCAATAGATTTTTCTGCATCAGTATCAAAGGGATGTCAAGGAATCTGATAAATGTAGAAATGTTTCATCTAGAATCTAGACAGCTGCATCTCATTTAAAATATTCATAACTTAGTAAATAATGTGTCCTTAAATGTGCATGCCGACCGACGTGGTACAGTTGGTAAGCCGTTTGGCTTCTGTGTGGGTGTCCTGGGTTCGATTCCCAGCAGAGGAGAAATTTATTTAAATTAATTTCTCTTGCAAATATTGCTTCTCTGGGCTGGAAACTCTAGTTAGTTGGAAGAGATTGCCATTTGGCAATAAACCTGCCACTTGTAAGGAAGTGTTATTCCTTACAAGTGGCAGACATCATTATTGAGATATTTGAAAAAAAAACGGTAGCAAAAACTGGAGCAATAACGAAAAAATGAGTAACTTAAAATGCATGTAGCCATTTTCATTAAAATGATCTGTCAGTGGTTATGTCTAGAGTATAAAATACCTACAGATACGGTTATGACAAATGTTTTTTTGTTATTCACAACACGTTTGATCATATTGATAACAATATTAATTAATTTATGAAATGGAATAGAATGTGGAAATAATATTTAAATTATTGTGCATTTTTATTATTTTTAATGATTCATAAACAATTACTTCCGCCGCTTAACATACGTCAAAAATTATTGACATGTAATGTAACCATCGGATATATTCAGGCTTAATCGGAAAAGTTTGATTCCTGTAATCATGTTATATTATGAAGACATAAAGTCATTGTGAAGCATTTATGCTCATATTGTTATTATGAATTGTGTTTTTTTGTGACACTGTTATATAAATCTAGCATTAAAGTTATTATGAATAAGACCGTTACAATTAATTTGTTCTAATCAAGAATCTTACGTTATTTGCTTAAAATGTGGGTTTAATATTTCT
This sequence comes from Molanna angustata, assembly GCA_963576475.1. Taxonomy (NCBI): domain Eukaryota; kingdom Metazoa; phylum Arthropoda; class Insecta; order Trichoptera; family Molannidae; genus Molanna; species Molanna angustata. Next base: position 16,310,169 of record OY754975.1, read on the forward strand.
GTAGTGCATATACATTTTTAGTACTTATTTTTATTAATACAAATTCAAATTGTTATACTCATTTTCCTAGATATTTTTTATTGATGCCTTTTTTTGTATTTTGATCGTATTTTTTTGAGCACTATTAAAAATATTATTAATTTCAGAAATAATTCTAAATATGACTTGGAAGGTGAATACAACCCATCAGATTCGGAAGATGAATACTCTGAAGAGGACAAACGTCTTTTAGATAAAGTTCGTAAAAAAGATGATACAGATTCTGAAATTGAGGAAGAAGTTTTCGGATTTTCCGAATCAGAATCTGAAAAAGATGAAGCAGTTGCAGATAGTGATATTGAAGGACAAGAAGGTTCTGGGGACGAACTACCAGATCCAAGAGCTTGGGGTCAAAAGAACAGACAGTTTTATTCAACAGATTATGTAGATGAAGATTATGGAGGATTTGGAAAAGATGAACAGGCGGCCACACTGGAAGAAAAAGAAGCTAGATTGTTGCAGAACAAGTTGATTGAACACTTGGAAGACGATGACTTTGCATTGGACTTTTTCACTTCTAAAAAAACAGATGAGATCAAAGAAAATGAAAAGGAAATCAAAATTAAGAGTGATCTTTCAGAATTATCTAAAAGGCAAAAACTTCAACTTCTTGATAAAGAATCCCCAGAATTCAATGGCTTAGTACACGATTTTCAGATCAAATTAGGTTTCGCTAAAGATACTTTACTACCAGTTTTGAATTTATTAAAAAAAGGCGACATTCCCGAATGTGCAGCAACAAGATTTATTAATATTAATTATCAATTAATTTTAAACTATTGCACTAACATCAGTTTTTACTTTTTATTGAAATCTAAAAAGATCTCGATACAAAATCATCCAGTTATTAAACGACTTTACCAATACAGACAAATGTTGAATCAAATTGAACCAGTCTTCGATGATTCCATAAAACCACAAGTTGAAAGAATTTTTTCAGCTATCGAAAATAATGAAAGTTTTCAAATTATTTATGATGGTAAACAAAATAAAAAGCGTAAGACTACTAAACCAGATAATGCGACCAACAAAAAGTTAAAACTATTAGACAATTTTGTAAATGTCAAAAGTAAAGCCAATGTAAATAATGATTTGAATAATGGTAATCATTCAGAAGACAGCGATGGTTCAGAATCTATTGACGAAAAGTCCAATGTTGATGAGGAGAATTCTGATAAGGAGGATGGAGGTGAAAAGACCATTGAAATTGATAATATAGACAATGAAGGAGGTGAAAAAAGAGCCATCACATATCAAATGGCCAAGAACAAAGGTCTTACTCCACATCGTAAGAAAGAACAGAGGAATCCGAGAGTGAAACACAGAAACAAATACAGAAAAGCTAAAATAAGGAGGAAAGGTGCTATTCGAGAAGTGCGAACTGAAACAACTCGTTATGCTGGAGAAATTTCTGGTATTAAAGCAAATGTTAAGAAGAGTATCAAAATCAAATAACCAATAAATAATATTGAATTTAATTATTTGGTATTATTTACCCCTAGCCATATTTCTAATTTTGTGTATTGGAGCATAGATTTATTCATCATTATTATTATTATCATTAGTCAATATTATGAGTATGATTCAGGTATGTCTTATCTAATTTATCTGCTACAAACATGCAGCATACTACTCTTGTTAAAGAAAATGTTATCATTTCTAACTTGGTGCCTATATAGAAATATACAGTATGCGCGCTTTAACATGCATACATATTTTGTAAATTCATATGTTGTGGGTACATAGAAATATACAGATTGCATATAATTTTCTAGCATGCATACATAATATATGTGAATACCCACATTGCAGGTAACTTCAATGTTAAGTAGTGGGTGTTCATTGTTATCCAACCAATTTAATATCCAGAATATAAACTGCATTGCTTAATCAGGAAATATAACCATCTTTTATTTTAGTTGTAATAGGAGTTTGGCAAAAGAGAAAACAAATAAAATAAAAAATAATTTATTTTAAATATACATACAAATTCATTTTTTTATATTCTTGTTTTAACTCTGCCATCTGAAAAATAAAAGAAAAAATATTCATGAGAATCTCTAAAATTTTATCACAATGAAGAAAAAGCAGATATTGGAACAAAATATAAAAAAGAATACATTGAAAATCTTTCTATTAAAAATGGTTTCAAGTCACTATTATGACTGTGACTCATGTGCCGCAAGTTCTGGGATCAATTATCCAAGGAATCACAGTTTCCTTGCTGTAGTAAATAAAATATAATTAAGCTTACAGTCTGAGAACTTTATCTTTTCCGCCCGATGCAACAGAGTAACCATCTGGAGACCAATCAACAGCAAATACAGAATCAGCATGGCCTGGTAGGTCCATCTCCAATTTTTTCGTTTTCATGTTCCAAACTAAAAAAAACAACAATTTGTAACATATTTTTTTACATAGTAATGACAATTTGGAAGAATATTGAGCAAAAATAAATCAATTTTATTTATGAGAATTCACGAGTTCATTTTAAAACGAAGAACTTATGAAGTGGTTTAAAACAAATTGTTTAAAATGTACTACAATGTTATATACATGGCACACATTGTATGGGCTGAAAAAAAAAAAAAACAAATTATAATTGGCCGATATTGTTTTACTTATTGTACATTCATATATAACAATGTATGAAATGCACATTGTATTGTACATTCATATAACACAGGTTAATATTATAGTAATAATTATAATAATAATAATTCTCTGATTAGGATTTTATGTGATAAATAGAAAAGAGCCTCACATTTCATGAATCTATTAATTTGCAACACGGGAATTCGCTCAGAGACCTCAGATTCTGAGTTTGTTGAAAGAAATTTAGTGAAGGTTAAGGAGTGATGGTACAAAGAGTTTGGGCTCAATGATTTTCCATGGGATACCTTGTTTATTCAAGATAATTATTATTTTTTTCTTAATTCAATCGCATATGAGAAAAAATATTTGTAAAATGTAAATTTGTATTCATTACATACCTTTTAAAGTAGAATCTGCACTACCACTAACAAGTAATCTAGAGTCTGATGACCAAGCAACCATGTATACGGCTTGTACATGACCTCTCAATGATGTTATAAATTTTCCATTTGTAGAATCCCATAACTTTATAGATTTATCAAAAGAAGCTGAAGCTATAAATCTAAACAGAAATTATTATTCATCAAACCAGAAGATGCAGTCCTGCTTATTCTTGAATTATACCGTTAATAAAATCCCTCAAAAAAAAAAAATTAGATCAAGTCATGTTGTCAAAGAGATAATGTCATGTTGTCAACAGAACATTTAGTTGGAATAAAATTCAGTATTTGCCATAGATGCAAAAAAAAACTCATGTAATTGAATGACTACAATGTAATTCCATCAAGAATAAATTATTCAATTTTATATTTCTATTACATATTTGTCATTCATAATATTAAGGCAGCATAGTTGATTCATTATTAAATATGTCTGATTCACTATTATAATGTAAAAAACATAAAATTTATACTATACAATAAGACAAAACTAATAAAATTTAAATTACCTTGTATTGGGTGAAAATTTTACATCATTGATCAGTTGTTGATGTCCAGTCATCCGAGCTAAAGGTTGTTTATTAGTTTCTGGTAACCAAAGAAATAATGTAAAATCATCTGATCCTGATACCAATTTCTCTGCTCCTTTAGAACATACTGCGTTATATCGCTCTTGAGCCTGAACCTGTAGCGCTTTTGCTGAAAATGAAATGATTCATACATTACTTTTTTAAAAATATCAAAAATTATATAGAAATATGAAGGGATAGAAGTAAAATCAACAATTAAAAGTCACATCTATTCATTACGCTAGAAGCCAGCAAGATTTTTATATACAGAAAATATAAAGTGTTTCTAGAGTAACCTGTGTTTTACAATATCAAAAGAAAAAACCTTAATGATGAAATCAAATATTGGGAGTTAAAATTACTTTACGGTATAAAATACAAATTACTACAGAAAAAATCCGTTGAAGTTTAAATTAACTTACTATCATTGGATTGTTTATGAGCGTCTATCACCGGGTGGAAAGGTCCTGTCCTTAGAACAAAATCAGTACTTAAAGCCAGAGTATTCACCCAGTGAGCATGACCTTCTAGAACTCTGCACAAAACACCGTCATCCGCTCGCCAAACTTTGATTGTTCTATCTTGAGATGCAGTATAGATCAGACCGTTTCCACCCCATTTGACTGCAGTTACAGCTTTGGTATGACCTGCTAACGTTATCAAAGACTGACACAGAACAGAGTCCCAAATACGAACATCTCCATCTTTGGATGAACTGGCTATTTTCCTACAATTTGGGTTTCTGCAAAATTATGAAATATTTTTTACTTTTGCTTTCTTACACAAAAATATATCAAGTGTTTATTTGTCAAACAAAATGAAATAAAACATAAATATGCAGATATTGATTTGATTATAATTTAATTTATTTATAAACATAATAACAATGGAAAGTTACAGTAGAGTTAATTAGAGAAAGTACTATCAATAAATTACTCTTTGCTTATACAACTTTCAGTGCTAAAAACTGGGTTATTAATTGAAAAAATTACTATTGATGTGATCTTGAATGAATATGTATTAAGTACACAATATAAATATTATACATCCTCCCTATACAATCCCTAAATTAAGCATAAATGCTTGTACAATATATAAACAAAATCGGTCATGGCAGGATTTGAACTTCTAAACCCTGGATTTCTAATCCAGCGCGCTTACTGCTCTGCCACATGTATTTTAAAATCTGGGAAACATTTAAAAAAAGAATTTAAAATAATAATTTGTGGATAGAAGGCATATGCCCCAAATATGGCGAGTTCTCTTAAAACATTATAATATGTTTGATAGAAAAGTTCAGTATGTATTCAATTTGAATAGACTGAACTAAAAATTTGATCACTATTATGGTCTTTTTGAATAAAATTCAGGATTGATAATGAATTTCCATTGGATATTTACCAAAAAAAGAAAACACTTCTATTAAATGTATTTTATATAAAAATATATGAAATAAATGCTTACATATGATAGGGTTCCCAACACAATGATGTTATCCATTGCCTGTGACCGATCATTGTTTTGCCCATTTGTTTTCCAGTATTAGGATCCCATAAGATAATGTGACCTTGTTTACACGCTGAAGCTATTTTGGATCCGTCTGGTGACCAACTTATACATAAAACCCAGTTTTTATGTCCTAGAAAATTTCACAAATACATATTTTTGGTCTCATTCTATGGATTCCATTATAAATATATGGGAATTTACAGTAAATGAGGTTGAAGTTAATGTAGACATGAAATATTAGCATGAAGATATTTTTAATATACCATATTTTTTGAGCTTTATGTTAGGATGCTGACTGTTGATATAAATTACAGCAAAAAAATATGTCTAAAAAAGAATTGTGTTTGTTCTTATATGATTTTGGTGTGTAATTTAGGCATTCAAAAAGAACCTCAAGCAGTTCTCTTAACATGGATGACAAAAAAACTAATGTGCGTAATTATACAAGAATTTATGGCAATAACTAAAATATAATAAATTGGCAGATCAGTTTGTGCACAAGATTAGTAAATCCAGAAGGTCAAATCCTGCCTTAACTGATTTCATTTCATTTGGTAAATCAACAGGGACTATTTAAACTTAAATATAGATTAAAGAACTGGGTAGTTTCTCATCTCACAAATGTTAATGAAAATACTTGGAATCAATTTAGGCTAATAAATAAGGGAGTGGAATTATTAATGTTGTAAAAACATATTTTCATTAATAATTTTTATTATGAAAATGTACTAAAATATTATGCACAAAAAACCCAAGGTAAACAACGTCAGAATTCTTTTTTCCATGGTATACCTATTTATTTTATTGCTGAAAACAAAATGTATATATATATATTCTTTATATACATTTTGTTTTCAGCAGTAAACTAAATAGGTATGCGAAATTAGCCTTATAGTCATAAACATCTATAATATGTAAGTAGGTTTGTACTTATGCTCTTGGAGCAAATTTATATTATATATTGTAAATGTGATATTATTTATCATTTGATTAAATATGTTATATTTTTATTATATAAAATAGAATTACCTTCACATGTGAATTGTGGTGTTTGTGTATTTAAATCCCAAAACCGAAGTGTGGTATCCCCCGAGCCACTTGCTAAATACTTTCCACATGGACTAAAGTTAACGGAAATGACTGCTTCTGCATGACCGGGCAAGGAACTATAAAAATGAATATTAGTTCAATTTGATTTATTTATTATTATCTATAGCATAATCTAATGAAGAAAATACTAAATATAGCTAAATATTGATGCAATTTATTTCTTTGTCATCACTGCAGTAAAGTAGTCTACAATAGAAGTTGATTGAAAACAATCAAAGCTCACCTTGTGCATCTAGTCACTGGTCGAACTCGAAACACTGCTTGTTGTTGATAGATTATATCAATAATTTCTTCAGAGTTGAGAGTCTTTATGTCTAAAATATTCTCTAAAGTAGAGGTGATTTCATTATCGTTAACGAAAAAAAGAAATGGATTGTTTTCTTCCTGAAAACAAAAAATAATGTATATATTTTATCACAATAACACTACCAAACAATGGTCATTGTCATAGAATTATAAGGTACAGAAGCCGCGTGCAGTATAAATTTCGAATTCAAATGTATGACAAGTTTTATTTACATGTGTGTGTGAGGCGGTAGATCAGCAATCGAATCGGTAGGTGTACGTATACTGCTGAGAAAAGAGATTTTACGTCTACTACTATGTGTTCTATGACTGTATTGACAGCCGGGCGAGTGAAACTAAGAACATTGTTCTTAGTTTTAGTTGTCATACTTTCATTGCGCTGACTATGTATCTGTATCATATATAATCTAAAGAGTCATTGTATTATTTGCACAACAACCACAGTAGACGTTTTTTTTGTATGGGCATGAGTTTTATTTTAATAAGAATTACAAGAAATAGGAATTTTTAGTCAAATGGAGTAGTAGAATGGCTAATATCCGTAGGTATTATATACTCTGTGATGGCTATAAGATAATAATATGTACTAGTTCCTTGGAGGAATAAATAGTTCGATTCCAAATCTTCATGACAAGAAATAATTTTAATAACAAAAGAGCATTGAATATTTATTGAATAAGTACCTGATTTAAAATCGCATTACATATTAATTGTAATTGATCTCTCGTAATTTTGAGAGGCAAGTCTAATGGATGTCCGATTTCATCTCCTGTATCTGATTTAAAGCGAGCTTGTATTGTTTTCGGAGTCTCATTGACATCATCCATTTTTATATTGAAACGTAACACAATAAACCGTATAAAATGATAAATCAAGGAATGTTTATTGTAATATAACCTAAAACACACACCACACTGACAGCAAACATCACATGTTAGACCATAGATATTCTTGTACATTTCTTGTACTAAATTGTATTTTTGTATTGACATCTCCTTATAGTGATGGGATTTTAACGAATGAGTGATATTACACTTCTTACATAATATAACGACCAATGTTACGGCCACCCTCTAGGATGACCATTTTTTTACGAGAAAGCATGTCATGCCTTAAATAAGCTAATTAAAAAATGCAACAAACCGAAAAAACATGGAGAGTGAGTAGAGTGAAGCTTAAAATGGGTAAATTTTGGAAATATGAGGAATGGTAGAAAGGAAAGGAACCGCAGTACCGAAGACATCTTCAAGATCCTAATACAGAGTTAATGGTGGCTATCATTATGAACTTCACCTTTCTATAAGAAAGTTACCACACAACACAGGCATATTGATTGCCATTTCAGATCATACAAGGTTATTAGACTGCATTAACACCTTTTGGAAAAGAACAAACGCTCGAAAGTGGTACTAAGATTTTCATATTGTCCGGTACGTTTTTTTTTTACTTTTGATGAGTCTCTCAGCCGGTGTACGTCCTCTTTTGTTATTAAATCGTTTTATCTATCTGGGAAAACGTTTTTCGTGTTTGATTTGAAAAAACTACCACACCGGTACATCAAAAAAAAAAAAATACCGGCCTATTGGAGAGATTGGGTCCTGCCAAGTTATTGTTAAAACGTAGAGAAATATAAATAGAATTATATATTATTATATTTCATACTACCCTGATTGTTATATCAATTAAACCCACTTCAAATACAATAATTCTGTAGATGTCATCGGGTTTTCTTTAAAAATGTTTTTTACTTAATTACGTCTTGAAAATAATGTGCTCTTCTTTTTCTGCTAGTAATAATAATAATAATGATAAACACTTCCTTGCACCCTGCGCAAGTGGCGAGTTTATTGCCAGATGGCGATTTCTTCCAACTAACCAGTGTTTCTAACCCAGAGAAGCAATACTTGCGTGAGAAACGAATTTAAATTAATTTCTCCTTTGCTGGGGATCGAACCCAGGAAGTACGCACAGAAACCAAATGGCTTACCAACTGTGCCACGGCGGTTGGCCTGCTAGTACTACCTTCCCTTCTTTTCTGCTTGTCAATCCAGCATATTGCCTGCGGCGTTTTAATATCCAAATAATTATAATTAGGTATTTGATTTTTATCATATTAATGTTTCCGACACAGCATGATTAATAATAGGTAATTTTGATAGCCAAATGAGTGCAAATGAGGTATTTTTTTAAATAATTACGGCAACATTAAAAGGTATTGACGTTTATTGTTGAAACTGGCAATGTGATAAATTTTAGTCGGTCGTAGCAAGTAAATGTTCTACGTGTTCGTTTGTTTTTTTAATGGCTGTCAGTATTTTTTAATGTGTGAATTACAGTGATCTAAAAATGAATAAAGTTTTTGCGACTTTATTTGCCATCTTTTTGGCCGTGGCTCATTGCGATGAGCACACACATACGTACAAAGATGAAGAACAAGTTGTGCTTTGGATGAATACAGTCGGTCCTTATCACAACCGCCAAGAGACTTACGCATATTTTTCCCTGCCTTTTTGTGTCGGCAGCAAAGAAAGTATCGGACATTATCACGAAACCTTATCTGAAGCTCTTCAAGGAGTTGAACTAGAATTTAGTGGTATCGATATTACGTTTAAAGACAACATTCCAAATCAAAATTATTGCGCGATCGAACTAAACGAGCAAAAATATAAAGCGTTCGTGTATGCGGTGAAGAATCACTATTGGTACCAGATGTACATAGACGATCTTCCAATTTGGGGTATCGTTGGAGAGGCTGACGGAAATAATTTTTATATTTGGTCCCATAAAAAGTTTGATATTGGGTACAATGGTGACAGAATTGTGGAAGTAAACCTTACAGCAGAAAATAAAGTCAAACTGACGACAAATGCTAAGATTCCTTTTACTTATGAAGTTAACTGGAAGAAAAGTAATATCCGTTTTGAAGATAGATTCGATAAATATCTTGATCCAAACTTTTTCCAACATCGTATCCATTGGTTCAGCATCTTCAACAGTTTTATGATGGTGATTTTCCTCGTCGGTCTTGTTTCTATGATTCTGATGCGAACCCTTCGTAAGGATTATGCAAGATATTCCAAGGATGAAGAAATGGACGATTTAGAAAGAGATTTGGGAGATGAATATGGTTGGAAGCAGGTTCATGGTGATGTTTTTAGGCCTGTTCCTCACCTCGCCGTGTTCTCTGCTGTAATTGGATCTGGATATCAGCTCACCACCGTCACTTTGAGCGTCATCATATTTACCATTTTTGGAGAACTGTACACAGAGCGAGGATCATTGTTGTCCACTACTATATTTATATATGCTGCTACTTCAGCGGTGAATGGATATTTTGGAGGATCTCTGTATGCACGTATGGGAGGGAAGGTTTGGATCAAACAGATGCTCCTCTCTGCTTTCATGCTTCCAGTGTTGGTATGTGGAACTGCCTTCTTCATCAACTTCATCGCTATCTATTATCACGCCTCTCGAGCTATACCCATCGGCACTATGATCGCTGTGACTTGCATCTGTATATTTGTGATTCTGCCTTTGACTCTGGTGGGCACAGTTTTGGGTAGAAACTTGGCCGGACAACCCGACTTTCCATGTAGAATTAACGCTGTACCTCGTCCCATCCCGGAGAAGAAATGGTTCATGGAGCCCGCTGTCATCATTATGTTGGGTGGTGTATTGCCTTTTGGTTCCATATTCATAGAAATGTATTTCATTTTTACATCCTTTTGGGCATATAAAATATATTATGTGTATGGTTTTATGTTGCTGGTGTTTATTATATTGATGATTGTAACCATTTGTGTGACCATTGTATGTACATATTTCTTACTGAATGCGGAAGATTATCGTTGGCAATGGACCAGCTTCTTGGCAGCTGGTAGCACCGCCTCTTATGTCTACTTATACTCCTTTTATTATTTCTTATTCAAAACCAAGATGTATGGGCTGTTTCAGACGGCTTTTTACTTTGGTTACATGGCTCTGTTTAGTGCCGGACTGGGTATTATGTGTGGCACTGTAGGGTACGTTGGAACCAGCATATTTGTTAGGAAAATATATTCAACAGTTAAAATTGATTAACTCTTTTGAATTTGTGTGAATATGAATATTATTGTAATTTGCTTGTGCGGATACTTTGTATAGAGACTTTGTATAGTTCCGCAGCTAAATGTGAATTATACTTAATTATTAACTAGGTGACGAAATAAGAGATTTGTTATGTAATTTTTTTTTCACGGAACATCAAATTGACTAGAAGCAACTGAGAATATTTTGTGTGTCTCTCTCATTCGCAAAATTGGTGAAGAATTGATAAACTAAATAATCTAGAAAAATTTATTATGAATGACATTATATAATTCGATCTAAACTTATGTAAAATTTTTATGTAAATGATGTTTTGAACACATTATACACTGCAACAAATTGGTAATTTGTTTGACTTTTGTGCGTGTCCTAGGTTCAGTACATAGCAGAGAGCAGTTTCTAAAATAATATTTTTCATGCAGTTGTTATTTGGATCAAAAACACACAGGAATTTCCAATTGGTAATAACATTACCACTTGCACAATGCAAGTCACTTCTAGTCAATGTTGTGTTCTGATTTTTTTTATGAAATTATTCACAAATTCTTGACTGATTTGTGTATAGTCATTTGGTGAATAATTTGTTAATTAAAAGTAGCATACGACTATGCTTCATGTATATAATTTTTGATTTTGGAAGAATTATGGTGTGTCAATATGATTAACAGAATAATGCTTTTATATAAATAAGAAAAATTATAAAATATTAGTAATGTAATAATTTTCTTATTTTCAGCAACAAATATGCTACATATTTACTGTGTTGATTATATTTTTACCAAATTCATACAAAAAATGTGTCAGATATTCTTGTTTGGACAATTGAAATCCAAAATATTTATTTTCTATGAGATTGATGGATTTGACTGTTACTTTTTGATAGTCCATGATTACTAATAATTAGATTGCAATTAATTTGCACTATTCCATACTTTTTAATAGCATTTATAGTTACAATACACCTGTTGAAACTAATAGTTTTGTTAAAAAATAATTCAATCAGTCGTATGGGACAAAGTAATTGCATCGGATTTATTAGTATATATGTAATAATTTATTATATCATAATTTGAGTGCAACGTGAAAAACTTACATTTTTAGCAATTACATCCTCAATAGATTATTTTATTTGAAATCTTTTACTGAAAATTGTGAAATGTTTTCATTTAATAACATTTTTCTTTATTTAAACTTTTTATCAAATCATATTTAGGATATCTTGTAATGAGCTTTATCTTTGAGTTTATCTACCAAACATTTTTTTATTTGATTGCAAATTAGTGTTTTTTGGTTTTAATACGTTTTAATATTCATAAAAAAATATATATTCCACATTTCCAAAAATAGAAACTTGTAATTTGTATTTTTTTAATTTAAACATCCTTGATAACACTTCATTTGAAATATTGTGGAGTAATATTGTATGCAACCTACAATCCTCTAAAGCCATTAGAGTTCTAAATATTATTACAAACGTTGAGAGAGCAAATATCGCACTTTCATACTATTTTTTTTGTTTAATTCTTGTATTTCAACCAACATCACTAGAAAGATTGAACATTTATTTGATTGAAATACTTTCTAGGTAGCTTAATGCAAATGTGGTTATTATGTTTAGTCAGAAGTGCATAATTTTAAACAAATGGATGCAACATGAAGAAACTAACTACTTTACACACTATGTTTTATGTTGTGGATATATTTCACGTTGTTTACTTTTTATACCCTTTCATTTAACTTAACCTGTCTGTATGGGAATTTCACAATCGATTTTTAACTAAATTCTCAATCAGTTAGAGGTCTGAAACTTTCAGAATTTGCATATTCCCAATGACAATACATGTCAAAACAGTTCCAGCTTGATTCATTTATTTTGATAAAAAAAAAATTGTATTTCTAACTCGACATCTTAATTAGGCGATTCAAAGTGAACGCTATTTCGAAGCGATCCGATGCGGTTACACGCAAATCCAATGCGATGCGGTGCGACGCGGCGGTTCTGTCCTGCGTGCGCGCGAATCGTGCTTCTGACATTATACTAAACCAAAAAACGATGGCACTGCGTCTTAATTCACGTGAAAATATCAAACCAACTGATCGCGTTCACTTTGTATCACGCCGCGCCACACCGTACCCTACGCGCATTTGGTAACGTAGGTCACTTCCATAGTTACCGACTGTTTGTTATTTTCGCACCATGATGCGCCGCTTCGAGTTCGCGTTTAGATCGCTCACATAGTTCGATGCGTAAACTACAATTGTGACTGCTATACATTTTGCATAATTTATTTATTTATATCATCTCGACACTTAATCATTTATAAATACTACCCAACCTCACATTAATATATATTATTCAGGTGTTATTTATATTGTTATTAGATCGATTTGGAAACTTTGAAAAGAGTGTCCTCATTTTTTTTATTTACTTGTTTGATACATTTTGAAAATGATAATCAATTACAATAATGTAGATTGTATGCAGCAGCTCTTTTTCATTTAATTTTTGTGGAAATATGTACCTAGATAAATATTATTCTGTATAGAATAACATTATTTGTTGAAAGCACTCAATGATTATGTATCTATCAAATGTCTGTAGAAGAAAACTAGGAATATTTTATATTATAATATTATGTGAACAATTCAAACAGTAATTACTGTTCATGATTAGTAAAAACTAGGTTTGTCAACCTTTTTATTCTACTGCCCGTTTTTGTTACGATTTATCTTTGTAAAATTTTCCATCCACTCACTTGTTCCACCGTATTGTTTCATTTCAAGTCCATTTGATTAATTAGGTATAAATTAATTCCTTGAGGCTGATGCTGCGAAATTTCAAATTTTAAATCCAGAATTTTCGTTAGGAAATAATGAAGTTCTTTTTCAGAAATATTCACTTTGGTGATAATATTATGAATAACAGCACCAAAACCTGATGCAAGATATGATATAGGGAAAGGTATCAATAAATTGAATAACTGAAATACTCGACTGAATAATTAATACAAAAATAATAAAATGTATTATTGATTGTGAAATGTTTTGTCATGTTCAGGGTTCAGGGGGGCAAGTCTGGTTGACCGTTGAAATCAAAACCCTCCTTGTTTACCTATATCATGGATTTAATTATTATATGGAGTTCTACAATATCTTTAGATGTCATAGAACTCCATACGATAATTATATCCATGATATAGGTAATCACTGGGGTTTTGATTTCGCCGGTCGAACCAGACTTGCCCCCCAGATTTGTAGAATGGGTAGTAATAAATGATTGTGGTCTTCAAGCTTCATTAGGAAAAAGAGTACATAAGTCCAATCATTGGTTCTGCTATCAAATTACAATAGAGTTATAATTAGTTTGATTTTATACCCGGACGATCCTGGTGTAAACATGTCAAGAAATAAAAAAAACAGGAAAGAACTGTCATTTTATTTTTATCAAATAATTTTCAATTGGATTTCTATATTGTTTTTATTTGTCCTTCACATAAATTGCTTGAGAAAAGTCAAATAAATATATACGATTAATTTTTCAAGTAAAGAATTAAATGTATGTCTTATCATCTTTGAAAACAATTAAGTTTGTATCTTGTTATTTGATATTTTAAAACCATGTGTGATATTTTTTTTGAGGAAAATTTGGTATCAATATTTCAAGTATTTTTTTCAATCTTCGTGGCAGAGTTTTAATTTATTTCACTTATGTCCCATTGTTCAGATTCCCAGCTGAAGACATATTAATTATCATTACTGATTTAAATCACTTAAAAGGAATGGAATGAATAATATTTTTTTAATCATTGAATTGAATAAAATCCTATTGTTTGTATCATGCTTTTTGTACTTTAAGGTACTGCCTCCCTGACCAGCCGGCTGGTTAAAAATTATTTGACCAACACCAATTTAGTTATTTTATTTTAATATTTTAGTTACTTTTTTTAATATATAATGCAACTGGCTCACGCCAGTCGCAATTATAACTACAAACAAACCTAACCAACCTATTTTTACCGAAATTTTGTAGGTTAGGTTTAAAAAATCGGTGTACATCCTATGCTATCCTGGCTGGTCAGGGAGGCAGTTCTGTACTTTAATATTATTTATTTAGGAATTTAAAAAAATGTCTTATTTTTATTTATGTTTAGCACAAAATTAAAATTTTTCTGTTTTTATTTTAAAGAAAAGGTACACGATTATTATGGAACCGTGTACATAGTATCATGCTAGTGCACATTTAATTTTTCATAGATATTTTAGGGTATATTGAATGTAAGATTATTTCCGTGTTGTATAAAGATTACCTATTTAGTTTTATGAAAAATATTTGCAAATGGAGCACCACTCGTTGCTGTATATAATTTGAATTTATATAGAAAAATAATAGATTGTTAATTGTATTTGTAACTCCATATATTGATTGTAAAATATGTCCGTGAAATTGAATTATTATGAATTTATAATTCTTCCATCCTACATTTGAAACAAATCATAGTTTTGATAAAAATCATATTGTGCATAAGTGTTTGGTATTTAGTTTAAATGTATTATAAGTCAATTCAATTTTTGTAAATCAACCCATCCGTAAGAGATTTTAACTTTTCAAATCGCCTATTATAATTATTTAATGTTTTTTTTTTTTAGAAAAAGGGTTAGGAGGAAATACAAAACATTGAATTAATAATAGCGGATGTGAAATTTGAACATGTTACAGTTACATTATATTTATATTTTGGAATTTACTATTACATATCAGCACTCTAGATACGATATCTCATTACTGCAAATTCAGTCAATTTTTAATAAGATTTTTTTTTATCATACCAGTATTAACTTGAAAATGGTTAACAGGATTGGTGAATAAAAAGGATAAACAGTGACTCTTACTTATACATCTAAACCATTAAAAACAGCTTTTCGATTCTTCTGGAAAGTTTACTAGTTTCATACAACAAGGCCGACATCTAAAGTGTTGATATTAATGTAATAATCATTGTTTATGGTTTCATGTTGTTTAACTTTTTATTTATGATAAAATAATACCTACACAATTCATTTGAGTCAGTTGTATATTTTTTAAATTTGTGAGTATTGATAGGTTGTACATACATAATATACTGAATAATAAATGTTTTTACTCAAAAATCTTTTTTATAGCATTTTCAGCCTGTGTATTTTGAAACATTGTGAATTTAGTTATAGTCGAGCTACATATTTTTAATGTTATTATGAAATAACATACAAGAAAATGTGTTAACATACACATATGTAATTTTCTGTAATGAACTAAATTTTTAATTTTCTTGATAACTCATGCAGGGTAATAACTAATATGTACATACTGATAACACATGCAATATATTTTGTATGAGTATATTGTAAACGTAAAAACTAAACACGTTTGAATAAGAAAATTTTATGGTTGAGTTTTTGTAAATAACAAATTATTTCAGTGGGGTGATATTTTTATGAGTAAATATTTTGAGTCGTGTGGTGTTAAAGTAATGATTGATAATGATTACACCCTGCGCAAGTTGCGAGTTTATTGCCATATGGCAATTTCTTCCAACTAACCAGTGTTTCCAGCCCAGACAAGCAAGAATTGCGTGAGAAATTTATCCTCTGCTGGGGATTGAGCCCAGGACGCCCGCACATATATCAAACGGCTCACCAACTCTGCCACGGCGTGCGGCACTCTGCTGCACGGTATTTACATTTTTTTTTTATTAAGTTCACAATAACATATACAAAATATAAAACAAACAAACTATATAGAAAAGATGCACAGTAAGACAAAACATATTTCCCTTTACTATAGTGCAAGCACTCGTGTGTAAACATATTTGTCTTAAATTTTTATTTTTGAGTGGCCTGTGTATTTGGAATTTATATTAAAGGAACTGTGTAGCTGTTTGGCTTCTGTGCGAGTATCCTGGGTTCGATTTCCAGCAGAGGAGAATTTTATTTAAATTGTTTGTTGCACAATTATTGTTTCCTTGGTTGGAGGAAGTTGTTAAATGTAATAAACTCGCAAATTGCACAGGGTGCAAGGAAGTGTATTATTATTATTATTAGCTGGAATATATGTTTGAACTTGGTATCTGGAATTTCTTATTAGCTCAAATTTATGTGTGAACTTGGTATTTGTAGTTTCTTATTAGCTCAAATGTATGTGTGAACTTGGTATTTGAAGTTTCTTCTTAGCTCAAATTTATGTGTGAACTTGGTATCTGGAATTTCTTATTAGCTCAAATTTGTGTGAACTTGGTATTTGAAATTTCTTATAAAATTTCATGTGTGACTGAATATTTTTATAACCAAATACATCGAAATGCCTCCCAAATATGGAGCATGTGCACACTAGAAAGTGTCTTCAAGAGTTCCTGTTTTGAGCTAGTCTATATTTTCTCATGGTGTTAGCTTGGTTAGTTAAGCCAAATAACTTATGGATGCTAATTAATTGAGGCACCTAAAACCCAGACTTAAAAAAATGGAATTTGTGATAAATAATAACACTTAACAACTATAACATGTATCCCTCATAAACATATTTAACCTATTCTAAAAAACAATTATGCACCTATAAAAATTATTTAAATACTATTTATTATAAATGTTGGTGTAAGTTATTGTGGTGGAAGGATTATTGAGAAATGTTCTGTTATCAGGGAACACCATAAAAGGCTCTTTCCATGCTCTCCATGATGCAGCAAGGAAAATTTACAATATGTGACATAGAGTAGAAAATATGTATGGCAGCTGCACATCTGCCCTAGGTATCTGGAGTAATTTAATGGTAAGCATGTTTGAATGTGTTGCTGACACAATAAAATAAAGATTAATTATTTGAATTTTAAGATTGAAAATTTGTAAATAAAACAAAAATTAATATAAAATCATGTAATTATCTACAAAAATAATTTGTAATCATTCATTTTCATCTTCCACTTCATCTGGTTCAATCACAGATTTTTTACTCTTTTTTCCGCCTGGAACAGCTTGATTGAAAGATTCTGCAGTCCTTTTTCTTAAATTTTCAACAATTTCATTGTCATCGTCCACTTTGGCCCATTCCAAAACCAATCTTCTTCCATACAAATGTGTACTTTGACAGAGAGCTTCAAATGCATTCTGAAAAGATAATATTAATTAAATGAGTTTATTATATTTATGGATATTATCCCAGATATGGGCAAATTTAATAAACGTAAATTAAAAAAAAATCTCGACAGTCGATGGAATGACAGGGCTTCCGAAATATGTTGCAAAATGACATAAAATTAGTGGTTTATAGCTATTTATATAACTCAAATATGGTTAGAAAAATCACAATTTATATGCAATTTTTTTTAATGCAAAAGAAAATATTTATTTATAAATAATTTATACCTTTGCATCAGATTTATTATAATATTCTACAAAACAAAATCCTCTATGTTGAGAAGTTCCAGGTTGCATCTTTTTAGGCATTCTTAAAGCTTTAATTTCACCGAAAGTCCTGAAACAAAAAGACAAATAAGAACACAATATATTACTAGTATGTAACGCATTAGATCCAACTGTGGATGGTGGTAGTATATATGGTTGAAGAATATGTACAAACCATAAACCCTTAAATCCAAATTTTTCCTACCCCGAATATGTAACCAGCTTGATTGTATATATGTATGTATGAAGATAAGTTTCAAACTAAAAGAGTTCCCGTAGAAATTGTGTATTCTGCCATACAAATTTTATGAAAAAATGTTGTCACTAAATTTAATTTTTACAAATAGGTATTGTTAAAAAAAAGTGTTATAATAATTCAATTATCTAGTTGGGGTGTTTCGGCGTTATTCATTATATACAAAAAATGGAAATATAGGCAGTTAAACACAAATTTGTGATAAATAATGGACAGCTGAATTATTGCCAATTTATTCTATTTTATACCAAAATATTATGAAACCTGAAGATCAAAAGGAGAAGAACAAGAAGATGTAAGTCACAAGCTCTTATACTATATTGAATTTAACAAGTTTTCTTTAATAGTATGAATATCCATGCATAAAAAGTATAAAAATCACTGAACTTATATAAAAATCATATGTGTGCGTAGGAGACAAATTTGGCTTTTTCGTTTGGTTGGACAATAACAGATATTTGAAGAAATGGAAAAGAGGTACCTTAGAAGAGAAGATGGATAAAAAAAACTTACCCAAACACTTCTTGAATTTCTCTTTGATTTGCTTGGAAAGGTACATTCCTAATGAGAATCTTTGTTCCAGTTTGTTTTTTTATTTGGGTTTCCTTTTTAGTGGTTTTAACTTCACCTCTAAAAACAAAATGATACAAAAAAAAGTTTAAATAATCATGTGTGATTAAACAAAATAATTTATAACAAAAGTATTATAATTTATTTACTACCTTCCTGTCCTATCTGATCTTTTTAATTCTATTTGCTTTCCATCCAATGTTGAAAACTGTAGATTTTTTAATGCTTTATCTGTAGAATTTTTAGTATAAAATTGTACAAATCCATAGCCCATTGATAATTTTTGGCCGGGATTGTGAGGGTCTTTCTTCATAGCAACGGTGACTGAATAAATTTGTCCACACCCTTTAAAGTGCTAAAAGAAAAATAACAATTTTTAATACACTCAAAAATCAACAGTGAAAGAATAAAGATTGACCAAGAAAATAATTATATGCTGAGCAATGATTTTGGTTTAGTCAAATAATAATATCAAGTGTGTAGGGGACACAACACAATGGTACATGTAAAAATACTTACATTTCTAAGACCATCTTCTCTTGTATCAAAGTGAAGTCCTTTAACAAAAAGAATTGTGTCTCCTTCTGGTGCTTCTTCTTCATAAGTCTCTGGTTTTTGTTCAACTGTTTCAGATTTATTTTTATTATCATTATCAACTTTTATTTTGCTAATGGCTATAGAATTTGTTTTCTCATCTCTCTCATCATTTTCATCTTTCACTGAAGCTTCAGTTTGAATATGACCCTCTGATGGTTTATTAAACACATTGTCTGGAGCCCATTCCAAATACAAAGGAAGATATTTGAATTTAGAATAAGCAAGTTTTGAAAATGCTTTCCTTGCCTCAGATGGTTCGACGAATTCTATAAGTGCTGTGATGCCATGTGGCGGCATTACTAACCTCGCTATTAAACCAAACGGTTCGAAGAGTTTTAAAACTTCATCATAAGTGGTTTTTGCTGGCATGTTTTTAACCAAAATTACTGTTTTTGACCTCTTTTTGGAAGGCTAAAAATAAATAAAAATATATTATAGGTAATACGAGATCTCTTTTATTTACATGCAGATTACTAATCATTATTAGGTGATTTATTTGAAATTACATGTTATAGAATTTTTAATAAAAATTACCTGATTAAAAGCATCTAAGCAAACACCATTTTCATCTAGAAATTTCTTAGTACTGGCAACCAACTGTGTCTCTCCAAGTGCTAATCTTACAGCTGCACTTGTTTCTAAAAAGATATTTATATATATTTAATAAACAACATAATACATCTCTGGTTAAATGCAAGGGAAGGTAAGGTATTGATAACATTAACTGTTTAGGTTATAATTACATAGTAATAAAAATAAATAAGATAGTATTACGGAAATTATGCTTTGTGTTTATTAAATTATTAAGAATCCTGTTAACTTTATGCATATTTTTCTAAATCAGTGATATAACTGTTGGCGAATAAGTAAATCTGATAACAAAAAGGATCATCCAATCATACCAAACAAGTTAATAGTAATTGAGAAAACCAGATCATATTACAGGTGAAATCTCAGTATAACAAAGTTCACGGGACCACAAAAAATGTGTTTTTATACTGAAAATTCACTATAATGAATGCTGGTTTTTTGTTTGTCCATTTTCATACAGTAAAAACGTTTTAGAAAAATAAGTTCAAGAAACACCAAAGATGGGTAAAGATGCATACTAATAACAAAAACTAGCACTTGCAATTCTTTGGAGGAGGCCTACATCCAGCAGTGGAGAGATGGCTGACAAAGAAGAAGAAGCACTTGCAAACCATATTTAATCTACGCAGTATCTTATAGATACGTATTGCACCGCCGAGTGTCAAAAACAGACTGAGTTCGCATAAAATTGAAACATCATTCTAAAAAAAAATCTTATTCCGAGATCGGCTTCGCTACAGTGAATTTTGGTTCAGTATGTTTTGTATGAAGGTTTATCGGTTTATTTATATATAATTACATATACGTTATACTGAAAATTTTGTTACTTCGGTATTAGTTATTCAGAGATTTGACCTGTATATATTAAGTAACTTACTATCATTTCCTGAAAGTAACTTTTCTTTTGTTGTATTGTAATTTCCTGCAACAACATCAGCAACTGCATTGGCACCAAGAAAAAGAGTATTCCAGTTATGAGAAGAGCCTGCCTGAGACTTCTGCTGCCTTTCCTTCTTTTGCTTGTAAGTGAGACTATCTAAAAACAAATACAATATTACACATAAAATTAGAGCTGAGCTATCTATATTTTAAATTTTATGGTATGCAGATATATATTCTTGTTTAAAATATATCGAAGGTAAGATGAAAAATTACATTAGATCTTATAAGAGAATATACTTTGATATGTACTGTTTTGGATGAAACAAACTAGTCTCAATACATCTCAAATAGCCTAAATTGTAAAGATAATTAACAAATAATATAAAATATTTTAATTATTTATTGTATACAACAAGTACAATGAAATTTATTGGAAAATTATGAATGCATTTATTGTTCTTTTATTGATATGATCAAAAAAGAAAAAAAGTATGTGGATACTAAACTATAAGATTTAATATAGTAAATTTCATATGTTGTACCATTATTCTAGTTGAACTTTCACCATGATAATGTTACAAATTGTGAAACAAATATTACAAAATAAGTTTAAACATATCATTAATTTGAATACATATCAAAATGGTATTATTTTTATAAATTCCACACTGATAACAGTTAAACAATAAACATATAACTGGTGCAAAATTAGTTTGTGGGAGATATACCATGGTAATTTTAGTATGTACTTGATGTGTTTATTTTGTCTGTATGTTTATGAATCTCTACATTATAGGAAATAAAATAAAAAAGTTAATGTAAAAATACTGAAGTTATACATACCTTCATTAGGGTCCAATTCAACTTTCTGTTTTCCAGGTAGTAAATGAAGCATTCTACCACTGAAAATGGATCCATCAAGTTCTGTGAAGGCCTTCACAGCGTGTTCTGGCATCATAAAAGTGACATGGCCAAACCCTTTTGGTTGGTGAGTCAGTTTGTCCACTGGCATGTTTACTTCGGTTACAGGACCTGTAGTAGAATTAATAAGATATTTAAAAAATACATCAGGTACAATTATATAAATTATCATAACTTAAATGCTTATAAGGATGCGGATGAAATGGGTTGAAAAATTATTAAAAATTAACCCAGTTTTATCCACGAATTGAGTTTATAATAAGTAGTGTCTGACCGAAGCTTCGGCTTCGGCCACCTTCGGCCAAAAAAAAAACACCTTCGGCTTCGGCCAAACATAACCCGAATTTTCGGCCGAAGCCGAAGTTTTTTGTCAGCCGCTAAAAACAGTTACAACTTGTAAAAACATGCGCGAACATGATATGTGTAGCGAGTGTATAGATTCGGCCAGCCCAATAACAAGTTGGCACATTCTACAGTCTTGTGATATTTATCATCTCATAGATTTAGACTGAAAACACAAATAAAAACTGTGTCTTCACTGGGAATCGAACCCAGGACCCTTGGCTCAGTAGTCAGATATAATACCAACTGAGTCACGAAACCCGATTATTCATTATTTTAATCGAATTTTTTTAGTAAAATCAAACGACCCAGGACCCTTGGCTAAGTAGTTAGATATCTAACCAACTAAGTCACGGAAGCAGATTATTTATTATTTTAATCGATTTTTTTTAGTAAAATCAAACCTTCGGCTTCGGCCGAAGGTTACGGCTAAGGCCGAACAATCGGCTTCGGCTTCGGCCAAAATCTGACCTTCGGTCGGCCACTAATAATAAGTGCCTAAGCGCTTTCGATGGTTCAACCATCATCATCGGAGGCGATACTTAAACTAAAAACAAAATATTTAAATTGCCAGTAAATAGTAAGTTGTTGAGGGTGGGGGGGGGGGTTACTTACCAAATTTTTCAAATAATTGTTGCAATTCATCTTCAGTAGTGATATACGGAAGATTCCTTACGTAAATACGGCCACTTTCAGCAATACTCTCTTCGTTCTTTAAAGATTCCTGCAACATAAAAATTCAATCAATTATTAAATCCAGTAAAACTATTATTGTATCTACTAATTTTTTTTTTTTAACTTTTTTTTATTATTAACCCAGCAGGCTAACCGCTCTGCCACCACTCATTTTAATATTAACCCAGCAGGCTAATCGCTCTGCCACCACTCATTTTATTATTAACCCAGCAGGCTAACCGCTCTGCCACCACTCATTTTATTATTAACCCAGCAAGCTAACCGCTCTGCCACCACTCATTTTATTATTAACCCAGCAGGCTAACCACTCTGCCACCACTCATTTTCATTATTTATTTTATATATAATTAACATATATCATTGAATTACAGTTGTAATACTTTATTAGGTAAACAATATGTTATATTAGTACAGAGAAAATAATACTTTTTAGAAGTTTGGTACATATTAAAAAATATATTGAATAGAGTTCGCATTGTATTTGCGTCGTATTTTACGATTCATAAATGTGTCTTCATTGAATATTATCACACAAGTTTTGTTAAACAAAATGATTTTTAATGGAGTTACATAATTACCTCTTGTTCTTTTCGCTTGAAATTTGCACCAACATTTTCTTCATTATCTTCTCCAATTTTTTGTGTATTTTCATATTTGTATACATTGATACGATGGCCAACTAAAAAAAAGAACAAAAAATCAAATTTGCGCATATTTTTCTACAGAAATATTATCCACATAAAATTGATAAAAAAATATATATAAACAAACACTAACCTAAAAAGCTCTTATTTTTAAATATTGCTTTTTTCCTTTCATCCTCTGATCTAAATCCAACATAACAAAATCCTCTAGTGACTTTTCCAGTAGACCGTGGAATTCTTATGGTGAATGGTACCAATGGCCGGAAAAAATCTTTGATGTCTCTTTTCTTACAGGAGAATGGCAAACCATGCAGCTATGAATGAAATACAGAATTAAAGTTATTTGGAGTAAATAGAAATTTTAATAATTTGCTTTAAACTGCTTTTATTATTAATATTTTTTTTATAAAAAGAAACATGTACACATGTGTCTATGAAAAATGTACACATACATCCTCACACATTCCCTAAATTAAGCATAAATGCTTGTGCTATAGGTGAACGAAATTGGTCGTGGCAGGATTCGAACTCACGACCACTGGATTAATAATCACTGGGTCGTAGGGGGTTGGAAGAAGGCAAATTTCCTAGCTTCGAAACATCTGGGTATGGACTAGTATAAGAAATGTGGAGGAGCTGTTTCGCACTGCCCAGGACTGGGAAGCTTTCTCTATGGTGGTCGTCAACGTCAAGGGGACCTGACACGACACAAGAAGAAGAATAAATTCGCCAAATGCACAGGGTGGAAGGAAGTTTTTATTTTCATTAAAAATTAAATCTGGTTTATGTTATAAAAACGTATTACGTAAGAAGAATTTTCATAGTGCTGTTAAATGATTCAAGATAATTACACGGGCATTAATAGTTATTATATAATGACATTGAAATAATTAATATGATCAATGTGTAACGATAAAAGATGGAATATGAATGTAAAGGGAGGACAATGTGGGGAACAATTGAGGAAACGATGGAATATGAACGCAAAGAGAGGACAATGTCGGGAACAATTGAGGAAACGATGGAATATGAACGCAAAGAGAGGACAATGTCGGGAACAATTGAGGAAACGATGGAATATGAACGCAAAGAGAGGACAATGTCGGGAACAATTGAGGAAACGATGGAATATGAACGCAAAGAGAGGACAATGTCGGGAACAATTGAGGAAACGATGGAATATGAACGCAAAGAGAGGACAATGTCGGGAACAATTGAGGAAACGATAGAATATGAACGCAAAGAGAGGACAATGTCGGGAACAATTGAGGAAACGATGGAATATGAACGCAAAGAGAGGACAATGTCGGGAACAATTGAGGAAACGATAGAATATGAACGCAAAGAGAGGACAATGTCGGGAACAATTGAGGAAACGATGGAATATGAACGCAAAGAGAGGACAATGTCGGGAACAATTGAGGAAACGATAGAATATGAACACAAAGAGAGGACAATGTCGGGAACAATTGAGGAAACGATGGAATATGAACGCAAAGAGAGGACAATGTCGGGAACAATTGAGGAAACGATGGAATATGAAAGCAAAGAGAGGACAATGTCGGGAACAATTGAGGAAACTATTTGCAGAGACCTGAATGTATTTTAGATGAACATTTTACTATTTTTTTTACTTTTAGACAAAGATTAAAACTATTTAAGAAGCTAATTTTCAAAAGGTATTGAGGTGTGCTACCTTCACAAAGAATAATACTCGATTTCTTGGTTCCTTTTTTTTCTTGATCGGCTCAGTAACTTCATCTTCTTTCTCTTCATCAGATTTTAATATGCCTTCAGGTTTAGTTTTGGTTTGCTTTTTCATCAGAGACTTCATGTACTGTAAAAATGGTGTTACAAAATATTGAAAAATTATCAATTTAAAAAATTATTTAATATGATATACCTAAAAAATATTCAGCATTAGTCCAGTATTTAAAATATTGATTATATTATAGTATGCTAATTTGTATTCTCCACATTCTTATTTTATTTTTTGTCAGAAGTATAGTCATTGCCAAACTTCTAGAAAATTTTCAGCAAGGAGGGGGGCAGTTTGTGCACATACACAATCAAACTAACCAAGATAAAAACATCCACATGATTTTTCTAGATATTTAGCGATAACTATATTAAACAAACATTTTTTCCATACATGCTTTTATTAAATATTAAAGTGATTAATTTACCTCTAAATCACTTATTGCTTCATCTGCAAGTTTCTTCTTTTCTTTTTTACTGAGAACTTTTGGCTCTGAAGATTTTTCACAATTATCCTCTTCATCACTATTATTAATTGTATCATTGTTATCTTGATCGGAATTTGATTTATTTTTAGCATCACATTTTTTCAGCTCAGCATCATTACTCCAGAATGATTTATTGAGCTTTGAAGCGTGCACTTCCATAAAATCAGCAAAATGTGGATCATCCTTGTGCTGGAAGTAAAAAAAACAAAACTATAGGAAAAGTACATAGATGTAAATTGGTAGCGAAGATGATTTTAAACTATTCCAGCCCGGATAATTTTGCTTTTATGGTTAATCTAGTTAAGCTGGCATCTCAATTAGCAGAATCTAGAGCTTCATTCAGGAGACTGGACTTGCTGTTGAGATAACAGCATTAAGGGGAGAACATAATAGATTTTGAATAGCCGCAGTGCAGGGACAATAAATTATATCAATTGGGTGTTTTTTATAAATCGACAAGGAATTTAAATGTTTTCAAAACAAAGAAAAAATATGTATTCAAACCTT
Organism: Molanna angustata; assembly: GCA_963576475.1. Lineage (NCBI taxonomy): Eukaryota > Metazoa > Arthropoda > Insecta > Trichoptera > Molannidae > Molanna > Molanna angustata. The sequence continues at coordinate 16,336,506 of OY754975.1, forward strand.
TTCAAGTATTTCCTTAATTTTTTTATTTCTTTCCTTTTCTTTGTTTTTTCTCCGTTCTTCTTTACTAAGTTTTTCTGTCTTTTCTTCTGTTTTTTCATCTATAATGCCATGAACTCTTTTGAAACTGGAACTGTCGGGTGCGTATTTGCTCCAAGCTTTGGGTTTATCAGCATTACCAAGAGGTACACAAGTGTCAACAACAATTCGAGTTGTTTTGATGCATGTTCCGTTGAAGTAATCTTTAGCTGCTTCCGCTTGGTCTTCAGTTTTGAATCCTATAAAACCGAAATTTCTAAATTTACCATCCTTGGTATATTTTAATTGAACATCTGTTATTTCTCCTTTTTGACTAAAGAGATCACGAAGTTTCTCGGACGTAACCTAAAAAAATATTTTTAATAGTAATGCATTCATTTTTAATATTTTAAAAGCACAAAACACGAAAATCATTCTACTCACGTGATTTGGAAGATTCTTTACAATTAAACGGGACATTTTAGAGTTGCTAATATTTTAATCAGACACACGTGAGACCTCAAAATATACACGAACATACATAAAATAAACGTCACTTTTGACAACTAGAGATGGTTTTTTATCTTTAATCTTTGCTTTATACATTTTTCTTTTTTTTCTTATGTTAAATAGAACACTGGGATTTATACCTCTTGTATTATCTCATTGGTATGTCGAAAGAACTTGCTAGTTTTTGCAGAGTCTACAAGAGAGATGCTATCAAATATATGACAGAATGGAAAAATGGCTGTACATCTGTGGATGTGCTATCATTATCATTTCCCATATGATATAATTTCTTAGGAAACAGTGTTGCTTCGATAATATTATATAAGGCATATTGTTTTGTTTTTTGCTGGTCATCAGACATGTTTTGATACCGATGTGTGAAAGATTTTGAATACTGCATTCTATGCTTGACCAGTAGGCTATGATTCTATGTTGCTGCATACATGTGATACGCATTCATGGTTCCATAATGCTACTAAATAATTTCACCATTTTAGTACACCCAAAGAACTCTCAGGCACAATAGAAATGCTGGGTCCCGCCAAACCGTAGCCACCACCTAAAAAATAGCAGTGTCCTGTGGATAGAATATTATGAGGATATTATTAGCTTTGAAATGGTGTCACCTTGGCTCGCTATCTCTTGTTACTCCTTCACGTATTTTTTCTCTGTTAATGGTTTTTTTTATCGTTATCCAATGTTCTCGCAATATGGATCATTATTATATTCATCTCATGTGTTATTTGTTTGGCGATTATTGATTTTTTTTATTCAATTTTTATTTTAAATATCCCCCCTTCAATTTGGTGGTACTTCTTGCAGAAAGTCGTACCAAAAGTATTTTGTTACATTGATGCCCGAAAAGAAAAATGCTGAAAAATAATGATTTTATTTTTTTTCCACGGCAACATTCCTGGAAAGATATAAGCGCTGTTTGCATGTAAGTAACGAGACTTGCAGCTGACGCGCTTTCTTTATGCATTAGACGCTTGAGGTGGAAGGAGCTCTTGGCATTCAGCTCTGGTGGGAGACGGACGGTTTATTGTGACGCCGTCATCGGTCAACATGTGCTCTCGAAGGAGTCCTTATTATGAGGACGCAGGAGGTCTGTGTGACAGGACACGTCACACAAATTGGACGTTGTCGGTGCCACGGAACCAAGATGAGGGCAACAACAGGGCAGAGGCGTCGAGGCAGGGCGCACTGTTGGGCCACTGCAGCAGGGAACGCGGCGGCTCGCAGATTGGACCATGAGGGGCTTTCCGTGTCGTCTGGGGCGTCGGTTCGCCTCCTGTGAGGCTCCCAGCTGGCTTGCCACCTGTGTGGCTCAGATGAGAGATGCACCGTCATAGCGTTGCCGTGTGGCACGGAGCCAGCCATGGCTGATTGTCTGGAAAAGGAAACTACGCCGGGTACGACAAGGACTTGCTAGAGGCTGGGGCCTCTGCGTCAGGCTGGCAATAAATCCGAAAACAATTTACATTAGTCGTTATTCTCTATAGAAAAGCGATGTGGTCTCCCCACCTTTTAAATGAATATCACTGTTTTCTTTTTGTCTATGTCTATTGACCATAGAAAAAAAATATTTTCTATGACTTAGCTACTGTCAACTGTCAATAGCAGTCAATCGGTTACTGATAGTAACATTAGTAACAAAACTTCATAATTATTATCAGTTTGTGGTATATATTTGAAACAAATCCTACAAGATCTTCTACATTGATTTATTTTAATTTAGTACTTAAATATTTCGAAAATGTCTTCTATGACATTTGGACAGAAGACGTTTATTCCAACTCCCCCAGATAAAGGAAGTTTTCCACTTGATCATGAGGGGCAGTGCAAAAAATTTATGATTAAATATATGCTTTGTTTGTCCAATAATAGAAATGATAATTCCGCGTGCAGAGACCAAGCTAAAGACTATTTGGAATGTCGAATGGATAATCAACTAATGGCCCGAGAGGAATGGGATAATCTTGGTTTTAACGTTAAATCTTCAGACACTCAAGATAAAAACTCATGATGGAGGAAACAATGATGAAATTTATAATTACACCTTGTATTCGTGGTATAACATCAAACGATATTTAGTATTATTCTGTTTTATAGTTGTTGACTAAAATTAATAAATTTGTTAATGTTTTGTATCTGAATTTTTATTCTTTATCTTAAAAATAATCAGTTCAGTCAACATCCTCTCACTACCTTTGAGGTATAAACTTTGTAGAAATATTTCATCTTTAATTAACCAGTAATATGTAAAACATTCCTGTGTATTTGGCTTTAGCAACGATTGTTCTTAACTAAAATGGTATGGTTCTTAACTAAATATCCTTACAGAAATATAAATACCCAAACAAAAGCAGTTATGTAGCTACCAAAATCTACCCTTAGTAAATGGTTGTTGGTTTTATCATTCCCACGTTGCTCACACTGCATTTACTGATATTCTATGTGGGTAATATGTTTTTATCGAATATTTTTATTATTGCATATGCGCAAACATTGCATTTTTTTCCCTGTCGGGAGTCAAAGATATTTTTTAACAGATTTTTAATTATCTCAATAGAGACGAAGTTGGAATATTTATTGTAGGAGAACCGGGAAATCAAGGCACCTACAGGGCTTACGACCTGTCATCGGCTGGTTTACGTGATCACTTTATGCGCTTGCGCAACGTTCACCAATTATGCCTTTTTAATGAGATCCCTATCAATTCAATTTTGAAAGTTCTATATATTGTAATACTGAAATTCTTTTCGCTTGAAAATAAAGAATTTTTACTACAGCCATCTATGGGTGAAATTATGAACAACAATCTTATTATTTTTATTTATTTTGTTGGAACGCCATCTATTGAGAGAATTGATTTTTGTAAATAATGAAAGCTACAATTCTTATATCTGAGGTGACAATGCATTTTTCGCATAGAAGTCACCCCTGAATTGCGCCAGACTTATAAGGTCATTTTTGTCTTATTTACCTACTTGTACCAATGTGTAAGTAATCGAATATTTTTATTATTGCATATGCGCAAACATTGGATTTTTTTCCCTGTCGGGAGTCAAAGATATTTTTTAACAGATTTTTAATTATCTCAATAGAGACGAAGTTGGAATATTTATTGTATGCGTTCACCTATTTATTGTATTTTGTCTTATTTACCTAATTGTAGCTTTCATTATTTACAAAAATCAATTCTCTCAATAGATGGCGTTCCAACAAAATAAATAAAAATAATAAGATTGTTGTTCATAATTTCACCCATAGATGGCTGTAGTAAAAATTCCTTATTTTCAAGCGAAAAGAATTTCAGTATTACAATATATAGAACTTTCAAAATTGAATTGATAGGGATCTCATTAAAAAGGCATAATTGGTGAACGTTGCGCAAGCGCATAAAGTGATCACGTAAACCAGCCGATGACAGGTCGTAAGCCCTGTAGGTGCCTTGATTTCCCGGTTCTCCTACACTAAATATTCCAACTTCGTCTCTATTGAGATAATTAAAAATCTGTTAAAAATATCTTTGACTCCCGACAGGGAAAAAAATCCAATGTTTGCGCATATGCAATAATAAAAATATTCGATTACTTACACATTGGTACAAGTAGGTAAATAAGACAAAAATGACCTTATAAGTCTGGCGCAATTCAGGGGTGACTTCTATGCGAAAAATGCATTGTCACCTCAGATATAAGAATTGTAGCTTTCATTATTTACAAAAATCAATTCTCTCAATAGATGGCGTTCCAACAAAATAAATAAAAATAATAAGATTGTTGTTCATAATTTCACCCATAGATGGCTGTAGTAAAAATTCCTTATTTTTAAGCGAAAAGAATTTCAGTATTACAATATATAGAACTTTCAAAATTGAATTGATAGGGATCTCATTAAAAAGGCATAATTGGTGAACGTTGCGCAAGCGCATAAAGTGATCACGTAAACCAGCCGATGACAGGTCGTAAGCCCTGTAGGTGCCTTGATTTCCCGGTTCTCCTACAATAAATATTCCAACTTCGTCTCTATTGAGATAATTAAAAATCTGTTAAAAAATGTTTTTATCATTCCCAAGTTGCCTGCACTGCATTTACTGATATTCAATGTGGGTAATATGTTTTTAACATTAATAATATTATTGCCTTATTTTCATCAAAAATAATTTTTACAGGAAATGTATTACTAGGGTACGTTGTTGGGGGATCCCAGCCGCAAAAATGGATGACTTTTCCTCTTCAAAGTTGAGATGGTCAATTCTTTTGATGAATTTAAAAGGTATCACTCTTAAACCACTTAGTGACACAAGATCTAATTTTGGCAATAAAATCATTTAAGATATATAGGGCAAGATTACGATGTGAAATGCTTTAATTTTCTTTTTTAGGAATGACTAATTAGTAGAGACCTAAATGATTTGCGAATGTGATAAACTTTTTTTTTTTGTGAATTTTGCGCTTTTTTTCGTGAATAATGCGAATTTAACTTATTTCATGAATAACGCGAATTTCGCACTTTTTTCTCAAATAACGCAACATTAACACCGTGTTTCTACAAAAATATCACCCCTTTCCCAAAAAAATAACTCGTATATTAACACCACTTTTTGTTTTTAACAAAAATAACACCAATAATAACACCGTTTTACTTCAAAAATAACACCCTTCGTGGGTCAGTTGGTTGGGTATCTGACTGCTGATCCAAGGGTCCCGGGTTCGATTCCCGGTGTAGACACAGTTTTTAATTGTGTTTTCAGTCTGGATCTGTGAGACTATTAATATCGTAAGTCTCCAGAATGTGGCAACTTGTTATTGGGTGCGTGTTTGATAATTATTTGACATATTACATGTTAGTTGCTCGAGAAGCTACATAAATACAAACACCCCTTTTCCAAAAACATAACGCGAATAATTCAGGTCTTTACTAATTACTTATATGTATTGTATTTTTTATTTGAATAAAATCGTTTGTTCCTTAGAACAGAGTAAGTTTGGCTGCTTTTATTAAATATTTGCATTGCATTAAACACGTGTTTGGAAGGACAATTTACGCTGCAAACCCGTGCACAATTGGTGTACCTTGAATTGAACACGTGTTTGTAAAGGGAATTAGCGCAACAAATCCATTTGTAATTTGAAGCAGTACTGCCTCCTATTGAATATGGAAAATGAAATACACGGCCCTGCATATCACTGTATTTTTTTTATAAAATGTTATATCATTTAGATTTTAAAATTTAATAAGATTTTATTTTGTCTTTGTACTTTTTTGGAGTAACAAAATATATAAATATATTGTCAGCTTATCTTCATTTTGGGGTGTATTCATTCCTCCAATGGTTTTAGTTACAAGTTTTTTTTAGTATCTGTATGTTAAGCAAAACCAAATGAAATAATGAAACAATGGTTTGAAATGAAAAAAACTTTTTTTAAGTAGGTATAATTTAAAATAGTACGCACATGTATACAAACATAAATAATTATATTAATATTTTAAACAAATTATTTTTATATTATTATTAAGTAGGTAAAAAAGTCTATACTTAAATTCTTACGTAAATAGTTTTTTTTAAATAAATGTGATAAGTAATGTTTACATTATAAATGTAGCAAATTTAACTTGAATTATTAAGTGACAGTGAGTTAAATTTAAAATTGAATTCTAATTATAATTCTCAATATACAAATATCCGTGATTGTTTGCAAAAATATTATCTTATTCCATCTTAAAATGACAATTAAGAAGAAAAGAATATAAATATCACAGTTTCATTTTACAAACAAGCAGTTTTTTTTAAATTATCTCTTATTTTTAAAAAGATAAGTGACACAATGGAACTTGGCTTTCTATATATTTTTTCTTATGAATTAAAAGTAATAAAAAAGTGAAATGTGTATTATCATTGAGATTCAAATTTGCTCTGTTAAATTCATAATAAATCAAATTATCAGGAATTGGAATAGTGATGGAATCACAACACTTATAAAACGGAAACAATCAATCAATCAATTATTATGATGAATCCCCAAATTGTAAAAGATTTTTTGAAATTATTAAAACAATGAACACATATTTTAAATTCACATTGTATATTTTGTATTGGAATGAAAGAATAACTTCTGTGTAAACATTAGAAAACTCTCGGTGACATTCTTCAGGTATAAAAATGATTTTAAAATAGTTTATATTTCTTAAAAAATCAATAATATATTTTTAATTATAAGTATAGAACCAATCATATTATTTTTTGTATCAGGAAACAAAGGATTGCATTAAAAATATTTCTTTTAATTAAGGAATACAAATGAAACTTAAATTGGTTAAAGGTTAGTGTCCACATGGATCGGACACAACACATCAAACGGATTTCAGTTTCGAATACCAATTCATGCAAATGTGCATCGCCTCGTCGTTGTTGCTTCGAGACGACCTGTTAGGAGAATCAGATCCGTATGCTGAGCCTATGTGGACACTAAGCTTAAAAAAGAATATAAGGAACAAAAAAAAATCATAGAAGTTATATAGTTTTTATAATCTTGAATTCATGAAAGTCACTAACCAATTGGTTTCCAGATTATTATTTAATTGGTTTTATAAAAGAGCATTTTTCTTCAGTAACAATTAAGAAAATTATATAATAATTAATTAGAATTGTGATTCTCTGTAATTATTCATGTATTTTATTTATGGCAGAATGTTTTGTAAATAATAAATGAAATATCAAAATATTGATAAAATGTATAAGTAGATGGATACATACTGTAAATAATAATGTATTCACAAAACTCTATGCACTAAAATGTTAATTTGATATCTTATTATGAATAGATACCAATATACTTTTAATAAAATAATATATTTTGTTTATTTAGCACAATTTCCTAATAAATATTATATATTAAATATATTAAAATGAGTCGGTGGCAGAATGGTAAGTGCGCTGGACTAGAAATCCAGTGGACATAGATTTGTATCCTGCTTTGACTGATTTTGTTGACCTATAAGCACAAGCATTTGCTTATTTCAATGACATTCTTTTTTGTTTAAAAATATACATTTCTTTTATAAAAGTAAATATTTTTCAGGAATACAACTTTAATTGAACATTAAAATTATACTTACAGTACATAATAATATAGTATTTATTTAATATAGATGGCTACAACCATTGCATTCACTCCCAGCACCTCAGTTATAGAAATTTTCTATTCTTTGCTTATTATTATAATTAAAATCACAATTTAAACATTTCCATAAAAAAACTTAGTTATAAACTTTTGCCAAAACAGTTATACATTTAACAATCACTTACATATGTACCAATTTCATTGAGAAGCATCATGGAAATAGGTAATCTTTTCCCAATTTTTTTTAAAACAGAGTGAATATAAAAAAAAGATTTTTAATGAATATTCTAAGGGGGAAATCAATTTAAAAAAATATATGAAAATAATAACTCTCCACAGAGTGGAAATAAACAAAGTTATGTTATTATTATAATAATTTTTTAATAGATTTAGATTCAACAAAATGTTTATTATTAGAAGTCCAAAGATGTTATTAATTGCCAATATATTTCAATCTTATTGTAGAGCTCTACTAACTTATATTTAACAAACTGATATTGCAGGGAATTCGTTGAGTAATTTGCGAATAAAAAAAATAGACTTTTCCTTTTGCTTTGAAGAACCTCGATAAAATTGGTAATTATAATGATTGTATTTATTTTTTCAAGGCGCTAATTAGTAATTTTTTAAAGTATATACTCTAACGCTTATGCTAATACAAAACATTTTACACAGTTTTGCATTACACAGTCTTAATTTTGTTTCACTAAACCGTCATTCACAACATAATGCATAGTTTTTTTTCAGTTAATTTTAGCATAGTCCCAATTTGATAATACAATAATAGTTTGTGTTTGCGAATATGTAAATACAATGTTTTAGAGGCTTGTGAGGCTTGTGTAATAAATTACATCATATTTAAATAAATTTATTATGTTGAAAAGGATATTGGTTGACACACTTAAAATGTTTCTATAAATTGAGACAAAGCCATACATCGCACTCATACCAATAATCTATGTCACAATATTTCATAAATATCATATAGAAAGCAACATGATGTGTCATTACAAAAGACCTATATTAAAATATTATAAAAATTGTTCATAAATTGTTTCACTCCTATACCTAATATAAGCTTATAACTATGTGAAAAGCGTTCATGTCTTTAAGTTTTTTTTAATTTGGTGAACAAATTCAGATCATAGTAAAACATAAAATCATCAACTAGAATCTGCAAAGAAAATAATATGATAGTTAATATAAAATGGAGTATAAATATACAGTATATCCCCATTATCATATTATGTAGGTACTTAAAATTTTACAATATGTTGGTACTCTGAACTTTTATTATGACGAGTATCCTTTTATATAAATTTAAATAAATAAGCAAATATATTATATGAATGAATAATATAAAATGAAGTATATACAGTATATCCCCATTATCATATTACACATGTAGGTACTTCAAATTTTACAATATATTGGTACTCTGAACATTTATTAAGATGAGTATCCTTTGATATAAATTTAAATAAATAAGCAAAATGAATATTTTTTTTAAGAAAGAATAATTTTGTTGATGTGTAATATTATGTTATTTACATGAACACTAGAAAACAAAATTAAAAGTTTATTGAAATAATGTTAAAACTATTTGGCAAATGATGTTTTTTATGTACACTTAATATGGCTGTAATGAGTATAAAAATATTTACAAATGATTTATTTCACAGGCAAAACATTTTTTTTTCATCTATTCATAGAATACAAAAAATATGTACATAAATGAGGAAATACTGTACGCTCTCACAAAACAATTGTACAAGTTATATAGCACTAATAAATATAGCTAAAAAAATGTATATTTGTATACATAATATAACAAAGAATGATCCTTCAAAAAATACTTAATATTTTCAAGATAAAAAATTAATTCACGTCAAATCTAAACTGAGAATAAAAAATATTGTTGTTGCTACAAGCAATAAAATGTTTGTGGTTAACGAGTGTGCTTTTGAGTATTCAAATGTGCTTGTTGGTGAAGGTGGCAGTCCTTGATATGGTTGTTTATTACTAAGATCATCCCGTCCCGGATACGGACATCCCATCCAAAATGGTCCAGATAGCTTTTGCTTTTCATCCTCAACTTGCATATGAAGGTCGTTGAACTTCCAGAAACCCTTTCCTTTGAAGAAATATGTTTTCCCTGTGTGAAATAAAACATACATTTAGTGTGATTCGTAATATCCAGTATTGTATGGTGTAAATCCAACAAACTCCTTTTAAATATCAAGAAATGTTATGTTATAAGTTATAAGATTTCATAGAATTAAAATCCTATCGTGGTTAATTACTCTATCAATTATATTTTCTTGAATTCTGTCACTGAAATAAATGATCTTGGAGTATTGTATGATGAGAAATTGTCATTTGTAAGTCATATTAAAAATATAGCGAATAAGGCTATGTAAATCCGGTGACAGGAAAATTATTCGAAAAACAATTATTCGAATGCTCAATTTTACAAAAATCAATTTTATGAATGGCAATTATTCGAATCACATTTTTTCGAAAAACAATTTTCCGAACACACAATTATCAGAATTTACAATTGTTCGAATTTTTATGACGTCATGTTGGTAGTATTGTGAGAGGAATAAACCATAGATTTTTATTATAATATACTAGATGTCGTAGTTAGCAAATTTTGTATGAATCGAAAACAAATGACTCACTTTTTGCACGGAGTACTACATCTACATATGTTTAATAAAAATCTATGGAATAAACAACATGGCGACGCACTGCGCTGTCAGATATCCTAGGATGTACACCTATTTTTTAAACCTAAACCTACAAAACTTTGGTAAAAATAGGTTGGTTAGGTTTGTTTGTAGTTATAATTGCGACTGGCGTGAACCAGTTGCAGTATATATTTAAAAAAGTAACTATAATATTAAAATAAAATAACTAAATTGGTGTGAATACTAGATAAACATAAACTGGTGTACAAACTAGGCTATCCCGCGCTGTCAAACATCAGTTATTAAAAATGTGCAAACATACGTACCCAACAATAATACAACAAGTAATAATAGTCTTCATCGAATATATTTTACTGGCAACAAATATGTCAAAAGAGGCAACATAATGACACAAAAATATATTAAATTCAGTCAATTGGTTTTCCAACAAATGTTAGTTCAAATAATTTGCTTTCGGACAATTGTCATTCTGGTAACTGATTTTCGAAAAATTGTTATTCGTACAATTGCGCATTCGAACAATTGTGTTTCGAAGAATTTTCATGTAATCTGTAAATCCTTGGCTTTGTTTTTTTTAATATATGTTAGTTGTATTTTCAATTGAATATTTAAAACATTTATATAATGGAAATCATTTGAAGCTCACATAATATATAAAGCAAACAAATAATTAACAAAAAGTCATAACTGGTGAACCTTGTGATCACGTAAACCAGCCGATGACAGGGCGTAGGTCCCCGATTTACCGCTTCTTCTATAAATATATATTCAAACTTCGTCTCTACTGAGATATCAAGTTTGTCAAAAATAATTAGTTACAGTATGATGTTATTGTTATTAAAAGTTCTTAAGCAAGTTTTAAAGAACATTTTCCAATACAAGATAATGTAAGTGTGCATACAGAATAATTGTCATTTCTAATATGAAATAATATAAACTAATGTAGAAATATAAAAAAGGTCATTTGAATGACAAAATCAGTATATTGTTAGTTATAATATTACAACAAATAAATTTTACCATCTTTCCATTGGAAAACAGTGTCAATATCATATCCAACACCTTTCCACATGCTCATGTCGCGAGGATAGTCTAGTTCCACTGTGCCAAGGTCTTCGTCAAATCTAAAATAATCATTGAAACATAAGCCATGTTTGTTTAGCAACTATTTATATAAATAAGAAACCAAAAAATATATTCTAGGAAAATTTTTGCAAATTATAGTATCCATATGTAATGAAACCTTAAATTGAGATTTTGTTGTGAAAAATATATTTTTAATTATATTGAAGTTCTGTTAAGACCACCTTTAAATGATTTTGAAAACTTACTTCCAATACATTGTTTCGTTATAGAAATAAGTCTTTCCGTTGTGTCCCCAGACCATAGCAGCATTTAAATGTTCCAAAGTCTCTGGTAATCCAAGATCCGTCAGTGGTCGAGGGTAACTCCTTTCTAGTTCATTGCCGTTGAACACATAGAATTTTTTGCCTAGAATGAAAAAAAAAAAAAATTTAAATTATTTATTATTCTTTAATAATAAAGTACCTAATAAAATTTATTAACTGTCCTCAGAAATTATGTAATTGATTTTTTCTCCTTTTGGTATTTTGTTGTTACTTTGAAAAGAAAAAGTTATATATTTTTTAAATTTATTTGTTATATATTTTCTAATTTGAAGTTATTGTGTATAAATACAGCAACAGTATCGGATTTTCTCAATAAAATCTTATAAATCAATGGTTTAAGACTGTAATAATGTGTTTTTATTTTATTTTTGTAAAACAAATAACAAACTGATGTGATTATTGTAAAATATGCTCTAGCTTACTTAAAACAAATAATTTGTCACTATAAATTAATGTGAATAAAATATTACATACCAATGAAAAATACAATTTTCCTATCAGGTCTTTCATAAACAGCATCCACATGAGTGAGGTCGTCAGGCAGACCACTCCACATTCTACTGATAAATGTTGGGTATCCTTCAATAATTCCTTCAGTGCCAATACGCCAGAAGTACTGAAATAAATGTTTTAATAAGATACATTAAAAAAATCATGGACTAATATTTGATTTGATCGTTTGATGTGAAAACTTCAGATGCAGGGTAAATTAGACGATTCCTAAATAAAAAATGAACTACTTAATAGATCATTTTCAAGTTTAAAACTGATTAATAAATAATTTCAATGACATTCAATGGCAAAGAAAACCTTAAAAATAAAATTAAAAAAAATGGAAACAATGCCGTTACAATTTAGAGCTGGAATAACACTATGCCAATAATATCTTGAAACATTGACTTGGATATCAGAGATCTCTGAGTTAATTGAATGGCGAATAATTTAAATAACTCGAAGATATCTTAATGGTTCTTTCTGTCCCCTCGTTCGTGATTTTCTTAAAAGAATATATGTACATCAAAATATAAAACTGTTAGCCCTAGAACAGGTATACCAAGTTGGGCAGCAGTTATCTATTTTTAATGACGATTATTTAAATTGTGTGATAAATAAATAAAATAAATAAAAAAAAAATAAATGTTAAGAATTTTTTGTACCTGTGATTTAAAGATGAAGACCTCTCCCCTTATAAGAGCTATTGCATCATAATTAGTATTACAAGAATCTGGTTTAGGAGGTTTGTTTTCCACAGTGGGAGTGGATTCCGTTGAATGTCTTCTGTCAGGTCTGTGCCACGGCTTCTCTGGAGGGTAATAGGGCTTCTTAGGCGAATGAGGTTTTCTCGGTTGCTCTGGTTTGGGATGTGAACTGTCTGTGGGATGAACATGATGTGGCTTGTGAGTGGTGGTATGTGGATGATGAGGATAGTAAGGGTTGTATGGATGTCTGTCTGGATAGTTATTTTTGACATCAGGATAATATTTGTGTGTTCTTCGATCAGGGTGTTCTGTCTCTGGTCTTCTTGGCGCTTCTGTTCTTGGTGTCGTATGAACTGGTCTTCTTTCGGGATACTTCGGAGGATTGTAGTCGGTTCTTCTGTCAGGATAATACGGTCTCCTTTCTGGATATTCGGGTTTTCTTTCAGGTGGAGTCGGTCTTATTTCAGGTCTCTCGGGATACCTCGGTGGATGTGTGGGTCTATGTCTCGGATAGGTGGGGTATTTATCGGGATCTTGAGAAGGCCATCGAGGTCTTTCTGGTCTTCTATCAGGTCGTTCTGTTGTATGAACTCGAGGTGTTTCCACAGGAGGATAAACTGGAATTTTGGCCCATACCTTGTCTTCTTTGGCACCTAAAATATAAACATATTTTTATTCAACTACATGAGTAAGCATTCAAATTTCTTATCTGCATATAAATAAAGTAGACCTCATATTTAATAAAAGTTCTTTGGATCAGAATGAGAATTTCATTTGACTTTATAAGGAACTTTTAGAATATACATTTTTATTTTGTCAGGGAATGTTTGTACATATTATTTGAATGGTGCTACAACATTTTCATGTTTTATTTTTACTATTTTGTTGAAAATATTACTTTTTTATATTACATACAGTTATGTAATGTATGTAGACTGTTAACCCTAGTAAAGATTGAATTTTTGTACATGAAAAATGATAAGTAAGTATCTAAGAAACTATAAATCAAGGTCCAGGTGAATTTAGTTAGCCAGTAAAAAATCTTTAAGAAATAAATAATGTGATTATTTACCATAAAGATTCTGTATTCCAAGTCTGTCATCATCTGGAAGAACAAAGTTGGCCGGAAGACCTTGGTACCAAGGATACATAAGAGCCCCCTGTACTGAGCTATGACTTAGACCCAAAGAGTGACCAAATTCATGAGCTGCTACAGCAAATAGAGATGTGCCTGAAATGAAAAAATAATATTTAAAAAATTAAATGTTGTAGGAAGGTCATGAATTACAGAAGCACCAAACTATTAAGCACTGCATACAAAGTACTAACAATCATATTATAAATATCACCAAATATCTTGAACTAGGCTTACAGTTGCGCAGAGCGCAAATTTGTGTCTTTTTGCTTCGTTGGTTTAAGGCGAAATGGTTCAAGACAAACAATAGGTAACAGAGCATTCTTCTCTCTTCTGTCAGTGTTCAAACAAGAAGTATCCATAGGAAAACATAAATCACACTGTACAAAACAATTATTAGAACAGTTGTGACATATGAAACATGGACACTTACAGCCAGATCTGCTGGACACGTTTGAGAAATGAGTGGTTCGCTAAATCCTAGGACCAGTGTCTTATGGTGATGCCTGGAGAATTAGATACCTAGTTATAATGATGAGCTGTATGATATCTATAAGACTCCGAGGCTCTCTACATGTTAGATTGAGATGGGCCGGACATGTACAGAAAAAGTCACCATAGCAAATACCAAAAGAGGCCGTGTGGACATCCAGGTGTAAGAAGAAAGGATGGAATACTGCGACTGCGATGGGAGGATGAAGTTGGAAGTAACTATTGTAAGTGTCGGGCAGTTGGAGAGTTGCTGCAGAAGATAGAAAAAGCTAGAGGCGAAGACAGAGAAGAAGAGCCTTGACAGAGGTCAAGGCTCGATATTGGCTGTATCACCATTGAAGAAGAAGAAGCAAGGTAGTGCAAAAACAAAACAATTGATTATATATGCGGTCTAGGTGCGAGCGTCTGCCGACAGCGAAGCGGAAAGTGGTTAGAACAAACGCTTGAGACTTGAAGTAAATGACGTGCGTCCTAATCGAGAGCATGTGTCGAGCGGCAACGATCACAGGCACCGAGTGGCCTGTGATCGTGTTATCCCGCTCGTTTGTTTTACACGTTTCTCAAGATTTCTATTTAAAACGCCAAATTGAGAGAGTCATGTAAATTGCTAAAATGGCAGAGGGGCAGGAAAGCTCTCTCTAAGATTTCTATTTGTTTTACACGCACAACAAGTCCGTAAATTTATTTGGAGACGTAAATTGTACAACCTGAATATCAGAACTATGAGCTCTACCATCGATATCGAAAAGCTACAGGAATAAACGAAACTTAGATTATATAAACGAAAGAAATATTTCCGATAATATAGGTAAATTTATTTGAACTTCTGATCGCGCAGAGTTCTAATTTCGATCGTAATTCATTACATTTTAAAGTTTGTTAAGTTATTTGACCTTCTTCTTCTTTTTAGCTTATGTGGCGTGTATTCATATATCGATTATACCAACGTGTTTTAGCCCTGTTTGCGTATAGGTTATGTAGGTATTTATTTTTTATCAAATATCGTATTTTTAACTTTGTGGTACATTTTAACAAAAATTAACTAAATTTTTTAACTTTGTTTACACCACGTGAGAATTGAATTTGCGACCGGTTTCGAAACTAACCTTTCCCCTCCTCAGGCATAATTTCAAGTTGCCTGAGGAGGGAACGGTTAGTTCCGAAACCGGTCGCAAATTCAATTCTCACGTGGTGTACACAAAGTCAAAAAATTTAGTTAATATTTCATTTTTGGTTGATAGAGAGTTATACATTCTACACAATTTATAAAACAGACAATGTTGGATTGCTTTATTAGTGGACCAGTAAAAACTCCATGCATTATTCAATAGGATAATTAGGTAATATTGATTACAAAAATTAATAAATAATACATTATTAATTTATTACTACATAAAAAAACACTATGATGATAAAGAGAGATAGGAGGAGACAGCTGTCCTGTTCTAAACGCACTGAGAGAGCTCGCAGAGATGTCGAGTTTATTAGAAAGCATTGTAGGTGCCTACACCGTGCAAGCACTGTAATGTCGGTAATACACAAAAGCATTATGAGTGTAGTTGTTATTACACTTAAAAGAATATAAAAAGGATATGTTGCATAATATAAAATAAGTACCTACTCAAACACAAGACATATAGTAAATACTTCTTAATTAACAAAGTAGGTACCTACCTATAACTTTGAATATATCTCTTATAACAACAGAACGATTGGGAAATTTTAGGTAGGTACTTTAAATTGATACAATTTTTTATGTTTCATGATAACAGAAAAATAAATAGTTTAATGTAAACAACTTCACATATTTGTCAAATCACGGGATTCCACACCAATATGCTGAACGTATTCAACATTATCCATCTCGATCCATGACACAGAATTTTTCAGTTCGTTTCAAGTAGGTCAGCAGCAAAAATTATGGTGTTGTTTATTATTATTGTTTATTATTAAAAATTATTTATTGTGGCAGAAGTCTTGAAGTGTGGAAGAAGAACAACCAGGCAATTCTTTCCTAGAATAAAGGTCTGCATGATCACACATCTAGGTCACACAATGAGAGGAGAAAAGTACCAATTGCTTCAATTAATACTGAGGGCAAGACTGAAGGTCGCCGAGGGACTGGAAGGAGACAGATGTCCTGGCTGCGTAATATTAGGGAATGGACGGGCTTCAGAACTGTGGGACAGATATTCCGGGCAGCACAGGACAGAGAGGGATTCGCCAGAATGGTAGCCAAGGGGGGGTTCCAGGGGGAAGAGTTCGGATAAATAACTCACTTTGTATTTCCAAGAAAAAACTAAGGCGTGAAAAACTAACCTAACTACTATTTATTTGTAAACACGTCATGTTCTCAATTTTCTCTCCTTGTCCTTTTACCAATATTTTATTTTTGATATTAGGTAGGTTTTTTTTATCTCAGTGAAATGTACCTAATACCCTGTTCTTTGTTCTTGCTATCAATCTTTTTGCTGTTGTACATAATATTTTATGTACAACAATCTTGGTTTGAAATCTTGGTTGGTTGGTAAGAAGTTGCCAAATGGCAATAGCATATAAAGATATTTGCCGATACTTATACCCTATATTATGTATTACTCACTAGGCAAGGGAAGGGAGCTGGCACTAACAATAAGTACCTAATAATGGCTTTTAAGTTTAAACAAAGAAAAATATTGTTATTGAATTTTACCACTGACAAGAGACGCAAAGGCGCGAAATTTGGTCACATATTCCGTGGTGATAAATATGCCCTTCTACAACTTATAGTGGAGGGAAAGACAGGGGAAAAACGGAGTATGGGGTGTAAAAGAATATAGTGATTTAAAATCTCGATTCCGGATTATCATTCCGGCGTCATTAACGTGTGATGGCCGACGAACTCCCTTAGGAGCGGCACGAGGAGAAGAATTGAAATTTGCGAGATTCAGCCAAAAAGTTATATCGACACTTTTTAATAATACGCAATAAACTATACCTAAACTAAATCAGGATGTTATGTCCCATGAACCGATATATGGTTACCAACACTGAAGTGCTGTGAAGAGCTACCATGGCAAAATATTTATGTCCTCATTGTCCTCATCCTCACCATGAAACGAAAAATTGAGCGTAGGAGGCCAATGTCTTAAGTGAGGAACATCGGAGAATGGATAAGAATTTATAGAGTGGAGGAGCAGTTCCGATCAGTTCTGGGGGGCAAGTCTGGTCAACTGGCGAAATCAAAACTCCCATATCACAGATATAATAAATTATTATATGGAGTTCTATAATATCTTAAGATGTTACAGAACAGAGATGCCTATACCGGAGTAATAACGTCGGAGACGACATGGTATTTGACGAGAATTACGCATGACTGACGAGAATAATTCGTTAGATGGTGCTTCGATATTGTACCTATAAAATATGATAATTTAAATTAATGAATAAGTACGATAAGATTGAAAAACTTACGTTTCCAATAAAAACAAAGAATGCAAAACAAATACAAAATAACACATTTAGAATTAATTTTGAATCGAGAATACGACATGACCACGATGCACGTATTTAATTAGATATGTTTGGTAAACACAAGATGAATTTTCAAACTTGTAATATCTTGTTTTAAACTTGTATCAAAGTTTTATTAGAGGAACATCCACAGGTTGTTATGGTAAAACTTTTATTCAGTTTTAAAACATTTTTCCGACTTCACACTGGATAATGGAAAACGTGTGGTTTCATACTAAAAAATAAGTACAAATACAACGAAAAAAAAATACATTTAACGGACGCAAAGATAAAAAGCGGAAATATTATTTTTCACTAAAACATGGCGAATTTTGGATACGACTTTTGACAGTCGCATTCGGGGGTTCTGCGCATGTGCATCCGACCGCGCTGTTCTATTTTCAAATGACAAGAATATCAAAAGGTCAGACGTGAAAATTCGATACTATTTCCATCGGCTAAAAACATAACTTATTCATACAATTTTCGTGAAATGCCAGTTTATTATATACCAATTAGTATGCCACGGAAGAACGCCGATGAATGGTTTTATTATTTAGAAACTATAGATTGGTTATTGATTGTTATGATGAGTCATTAATAACCCAATTTTCAAATTAACCGATTTTTTTTAAATAAAAGAATGTACAAAATAAAATCAAAGCCTATGTAGGTACTTTAAAAGATCAATTGAAGGTGTTGGTACACTTAAAAAAATATTATAAATTTGTTGTACATATACCATTAATTTACTTTCAATATTTTAATTGAATTTGTAAACAAAAAATGCATTTTGGTAGAAACCCGTTCGCGTATTTCTTCGCGTTCAATTCAAGGAAAGTGTCCTCCAATACTGTGCACGGGTTTGCAGCGTCAATTGTCTTCCAAACATTGGATTTTTTTTCCCACTCGGGAGTCAATGATATTTTTATGACAATTTTTAATGTCTCAATAGAGACGAAATTGGAATATTATACGAGAACTGGGAAATCAAGGCACCTACAGGGCACTCGACCTGTCATCAAGAAATTTTTTTGACTTCAAAGCAGAAAAACCATACAAAAAGTCCACTACTCTATACATTTTTCTCACACGGGACTAATGTTAATACTGTCGATTCATTAAGAGAGATAAATTCTCTTTTAAAAATCGACTGTTGGATCAGAAAATTCTCGAAAAATTCTTGAGTAATATTCTCGAAGTGAAACACTATTTTTGAGTAGTCACAAAATGAACAGAAAATAATTAATAGCGTTTGATAAAGTTGACAATAAAATCTTTGTCGTACTTTCGAGAAATAAAGAAAAAGATCAAATTTATCGTCCATAATTATTGAATTAATCCACAAAATAAAAATTTTGCAGAATGTGAAATATTTGTCAAAATATGTATAAAATTTAAATACTACCAAATGTAGGTACTGCCAAAGATTTTCATATAATAAATATACTAGATGGAGTATTAGATACTCCGTGCAATAAGTGATTCATGGTATATCGCGCGTTTGATTTCTTGGTTGGCAACATATTGCAGTTTTTCATACATTTCAACACTTCCTAGATAACTGATAACTGTTCTCTAAATCTTAATGAACAAAGTGTTTCTTTCGACAAATGAATCCGAAAAATTCACACAGTAATTATCTCTATACAAAAACGATAATTTCTGTCCACCTTTTTGTCAAAAGTCCCGCGGAAAAAAATTCTCACACCGATTGATACAAAATTTGCTAACTACGACATCTAATATATGAAAATCTATGGGTACTGCTACAGTTAGAAGCAATGTAGGTAGATAGGAATCTCAATTTGATTATTGCAGGATTGGGACATAATAGAGGATATTCTTTGAAAACACGATTCTAAGAAAAGTCCGTCGCCAGAAACGTACCAAGGCAAATATTAAATTACATAATATTTGCTAGTGTATTTATTTAATATTCAAAATTTGGGTATTTTTTCATTACAAAGAACGATGACTTTGTATATTGTTATATTTTTTTCGACACTGACGACGTTTAAAGATTAATATTGAATATAACATATTTATTTAACTTCTTCATGTAGGTACATCAAGTTTAGGTACAAAGGCGGGTTTATTGCCGTAAGGCAATTTTTTTCCAGACTACCCGAGCAACGTGAAGTTAATTTGGTACATTTAAAATAAAAAAAAATCGCAAAAAAGAAAAAAAAAAAACAAAGAGAAAAATAATAACACTGTTCATAGCAATGAGGAAAGGAAGGAAGGATCTGAAGGATGTAGAAGGAATATTTAGGAACTATTTGACAAATAAAGTTTATTTAGATTACTTTAAAATTTGTACAGATTGAGATGACGTCACCTCATCACTTAGGCCATTCCATAGTCTAGCTGATTGTACTTGAAAATAAGAGCTTAAAACTTCTTTAGTGTAATGGAGATAATAGTTAGTGTGGTACGTTCAGTGATTTGACAGGAAGAAAACTTAGTTATTTTTTTGAAATGTTGTCGTGAATGCGGGGGGGGGGGGGTTACAAATAATCTTATAAAGCAATGACAGTAGATGAATGTTATGACGATCTCGTATCATTGGCCAACGAAGTATATTTCTACAAGTGGCAATACTATCATATTTTTTGAGATCGTAAATGAACCGTATACAGTCATTCTGTAATCGTTCCAGTTTATTCAATAATTCTTCATTGGCATCCATATAACACACATTACCGAAATAAAGCAAGAGAAGAAATAAAGATTGAGGTAGTGTGATTTAACAATGTATATACTGTTTCGATTCTATATTCAGCGTTATCATATCGTCTGGTAAAGATAAATTAGTAAAAGAGTCAAAGATATCAGCAAGGAAAGCCATTGAACCACATGCCAAAAAAAAGTAATGACGAACATAATTTGATAAATATTTTAATAATTTAAATGTATTTTCCACACAGTGGAAGGTTACGATTTTGAAATTTAATTAATTTATTTTATAAAAATATAAACATATTTACAAAATAGATGCATAATACACATCAATATACAAAATAAAATTATAGGTAAAAAATAAAGTATAAAATTATACTCTATGATTTATTAATGTTTATAAATTAAAACAAAATTATAACATATAAATCAGATAACATCAATGAATGAAAAGTTGATTTTTTTAAATTAAAATGTTGGCGCCAATATATTGTGGCCGGCCCTGTTACCTTTTTGTACAAAATGAGGGCGATTGAAGCGATCTGTCTAATCATCGAAGCGCTCTTTCATAATCGGGATTAAATTGAATAACTGCATTTTAAATTATAAGGAAAAAGTAAAAGCACTCTAAAGGAACGGGCACACGGGCACTTCTGCTACATATATGTGATATAAGTAGGGTTGCCACACGTCCCGTTTATACAGGACAGTCACCGTATTTGACCAACGCGTCCCATTTTTCGATAAAATACGGAGATGCATAGATAATGTGAATATGAATTTTGGCGGCTTCAACAGAGGCGTAATATGTTTTCAAGACTGAACACGCTGAATTGGGCAGATATATTGAAATGTTTGAAGGTATCGGAGCTGAAAAGCGTTTCAAAGAACAAGATAGGATAAAGAAAAGACGAGAGGCTTTGTTGTGAAATAATTTTTGAGATTGAAAAGAGAGAGATATATCTATTGAAGATAAAATATGTACTGCACGAATTCTACACATCACCCTGTCAACAGCCACTGTCGGTGATGAATTGATAGTGGTCAAGGTATTCAAAGAACTTCCATATTTACACTGTGAGGACGGAAAAACTGGAGGAGTTTAATTTAGGTATATGCTGGTGTTAACAAAATACGTGCTTTGTCTTTCACTATGTAGGTGTGTATGCTTTGGTGCAGTTGAAACGCTTCGTATCGGCGTTGATGCGTTTTGGACATCGAAAGTGTCAAAATGTCACCTATTAGTTGTTATAAGTTATAGCAACCCTACATTATATAGCAAGTTAATCCTGCCCATACATACATCGTTTTTACTCTCCAATACTTTATGATTTCATATATTTTGTATCAATTTCTCAACGGATATCTTGTAGAGAATGCATACTGTGAGTTTCGTCATGATGTCTTTATGTGTATGGTGTACTATGAAAATTTGTGCCCTCTGTATACCCCGAAGTCAGATCAACTGTACATACCTAACTAACAAGTTTTTCGTGGATATCCATTACTCTTCCATGATTTCATCCGTCAAAACATTCAACATATAATTTTAAGTTCTAGAGTGTTTTTTTAAATTTTGTTTAAAGAATCTGTGCAAAAGAAATGTATTACATAAAAATGCATTCAGATACAGATGTATAACTGATTTTTAACCATTCATAAAGAAAAAAATATACCTATTTACTATGCAATGTAGAGGAAAGTATTGGTCATAATTCACTCGTTTTTCATATATAGGTACATTTGTATAAAAAAATAAATTTAATGTGACTTAATGTGATAGTGGAGATTATAACACTCATTTGTGGTTTTGTGAATATGCTGATGCGAACAAAAACGTGGTTTGTCTTTCACTAATTCATCATTGATGCATTTTGGGCACCGAAAAACTATCCGCATTGATTCGTAGAAGTTATGGTTACCCTAATTATAGGTATAGATTTCTAGCTGCTGTGCTGGTCCTGTCCCGTACAATAGACCTTTCAATCCAGATTCAATTATAGACGGACGCCATTTTGAAAATAGGTCTCGAGATAAATTTAAATGGCTGCACTACCAGTTTAAATTGGTTCAATAAATGATTGAGATTTAAATCAATCGTTTTTACATGGCAATATCGAATAGTTTTATGTAAGTAAGTAGATCCTACCTATGTACATGAAAACCATTTTCTTAAACAAAAAATTAAGTGAAAACTTTATTTTTTTAATTATTTTTTTGGCATTCCATCTGATATCGAGTGATATAGACATTTATCGGAAGTAAGACAAAAATTGAACACATAATATCCACTGCAATGTTTGGGAATATTACATATATTGTATAATTATCGTAAAACAACTTGAACCAGAGTTCCGGGTGCGCAGAGCGCTAATTTGTGTTTTGGCATTCCATCTGATATCGAGTGATATAGACATTTATCAGAAGTAAGACAAAAACTGAACACATAATATCCACTGCAATGTTTGGGAATATTACATATATTGTATAATTATCGTAAAACAACTTGAACCAGAGTTCCGGGTGCGCAGAGCGCTAATTTGTGTTTTGGCATTCCATCTGATATCGAGTGATATAGACATTTATCGGAAGTAAGACAAAAATTGAACACATAATACCCACTGCAATGTTTGGGAATATTACATATATTGTATAATTATCGTAAAACAACTTGAACCAGAGTTCCGGGTGCGCAGAGCGCTAATTTGTGTTTTGGCATTCCATCTGATATCGAGTGATATAGACATTTATCGGAAGTAAGACAAAAATTGAACACATAATATCCACTGCAATGTTTGGGAATATTACATATATTGTATAATTATCGTAAAACAACTTGAACCAGAGTTCCGGGTGCGCAGAGCGCTAATTTGTGTTTTGGCATTCCATCTGATATCGAGTGATATAGACATTTATCAGAAGTAAGACAAAAACTGAACACATAATATCCACTGCAATGTTTGGGAATATTACATATATTGTAAAATTATCGTAAAACAACTTGAACCAGAGTTCCGGGTGCGCAGAGCGCTAATTTGTGTTTTGGCATTCCATCTGATATCGAGTGATATAGACATTTATCGGAAGTAAGACAAAAATTGAACACATAATATCCACTGCAATGTTTGGGAATATTACATATATTGTATAATTATCGTAAAACAACTTGAACCAGAGTTCCGGGTGCGCAGAGCGCTAATTTGTGTTTTGGCATTCCATCTGATATCGAGTGATATAGACATTTATCGGAAGTAAGACAAAAATTGAACACATAATATCCACTGCAATGTTTGGGAATATTACATATATTGTATAATTATCGTAAAACAACTTGAACCAGAGTTCCGGGTGCGCAGAGCGCTAATTTGTGTTTTGGCATTCCATCTGATATCGAGTGATATAGACATTTATCAGAAGTAAGACAAAAACTGAACACATAATATCCACTGCAATGTTTGGGAATATTACATATATTGTATAATTATCGTAAAACAACTTGAACCAGAGTTCCGGGTGCGCAGAGCGCTAATTTGTGTTTTGGCATTCCATCTGATATCGAGTGATATAGACATTTATCGGAAGTAAGACAAAAATTGAACACATAATACCCACTGCAATGTTTGGGAATATTACATATATTGTATAATTATCTTAAAACAACTTGAACCAGAGTTCCTGGTGCGCAGAGCGCTAATTTGTGTTTTTTTGCTTGGTTGGTATATGTGCAAATCGCCCTCTCTACTGCGAAGTGGCTCAAGAAGTTTGACGAAAACTATAAAATAATAATTGTAAATTATTTGTTGCAAATATTTTAAAATTACAATAATTCTTACAATATTTTGTACAGTTTTACATTAAATACGTTATTGCAGCTCAGGGTGGTGATATAGTAAATTAAAACTTTGTATGTTCGTATATTTTGTTATGATATGATTAAATAAAATAACTAAATGCCATACCATACCATACCATCACGCCATTCCCCTATTTGGGGTAGGCAGAGAGAACCGGACGCCAGACTCCTCTCTCTTGACATACATTGCTCGCTTCATTCACGTCCATACATCGTCTCATACACGCTCTTCTATTATTCTTACTTCTAACATCACCATCTTTCAAAATCCCATTTATGTGATCGTGCCAACGTTTTCTTGGCCGACCTCTTTTTCGTTCCTCTTTTATCAGCCTTGTACACTTTTTTTGTCAGACGGTCATCACTCATTCTTTCTATGTGGCCGAACCACCTTAGGGAATTTATTTTCATCTTACTTACGATATTTCTTTCAATCATATATTCTTGTCTAATCCAACTGTCGATTCGTTCATGAGAATTCAATTATCTGAATGAATCTTTATGTGAGTTTTGTGTGTGTGTGTGTGTGTGTGTGTGTGTGTGTGTGTGTGTGTGTGTGTGTGTGTGTGTGTGTGTCTCTGTGTGTGTGTCCCCCCCCTTATAACTTTTGATCCGCTCAATTTACAGAGCCCAAATTTTCAGAATATATAGACAGTTATAGGCCTACAAAACTTTTATACTCAGAATTGTTAATTTTTGTTTCAGTCAGGGGTTATCAACTTTTGAATTTTTACTTTATTTTTATATATATCTCAGAAACCGTAAACGCTACAACGCTGAAAATTGGTATGAACATAGAAAAATATAAAATCTCAAATTAGTTTTATTTTAATTCCAGTGTTTCTCAAACATTTTTTATTAAGAAAAATATTTTTTTTATGATAAATTTGTGAGTTCAACTGCTTATATTTCAATTTTTTTTTGAATATCGAAAAAAGCCGAAACACCCTAACTAGATAATTTAATTTTCTATAAAAAATATTAACATTGTAGTAGTACATCTCAAATTTTTTTCACAATTTTTATAAAAATTGAATTTAGTGACGACATCGCTTCATACAATTTGTATGGAAGTCACCTATACACAATATCAAAGAGCACTTAATAGTTTGATACTTCATCTCCAAACATACAATATATAGCATCATGCTGTTTTCATATTCCGGGTAGGAAAAAAAGACTGACCTCCATACTATCCTATCTTGACTACCTAGGTACATGTGTTGTATAGAAAATCAAATATCATAAAATAATAAATAATTTGTATTTATAGGTTTATAGTTTGGTACTTATTTTTCAATTATACATACTATCGCTATCGACAGTTGGATCTCATGTGTTACATGCAACTAGTATCCTACTAAATGTAATTCAATATTTATGTTAATATGTTACCTTACAAATTGCATCAATTCAGGCGATTAGGAAAAATTAAAGAAGTCGATTTATAAATAATTTGTTTTGGTTTTTTATACGAACGGTTTCGAACCGACTAACTCTTTCTCAGGATTATATTGTAATTAATTTGTTATAGAGTTTCATCAAGAATTGTCTGCTAACAAGTCAATTCATGACTCGAATCGAATATGATAATATCCAATGAGTATAAAGAGTATGTGGTAAGATGGTTAAATATGATATAGTTTTCGCCAAATAACTTGAACTTTTAGCCGAGAAGGGGGGCGATTTGCACGTAAACCAACGAAGCAAAAAGACACAATTTTGCGCTCTGCGCAACCGAAAGGTCGTTCAAGATGTTTGGCGAAAATTATACCTACGGATAATTTATTATATATTAAGTATTGTCAGCAATCGAAAAAACTGAAGTAGTGGTTTATATATTTACACTAGGTTGGTACCTCGGACCACATTTATTGAGTATCTATAGTTTTTTTGTATTTTTAAGATTATAATTATTCATAATACGTTCATAAAAAGTCATAATTATTAATAATACGTCTAATTCAGTAACTTTTTAAGAACGTTCCGGCCAATATAGGTACGTTCCTATTCCATTTAGTCCAAGTTTATATTTTATAACGCTGAAATAAGACCGTAAATCTAAGATCTACAATTTTAGAACGTTCCTAATTTAGTTCCAATAGTTACTGAATATGGGGTAATGTCAGTATTGACTGAGTAATTCACAACAAATGAAAGTAAAAAATAAAATTTCAAATAATGCATTTGGAACATAGCAGCCGAATATTGCACAAAATGCTGAAAAAAAGTCGTTGTAATAATAGGTCGGCAAAACATTGCAAATATGAATGAAGCAGAATAGGGCGATAAGAATGGCGGCAGAGGGGTATGAAGTATGAAGGTGAGGTTGGTAGTGAATAACGGGCACCAACATCCGGTTGGCCGGCTGCCATGACAGATAAAAAGCGCGGGAGGAAGTGATAAGGTGGGATACTATTATAATTCGCAATGGTGCCTATTTAGTGGAACGTCAAGATATCAATTATAATAAATCTGTTTTTCGGGTTTATCTATGGTTTGGTACCTACATGGTAAAATGAATTCACAGGTAGGTGGTACCTATACATCCTCGCAATTAAATCATTAATACCTATTCAGAACCCTCATAGAAAGTAATATGTTAAAATCGATTGTGTTTTTGAATGTACCGCCGTGGCACAGTTGGTAAGACGTTTGGCTTTTGTGCGACCGACCTGGGTTTGATCCCCAGCAGAGGAGGAATGTATTTAAATTATTTTTTTATGCAAATATAGCTTTTTTGGGCTGGAAACACTGGTTAATTGGAAGAAATTGCCATATGGCAATAAACTCGCGACATGCGCAGGGTGCAAAGAAGTGTTTGTTTTTATTATTATCATCATAAATGTAGGTATGCAGGATATGTACGTATGTTTTGTACAAAATAGGTTAACTACTCCAACTCACTAACTCACTTACTCCAAGTGGATATGGTGGGGAGTAATGTATTTTTAAGTTTATTTTTTTATTGCAGATTATAAACTAGTATCATGCTGAGATTGTACTCTGAAAGTTACGTGGTATGTACGGCGTGTTTATTCTAATTTAACGATTATAGACTGAAGGTACTTATTCGATTCCTTTCAAATTTCGTGTAGGTATTTACCTACCTATATCTAATAAGATATTGAAGGATATCTAATCAGTATAGATAGTATGGAGGTCAGTCCTTTTTTCCTATCCAGAATATGAAAACAGCATGGTGGTATGGAGATTAAGTATCAAACTACTAAGTCTTCTTAGATATTGTGTATAGGCGACTGCCATACAAATTGTATGAAGCGATGTCGTCACTAAATTCAATTTTTATAAAAATTGTCAAAAATAATTTGAGATGTACTACTACAATGTTAATATTTTTATACAAAATTAAATTTTCTAGTTGGGGTGTTTCGGCTTTTTTCGATATTTTAAAATTTTTTGGAAATATAGGCAGTTAAACACATAAATTTATCAGAAAAAAACATGTTTTTCTTAATAATAAATGTTTGAGAAATTCTGGAATTTTTTTGAAAAAACAAATTTGTGATAAGATATATTTTTCTATATTCATACTAATTTTCAGCGTTCTAGCTTTTATGGTTTCTGAGATATATGGAAAAATAAAGTTAAAATTCAAAAGTTGATATCCCCTGACTGAAACAAAAATTCAAAATTCTGAGTATAAAATTTTTTTAGGCCTATAACTATTTATATATTCAGAAATTTTGGGCTCTGTAAATTGAGCGGATCAAAAGTTTTAAGGGACACATACACACACACACACACACACACACACACACACACACACACACACACACACACACACACACACACACACACACACACACACACACACAGACAGACACACGAAATGTTCTACTCCGAATTCTGAGTAAATCCGTATATAGAACATATGTATATGCTACGAAGCCTCTAAGTTGGTGTTTTTAACTTAAAGTTGAAAAAGCCGTGAAAAAAGTAGACCCTGCATCGTGTCCGGACAATTGACCGTAGCCGATTGACCGTGGACAATTTACCGTACGCCCTTTTTAACGTATGGACAATTTACCGTGAGGACAATTTATCGTGGGGACAATTTACCGTATGGACAGTTAACTGTCGGGAAAATTTACCGTACGGACAATTGACCGTGAGGACAATCTCGCGTATCCTGCTTGAAACATTGTGGATATGTTAAGAGAACAAAGTTCTCTTGAACAAATCAACAGTTGGATAAGCGATTATTATACGATTTCTATAGCTTAAAAGGTTATATCATGGTGACACGTCAAACATATATCCAAAAACAATATTTATTAAAAAAAATATAGTAGGTTACTATTATTTACTCTGAGAGTCAAATTAACTTTGAATAGTAGTTTTTTTATAAAATAAATCAGTTGGAATGTTTTTTTTTTAATAAAGTTGATTTCTCCTTTAAAAGCTTTTCCATCAAAACAGTTTTAAAAAAATGTTTACCTTCCTCTTCGTCGTTGGAATCTTGCAATAGCCATATTTCTTCATCGTCAAAGTGAGCGTCTCCTCCGCGGCCCAAACCTGGGAAGAAAGCGTGGGCCAATATCTGACCGCGACCGTCGAATGGAAAACTGTCATCGTGATAGCGTCTGAAAAAAGATAAAAAAAAATCAATTTTGCTATTATAGCTGAATTTTGCTAGATTTTCTCGAAGATATGGTTCAAATTTCAAATATAAATTAATAATATTGAGTATGTAAGTCGGTGTCACCAGGTGCAAAAGAACACGCTCAGGTGGGGTATAAGCGTGGAAGAGGACGTCTCCTGCAATTGCGGCGACATCCAGACTGACGAACACCTCCTCATCTGTCGAGACATGCCAGTGAGGTGCGATGCAGAAGACCTGATTATGGTCAATGACAATGCTGTTGCGGCTGCTGTATTCTGGAGCGGGGTGGCCCAGTGGAAAAGTCCTCGGAACCGTAAAGGAAGTAATTGTAATAGAGATAAATAATATATACCTACAAATAGTTTGTAATTTATGTTTCAGAAAATTTAAGTACCATCAACATACATACATACAGTTTAATGTATTTATGTAACATACAGTTTAATGAATTTAAGTAACATACAGTTTAATGTACCCGTTAGACGGACTAGGCATTCTGCATTACTATATCTTAATAAATGTAACTCAAATATTGATAGTAATGCTCCATTATATAGGTTTATAAATACCTATACAAAAATTGTAAATGAAACTGATGACCTGGACATTTTTCATCTGTCAAGATCAACATTTAAAAAAAATCCTTATGATAAGGTAGAGGTAGTTTACCAGAGTTGTGCTTTATTTCAAATAAATCCATTTCAAATGGAAATGCAAAATGCA
Organism: Molanna angustata; assembly: GCA_963576475.1. NCBI lineage: Eukaryota > Metazoa > Arthropoda > Insecta > Trichoptera > Molannidae > Molanna > Molanna angustata. Next base: position 16,366,490 of record OY754975.1, read on the forward strand.
AAATAGGTATTTTCCATTTTGCATTTTAAATGCTTTTTTATTTCACCCATTTCCATTTCCATTTCAAATGCTTTTCTCAATGCATTTTGCATTTCAAATGCATTTTTGCAACATTACTCTTCTTTGGTACCAAACCTAATTTTTTCATAGATTCATTTTATCTTGTGACCACATTAATCTTGTAATCTCCTTTTGAACTAATTAAATTCACGTGTTTTATTTTACTTATATGGTTAATTGGTGAAAGAAGAAATTGTAAAATTGATCCCATACCTACATGACGCGGGTGTGGAGGAAAATGTAAAATAAGTAACTGGTCATTCTTATTATTCACTCTTACCAACACTTAGCCGATATTACACAATTTTTTTTTAATTATTTTTTTTTCCTTATTGCAATATCCGTGAGCCAGAGAGATTTCAAGACCTATTTACACAGTGTCAGTAATAGGGTGCTTCTTATTTTTCGACTTTTAAAAAATAACTGCGTCACCCCCCCCCCCTATTCGCTTCTATTACCAAAAAAAGTATACCCGTATTTTTTATTATCATTTAAAATAATTTTTGTGGGTCGCAAACGAGCTGCAAAATTTTGAAAAATATATGATATTTTGTACCTATAGCTATCGTCTATGCAACAAGTTAAAATATTTAATTTTGACCCCAAAATGTGTTTAAATTATTGTAAGGACCTATTGTTTTGATGTCAGCATTGAAAAGTGTAGGATCTGATCCTTATGATTTTAAAATGATTTTTCAACCATTCGTCGTCAACTCGTGAAGCAAAGAAAAAATGTAGTAAAGTCATTGAAAAACGAATTCTATTAAAATATACCTCTCACCGTTCATTGAGATAGAGATCTAATAGAAAAAATCACAAAACATGAATCTGTGTAGGTACCGATTACCCATTTTAGAAAGAATCAATTTGTGGCTCTTAAAAAAACTCAAGAATTATGGAAACAAAGGAATTGAAAAATATCCTTGATCATTTGTGGCACCTATCAATCCAAAGAGCTTATCGCACTTGCATTTTTTGACGTAGAAATTTTTCCAGAAATGGAATCGTATCTGACTTTTGAAATAAGATGAAGACTACAGTGCTGGTAAAAATACATACATTGCGGGCCGTGAATGATATTGTAGAACAAGGAGTGGTATAATTTGATGAATACAATAAGTTAATCATCACTAAAGAACAATATCTTCTTCTAATCTTTAAACAACATAAGAAGTACCCTGATACCAAAAATTCTACCTTACTGTGTTCGATGCTTTGGTGTAAATGGTCCTACAGAGTTGAATGGATTTCCACATTGTCACCAAATGTCCACAGTGGAGAACTTTTTCTCAAGGACTAAAAAATAATTGTTTCATAGAGCAACATAACACTGAAATATTAGCATGAGTACTTGGAGTGCTTCTGATTCATTAATCGGTGCTATACGATTTTTTAAAGAATAATAATTATCATTATATCTACTCTAAAAAATAATTTTAGCAATATTTTTCATTTTCTCAATAAATTTGTAAGTTTCTAGGCAATATAAGCAATTTATATTTTTTCATAAATTGCTGAATTTTGATTACTGGTAGCAACCCCTAAACATGACGTGAAAAAATAAAATAAATATATATAAACAATTTTTTGTGTCTTAGAATCGAATAAAGGGGTGGACGCATAGAAATTTCAAGAAAAATTGTATAAATTTTTGACCAAATAAGAAGCACTCTAATATGTAAGAAACTATTATTTGTTTGGAGAATTAAAATTAGTCTGAACTTAAGAAAATTATTCCACAAGCTGTTCTACTTTATTTTTCATTATTAAATTACAAAACTGTTTAGTTCAATAATCATTTTAATACAAAACTGTTTGTTTCAACTTTTTCATTTCACCTGAGAAACCATTTAGCATTTTAAAAAGCATTTTGAAAATAGGTATTTTGCATTTTGCATTTGAAATGCTTTTTTAAAAACCATTTTGCATTTTGCATTTTCAAATGGAAAAGTTTCAACCCATTTCCATTTTGCATTTCAAATGGTTTTGGTACCCATTTTGCACATCTCTGTAGTTTACTCACATCTTTAAAAACCTCTTTTGTAACTTTATTTTGGTTTCTTTTTAATGTTCTTTTTTTACTTGTGCTACTCTTCATGCTCTTACACATAAACTCTATCTCGTGCACACACCACAAACACACATACACACTATCCTCCTCCCTATTTCCTCGTTACTCCATTTTCCCTTATTACTGTTGCAATAAGATCATATTTCATCTAGTGATTCTTCACAAAATATACAAGAAAATAATTTCTCTGGTATCTGTCAGATGATGTCGGAAATGGAAGAGAGGAAGGAGAAAGCTAAAAACATAATTATGTTTAATGTTCCTGAGAATGACTCTACATCCCGTGGTGACTCTTTGGTCAATCAAAGATGTTGAGTGTGTCAAGGAATTATTTAAAGACGTCGCAGAGGTGAACATGTCCGATGCCAGGGTTTATCGAATTGGTCCAAAGAATCAGGGTAAAACACGTCCAATTAAAATTGAGTTTACTACTGAATCTCAAGCCAAAAAAATCTGTTTTCTAAAATAAAATAAAATTAAATAATGGTATGTATAAAGATAAAACATGATTTAACATTCAGACAGCGTAAACAGCTTGCAGATTTAAAAAAGGAACTCCAATTGCGTGTAAGTGAAGGTGAAACAAACATTACAATAAAATACATAAATAATTCACCTAAAATTGTGAACAATTTACCAAAAAACGTAACAAACAGAATCAACTAACAATTTACTATATGAATGTCAGAGGAATGAGAACAAAATTGCATACTTTCATCACGTCATCACCTTGCCTACCTCATGATTGCATCATACTGAGTGAAACATGGTTAGATTAAAAAATTTCTACTGCTGAACTGGGTCTTTCTGACTTCAACGTGCACCGTATGGACAGAGAAGATACTGGAAGTAGAAGATCTAGAGGTGGTGGTGTTTTAATGGCTTTCCGTAAAAATGTTGTTTCTAGAAAACTTTCAGTAAAGAACAAGGATATTGAACAGTTATTTGTTTTAGTGAATAATAATGCTTGTAAAATTCTAATTGGTTGTGTATATATTCCCCATTCATCCGTGGTGGATACATATAAGAAGAACTGTGAGGATGTCGAAATACATAAATCTAAATATCCCAATGCTTATAAGTAATTTTATGCGATGACTACAATCTACCGAATTTAAAGTGGACAAACAATGGACTGGTATCTGAAAATAATGTGCTATCATTGCAAGAAAGAGAAATAACGGACTTATGTAAATTTTTAATTTATATAAAAAAAAAACATATAAAATATTTGTAATGAAAAAAATTTGTGTTATCGAATGATCAATCCACTAAAGTATCTGAAGTTATTGAAATTCTACTTCCCGTTGACGTTCATCATCCGATATAAAAAATATATATGAATAGAGACCCTGTAAGAATTTTTTACAAAGCAGACTATAAAGTAATTTGTAATTCTCTTTTTGATATCGACTGGTCTTTTTTGAACACTAATAACATTGATGAAAACTTATGTAATTTTATTTATTTATTTATTTATTTAAACACTTTATTGTACATTACTTAATAGCTAGTACAAATGGCGGACTTATTGCCTAATGGCAATTTCTTCCAGACAACCATCTGTGACAGTTATGAGACAAAATGGTACATGTACAAAAAAAGAAAATATATATAAAACCATAAACATATTACATTTAAACACAATAAAGTAAGAAGAATATAAATATGTACATCAATGAAAATTAAACAAATCATAGATAAGACCTGTTACAACACTATGGGAGGGAAGGGAAAAAAGGAGAGGAGATATGACTAACTACAAGAATAGGGAAATAAATGGGAAGTATGTAGGTTAAGAAATGGAAAGTAAGAGCGCGCGTTTTAATCTAGTTTTGAAGGTTCCTAACGTTGGTGCAGTTCTAATGTCAAGGGCCAAGTTGTTCCATAACCGGGCAGCATGGACAGTAAATGATGATGAATAGAAAGCCGTGGCATGTGATGGGATGGCGAGGGTTCTCTCTTCTCTAGATCGAAGCGGGAGTCCATGAGAGGCCAGAGGTTGATTTTTACCATATTCTTAGTTCAGTTATTGAAGGCTATGTTCCTTTAACTTCTCCTAAAACATCTAGTTTCCCCATATGGTGGATGGCAGAGCGGTTAGCGCGCTGGGTTAGTAATCCAGTGGTCGCGAGTTCGAATCCTGCCTCGACCGATCTCGTTCACCTATAGGACAAGCATTTATGCTTAGTTTAGGGAACGTAGGAAGATGTATATGTACTTGTTTAACAAGGACATATTCATTTTTTATATTAAAAAAAATAAAAAAAAAATATGGTATTCTCGCGATCTTAAACAACTTACATTTCAAAAAAAGGCTGCTCATAGGACATATAAAGAAACTAAAGTACATACCTTCTGACTATATGATATTTAACAAATTGCGTAAAAAATGTTCAATTATATCTTATACTTGTTACAAAAAATATGTCAGAGAAATTGAAGAATCGATTAACTGAGACCCTAAATATTTCTTATCCTATGCGAAATCTAAGAAAAAATCCAGTAATTCCTTACCAAGCACTATGTATTATGATAATGAAATTGCTTCTACATTAAAGGATATAGTTAATCTTTTTGCGAAATATTTCAAGTCGGTATAATATATGATGATAATATTCCTGAAAACTCTATTCCAGATTTTGAATCATGCATCGATTTGTAAATCACACAAATACGCCTTGAAATTAAAAATATTGTAGCTGAAATTAGAAATTTAAAAGCATCATGACATGTAGTCAAGGACCAGATAAAATTCCTTCTTTGTTTGTGAAAAAATGTATGTACCCATTATCCTACCCTCTTTATTTGCTATTAAATATGTCGATTTCAAAAGGATATTTTCCTGAAAAGTGGAAAACCAGTTACCTTACACCTATTCCTAAAAAAGGCGAATTGAACGATGTGCGTAATTATAGAGCTATATGCATTCAATCTTGTCTGCCGAAATTAATTGAAAAGCTTATTTTAGGGAAAATTAGCAACAACATCCAACGGTAATATCTACAAGGCAACATGGCTTTGTTTCCAAAAGGTCGACGTTAAGTAACTTATTGGTTTATGAAAATTTTATTTCTTCTGCTCTTGCCAGTAAAATTCAAGTTGACTCAATTTATATTGATTTTAGTAAGGCCTTCGACAAAGTATGTCATAGTATATTATTCAAAAAAATATTTGGTATGGGAATGAGAGGCAGGATTTTTCTATGGATTAAAAGTTATTTGTCTGGCAGAATGTTATTTGTAAGGATTCTACATCTGATTATTTCCACGCATCCAGTGGTGTTCTGCAAGGATCACACATGGGCCTAGTACTTTTTATTTTATTCATCAATGATATCATTGATTCGTTTAATGATGTGGAAGTGCTGATTTTTGCCGATGACATGAAAATCTTTCGAATTATTAAACGTATTGATGACTGTATCTTACTTCAATTTGCTTTGGACAAACTGTATAATTGGTGTTGTAAAAATAAATTGCACCTTAATATAAGTAAATGTCAGTTTATCAGCTTTTATAAAATAAAAAATCCTATTGTTTTTCAATATTCCATAAATTCAATCCAATTAAATAATATTACTGAAATAATGGATCTTGGTGTAACATTTGATGCATCTCTTTCTTTCATAAGCCACATCAATAATATATGTAATAAGGCGATGCGGATGTTGGGTTTCGTTCTTCGCATTTCTTATTACTATTATTATACTTTTAAAATTTTATACACATCTTTAGTAAGAAGTGTGGTCGAGTATTATTCGACTGTTTGGCCGCCTTATTACAGAACTCATTCCGACGCAATAGAAAGAGTCCAAAATAAGTTTTTGAGGTACATTCATTTTAAAATGGGCTTTCAGCGAGAAAATTTGAATTACGTATTTATTTTGAAATATCTCAATTTATTAAAGTGACAGAAGAACAAAATTTGACATTATGAATCTTCTAAAAATATTAATTAATGAAATTGACTGCCCTGAGTTGTCCAACTGTCGATTCGTTCATGAGAATTCAATTCTCTTAATGAATCGACATTATTAAGCCAAGGTGCGTGTACGAAGGAAAATTTTGTATGGTGTAGTGAACTTTTTGCATTCTAATAACAACAACTAGAGGCCTCGCAGCATATATGTTCCCATACATGGATTTACTCAGAATTCGGAGTAGAACATTTTATGTGAGTTTTGTGTGTGTGTCTGTGTGTGTGTGTGTGTGTGTGTGTGTGTGTGTGTGGTGTGTGTGTGGTGTGTGTGTGGTGTGTGTGTGTGGTGTGTGTGTAGTGTGTGTGGGTGTGTCCCCCCCCCCCCTTATAACTTTTGATCCGCTCAATTTACTGAGCCCAAATTTTCAGAATATATAAATAGTTATAGGCCTACAAAACTTTTATACTCAGAATTGTGAATTTTTGTTTCAGTCAGGGGTTATCAACTTTTGAAATTTTGGTTTATTTTTCCATATATCTCAGAAACCATAAAAGCTAGAACGCTGAAAATTGGTATAAATATAGACAAATACAAAATCTCAAATAATTTTTTTTTTAAAATTCCAGGGTTTCTCAAACATTTTTTATTAAGAAAAATATTTTTTTTATGATAAATTTATGAGTTTAACTGCCTATATTTCCAAACTTTTTAAAAATATCGAAAAAGCCGAAACACCCTAACTAGATAATTTAATTTTCTATAAAAAATATTAACATTGTATTTGTACATCTCAAATTTTTTTTAACAATTTTTATAAAAATTGAATTTAGTGACGACATCGCTTCATACAATTTGTATGGTAGTCGCCTATACACAATATGTAAGAAGTCTTAATAGTTTGATACTTAAATCTCCAAACATACATACATACCATCATGCTGTTTTCATATTCTGAGTAGAAAAAAGGACTGACCTCCATTCTGTCCTATCTTGACATACATACCTACATGTATTGTATAGAAAATAAAATATCCTAAAATTTTCAATAATTTGGATTTATGGGTTTATAGTTTGATTTTTATTCTTCAACTATACAAACTATTGCTATCGACAGTTGGATCTCATGTGTTACAAGCAACTAGTTACAACTAGTTAATATTCATGTACCTGGTAGAAGTACCAGAGCACCGAGTGTTTATTGCGACAGTTATCTTACACACGTACAGCAAAATTCGGCGCTCGTTCGCATGCAACGTCTAAGTAACGAGTATTCCGCAAGTATAGACTTTTTTAATGTTGGTATTGGCTTTTGTAAGAGGGAGATACAGAGAATCCTTTTTACAAACATGTAACTTTTTTAATTCTTTGCTTTCATTATATTATTTTTTATGTTTTTTCTATTTTTTGTCAGTGCTGTATTTTCATTGTGTAATTATTTTAAGGGGGGGACTGCTGCCAACGTACCTATTTTTTAAATTTGAATTTGCGTCATTACTACAAAACGAATCATTTTGAAAAAAAATAACCTAGTTAGTTTGGATATTAATAAATAAAAATTCTAGATTGCAAACCCCTCCCAACGCTACGTAGTATGCTTCTTCGGAAGAGTAAAATGGACCCAAACCCTAATAGCTGGCGTCCCCTACGTGGACATGTTAAAAAAAATAGAAAATAAAAAAAAAATCTTTAATTTTTTAATTATGTTCTGTATATATTCTTGTAGGAAAATAATAAACATACCCCAATTTTTGACATTTATCTAAAATTTCTAAAAAACTATAAGGTATAGAGCATTATATTTTTTAATAAATTAAGAAAGATCAAAATATTTGGAAAAATACGATGTAACGTTGCATTAATGCATCAGGTTAAGTTAATAAACCAAAAAATCTTATATTTCGCAATGGCGCTGAATGGAAAATAAATGTTTTTTAGGTTTATTTTCTAAACCTGAAGCATTAATGCAACGTCACATCGTATTTTTCTAGATATTTTTGTCATCTTTAATTTAAAAAAAAATATGTTGAACTACGCCTTATATTTTATTAAAAATATAAGATAAACGTTGAAAATCGGGGTATGCCATTATTTTTATACAAGAATTTATACAGAACATTATCAAAAATTAAAGATACATTTTTCTTTATGAATACCCAAACTATCAAAATTATTTTTTTTCAAAACGATTTGATAAGAAATAATGATGGTATATCAAATTGAAAAATAGGTACGTTGGCAGCAGTCCCCCCTTTAATACTATATTTTTAACTTGTTATGTTTTGCTGTTTTGTCGGAGAATTTTATTTATTATATATAAAAAAGAGGTTTTTTTTAATTTATTGTTTTTTAAATTTTGTATTTAGAGTATTTTTTTCTCTTTATTATTAATTTTAACTTGCGTATGTTTTTTATTTTTTGTTTTTATTATTTTATTTTGTTGTTTTTTATTATTATGGCAATGCACATGTATGTATATTTTTTTGGTAAACACATTTTTGTAAATGCTCTAATGAGCCTAGAATTTAATAAGAAAATAAATATGACAATTTTCACAATATGACACTCAAAGGTGAGTCTAGATAGGTAGGTACTCGTTTTAGATATTTAATTATTAAATATATTATTGTTTTTTATGTGATGTAGTACGTGTATTCACCTTTTACAAAAAAATTAAAAATATTTTTTTTATGTCAGAACTTATGTCTTCAAGATCAATTGGTAAATATTTTTTATACAATCTTATTTAACTTCACCTGTCCGTTTGTACAGGAATTTGGCAATTGACTTTTGACTAATTTTCCGACCTGTTACAGCTCTGAAACGTTCAGCATTTGTGTATGACCGATGACAATGGATGTTTCCAACTTGATTCATTTGATATTTTGATGCAATTGAACATATTTGTTTTTCATACAAACTTACTATACCTAATTGTTTTAGTACCATTACTTACTTACATTCCGTGTCCGGAACACCATCAAATTAGAAAACTCCAGTGCTAAACTCCATCAAAACTCCATCAAATTAGTACCATTTATATCGTTTCACAATACATTATTTATGTTCTGTATTTGAATTTGTTTGCTACATAAAACAACTGCGATTGACATTGGCAGTATGAATGTAAACGATCTACGGACTGACGTGAAATATTTAATTTTTCATTTATATGTGAAGAAAACTTTGAAAAGTGTGCGTTTATATTTTTTGTTTTACTTGCAACTTATAGAAATCATTTTTTTCCTACGAGTGAATTATTTTTATTTTATTTATTTATTTTTATTTGTTTGCAAATTCACAGAATGTATTACATAACATTATTCACATAATCTTTAAAATATAAATACATTCCAATTATGAATTTACTCGTGAAATATTACAAATTTAAATGCTTGGTAGAAAAAAAGTATTAAGAAATAAAATAAATTAAACTATGCTGACAAAGAAAGTAACAATAACAATAAATTAATTTACAATAATGTGAACGAGAAGAAATAAATACATTAATAATATAGAGAACAAATCTTAACACATTGAGTAATAAAATCGGTAGAAAAATCAATAGAAAAATCAAGATGCACAATCTCTCAAGACTTAGGTACGTCATGAATTTTATCAAATATCAAAAATAAACTAAAGAGAAAAAAAAATCTATGTTGAGGTGAAGTTAAAATAAATTTCAGGAAATATCATTGCCTGAACTGAGGATCTGTTTGATTTTACTTAGATATGGTTCGTATTTAATGTGAAAAACGTCAATATTATTAAATGTGTCCTGTTTAAAACAGAGTCTTTCACGTATGTTGTGTTAATATTTTTTATATGAAATGTGTTTGTTGAGCGGGTGGATCGCGATGGAACGTGTAAGGCGATCGAAGAAGAATGTAAGGTGAGTCTATTTTGTTGTGTAATATATTATGAAGCAACGACATATCGGAGATAATTCTTCTGTTCTCTAAACTTTCCATTTTAAACAGGAGTAGTGACTCTAGTTATGTTCGCGATCTATAATTGAGGTATTTTATGAAATTCCGTTGAACCCTTTCGATACGGTTTTTATGTATTTTGAAAACTGAAGACCATATAGGGGAAGCAAATTCCAACACACTACGTACATATGCGTAATAAAGACATTTTATAGTATCAATACTTGAAAATGATTTTGATAGTCTCATAATAAAACCTAGGTTTTTGATTGCCTTATCGACGATCTTGGATATATGGTCATTATATGTGAGTTGTCTATCTAATGTTATGCCTAGGTCTCGTATAGTGTCTGATGTTGGAATATGTTTATTATCTATCGTATAGTTGAAATATATTGGGTTTTGGTTGCCTTATCGACGATCTTGGATATATGGTCATTATATGTGAGTTGTCTATCTAATGTTATGCTTAGGTCTCGTATAGTGTCTGATGTTGGAATATGTTTATTATCTATCGTATAGTTGAAATATATTGGGTTTTGGTTGCCTTATCGACGATCTTGGATATATGGTCATTATATGTGAGTTGTCTATCTAATGTTATGCCTAGGTCTCGTATAGTGTCTGATGTTGGAATATGTTTATTATCTATCGTATAGTTGAAATATATTGGGTTTTGGTTGCCTTATCGACGATCTTGGACATTATATGTGAGTTGTCTATCTAATGTTATGCCTAGGTCTCGTATAGTGTCTGATGTTGGAATATGTTTATTATCTATCGTATAGTTGAAATATATTGGGTTTTGGTTGCCTTATCGACGATCTTGGATATATGGTCATTATATGTGAGTTGTCTATCTAATGTTATGCCTAGGTCTCGTATAGTGTCTGATGTTGGAATATGTTTATTATCTATCGTATAGTTTAAATATATTGGGTTTTGGTTGCCTTATCGACGATCTTGGATATATGGTCATTATATGTGAGTTGTCTATCTAATGTTATGCCTAGGTCTCGTATAGTGCTGATGTTGGAATATGTTTATTATCTATCGTGTAGTTGAAATATATTGTGTTTTTGTTTCTCGTAAACGAAATTTGTGTGCATTTAGAAGTATTTAAAATAAGTTTATTTGTCACGCAGTAGTCATGTAGTCTATTTAGGTCATGCTCTAAGAGTCTACACATACTGATATTTTCGATTGTTAGGAATATTTTCATGTCATCGGCATATAAAAGAAAGTAAGCATGCAGGAAACAGTGTACAATATCAAAAATGTATAAGTTGAAGAGGAGTGGCCCCAGATGGGAGCCTTGAGGTACCCCAGAAGGTGTTTCTATAAAATTAGAACGGAAACCTCCCACCGCCACCGCCTCGTCTGCTTATATATGAAGTGAACCATAGAAATAGATCTCCGCTAATACCAATATGGTTAAGTTTCTTAAGAAATATCTGATGGTCGACTCGATCGTAGGCTTTGGAATAGTCCATATAAACTACGTCGACTTGCTTTCTTTTATCCATTTGACTAGATAGAAAATCTACAAAATAAGTTAAGTTACTACTGATCGTTTTCGCATAAAACCGTGCTGAAATTCTGTTATTCTGTTACAACCGTATTACCGTATTACCGGTTGTATTTGATACAACCGGTTTCGAAACAACCCCGTCTTCGTCAGGATGAATGACAACTGACTAAACAACAATCTGTGGTAATGAACCTTTGCTTTTAGCAGAAATGATATGCATAGAAACCTGCCTTGAGAACTAAAATCTTAACACATAATATTTTCAATATTTTCCGGAGGCGGAGGAGAAGATAATGTTGTATATATATTTTTTCTATACACCAAATAAACATCCCGTATAAATAATATTTTATCACAAACAAAATAATATAGTTATCACCCATTATAATGTATGTATGTAGATACCTATGCATGTATGTATCTGTTGAGGTTTTTTATGGTCACATGACACCGCGGGCAGCTTGTTAGCGCTCCCGTGTCACATTACACTGCCAGGGTAGTGGAACCCATCAACACCCGCCCACCAGGGGCGACCCTTCCTACCCATGCTGTGTCCTCTACATATTTATTTCCTTCACTTTTATTAACATATTTCCTTATCATTTATTTTTTATTTCCACTAAATATAACCGTTCCAGTGGCGGACCTATTTTTTACAATCTTATACATTATAATTAAATTTCCTTAAACCACGAATGAGCTATGTTATTCTCAATTAACTTCGCTTTAAATCTGCTTAGAAATTTTCATGGCATTTTCAATAAGGCTGTTGACTTTTAGTTTCATTTTATTGCTAACCGAGAAATTATAAATAATTTTAATAAATAAATACAAATGCTTTTGTGTAATGCAATGAAATATTGATCGTTGATACTTAAAAATTGTCATTCCTAGAGATAAAAATTACAACTAGGTACTTGTTAGTAAAATATTTGTCAATGTTGAGAAGACGTTTGTGCGAAGGTGATAAGATAATCCAAATTACCTGTTTAGTCAAGATAGTAAGTTGTAGTCTGTAGACAGAGAATCCTACATAGCTTTTACCACGTCCTATATTAGGCATCCCAAGTTTTATTGCGATTCGCGAGGCGTACATCCGCTTTCCGCCGCAAATAGTTTAAGGAAATGGCGCTTTTCCGAACGATCGCTTGTAAATTGCTCGTAAGTTCGATGATAATAATTCTAAACCGATAACGACCTGATCGTAAAGCTAGCGACATCAATTGCCGACCAATGGTCGCGTAGTCTTCCTACAACATCGCTGGTAGTGCGGATTATGAGAGATTTCTCAATACAACACGACTGAACTAATCTTAGTGTCGCCAATGATATTTTGAAGGATGCGATACCTAGTAGAAAGGGTAATAAGTATTAGTATAAAACAAGAATTGTCTACGTGTAAACGGTGTGTCATTTTCACCCGAATGGCGCTGTTTTGTTCGATCTTAATTTATTTGTCCCGTTTGCGTGTGTCGGGGGTTTTGAGGGTCGATCAGTATTCTGACGGCGTTTGAGGCATCCGTTAGGGCGCGACCGGCTTATGTCTCGGGACTTACAGAGCGACCCTCCTTCTGCGAAACACTAAAAACCTCCACACTCGCTGACTAGGTACGGAGCAAAATTTACGGGGAAAATGGAGAGAACGAGTCGAACGGTGCAAAAAGTTAGACGCGATCGCATTAAAAACCGTATTGACGGATAAACTTTTTGATTTATGTTCGGCGAGTGATCCTGCAATTTGAAACGCTCATGTAGCATTAAGGGGCTGCCACAAGAAATTGAACCTACGCTCGTTTCATTGAAGTCAATTCGACAAAGACATGGCACTTACGATCAAAATGAGGTTAGTTTGGATCGCGTCACTGAAGTCCCGTTGAATTTCGTGTTGATCTTTTTACTCGGTGTCTAGTTTGCTATTTTCTAATTCGCTTGCAGAAATAGTCTCTGACGCATGAGTATTTATTACCAAGTAAGAGATGTGATGAAGGGAAATAAAGATTAATGAAATATCTTAACTTTTCACGCCTTTTGGTGTTTTATATGCTTTTCCAGCAGGGAACAATATGAGATTACGTTTATACAATATAAAATAGCACTTATGTAATATACTTACCTAAGGTATACCAACAGTAATACAGTATTTAGCTACCTTCAACCAGACCATTTCCAATTTAATGTTATGGTTTGGCCAAAGAAACATTCTTTTAGTCACGTCTCATACAACGCACTTAAAAACAATATCACACACCTAAGCAGTACCTATAATAATAATTGTTTATTTACTTTTTTTTTTTTTTTTAAAACAAATTACATTGGAACAATATTGAATGTATACAAAGAAAAAATAATAATATGTACAATATATATATGAATAAGTATATAATACATGAATTAAACCATTTTTGTGGTAGGTATATAGGGTGTGTTCCACTTTTTACCTTTGTCTGCCTAACTAGGAATAATTCCCGTTTTAAGGCAGCCAATTTATTTTTTGTTTATTTTATAGTTTTCTTCCGAAACAAATATATGTTCTGAATGATGAAAACATTATTAAACAATATATCTAAATGCTGCACCCTTTAATAAAAAACAAAAAAATATTTTACTTAAGAAACAGATTGACCAAAGTATCTAGTAGATTAAGTCAGATAGTATAGATTTGAAACATAATAATAGTAATAATAGTAAAAATAAAAAAAATATTAAATGATTTTTTTTTTTTTTTTTCATGGAACAAACTACAAATCACATCAACTGGAAAAGCACTTATTTACACAAAAAAAAAAAAAAAAATATATATCAAGATATACAAAGTAAAGTGTATGAAACATTTAAACATATATATACGTTAAGTTTAGTTCTGATTGTTTTCTTCCAATGTTTATAAGCCAGTTTTTTATATATTTTTTTAGGAGAGGTATACTCATACTTTTACAATCACTAGGTAGGGAGTTATATATTCTTGGACCCAGGAAAGTATAATGGTTTTGTCCAAAAGTCTTGTAGGTTTTTTTTATATATAGTAGACCTCTGTTACTAGACCTTGTTTCGTATACATTATTTTGTGTTGTAAACATAGTATTATAATAGATATGCACATAAAGAATTATTTTTTGAATGTATACTTGTCTCACATCTAAAACACCAAATTCCTTAAATAGGTCATCACTTGGATATCTGTAAGGTTTATTTAAAATGACTCTCAAAATTGATTTTTGTGCTTTTTCTAAGGGATCCAGAATAGATTTGTAAGTTCCTCCCCACCCAATTATACCATATCCTAAGACTGAATTGCAAAGTGCATAATATAATTGTTTAACCTGAGTGACGTTAAGAATGGATCGAACCGATAAAAATATAAATATTAATTTCCTGATTCTATTTGATAAGCATTCTATATGTGAATCCCATTTCAAAAAGTTATCAACAATTATTCCAAGATATTTAATTTTTTCAACTGGTTCTAGGTTAACTGTGCTTACAGTGATATCTGAATTTATTGTTTTGATTTTTATATTCATATTTATCTTAGGTTGTCCTGCATTCGTTGCACTAAATCTTAAGTATTTCGTTTTTTCAGCGTTGAGAGTTAAAAGATTATTGTCTAACCAACTTTTTACCAGATTAATTCCACTTTCCGCCTCTTTGTGAACTTCAATCCAACTATTTCCACTGAAAATTAAAACAGTATCATCGGCGAATGTTATGATATTCCCATTTATTTTTTTAGCACATAGTTCGTTAATGTAAATTATAAATAGCAAAGGACCTAGGGTGCTACCCTGTGGTACTCCATACTTGATATCATAACATTCGCTAATTTCGTTTCCTATCTTGACTTGCTGTTTACGATCTTTTAGGAAATTTTCTAGCCACACAAGAAGATTTCCTTCAATACCTTTATTTTTTAATCTTTTAACAAGAATCTTATGGGAGATGGTGTCGAAGGCCTTTGCTAAGTCTAAAAATACTCCTATGCATTTTTTTCCACTATCTACGTAAGAAGTTATCAGTTGGGTGAGTTTAGAAATAGCGCATTCAGTTCCGAATCCTTTTCGAAAACCATATTGATTATTTGATAACAGGTTATTTGATTCTAAATATTTACTTATGCGGTTCTTTGCTACTTTTTCGATAATTTTAGATATTGTATTGAGGAGTGATATAGGTCTGTAGTTTTTAATGTGGTCTTTATTGCCTCCTTTGAAAATAGGGATTACAATAGCTGTTTTCAGATGTGCGGGGAAAATTCCAGTTTGAAAGCTCAAATTAAATATATAGGTGAGTGGCAGAGCAATAAATTCTTTTATTCTTTTTAGAAGTATTGTTCCAATCTTGTCAGTACCTACGGAGTAAGATAGCTTTAAATTTTTAATTTCGTTTATTACCTCTTCTGTGGTGGTTGATATATATTTTAATTTTGTTGTTATTTTTGTGGTTTCTATATTATTTGATAAAATAGTTTCTGTTGTTTTTAATCCATTTAATATATCCGTTGCTAAATTTGATCCAGTGGACACAAAACATTCGTTTGCATAGTTCGCCATTTGTTTTTCGTTCATGAAGTCTTGTCCTTCCGTATTTTTTAAATTATCTACATAAGAAATATTCTTTTTTTGAGTATTCGACATTTTTCTTATTGTCTGGTACAATTTTTTTGCAGTACAAGAAGGATCATTAATTATATTTTTATAATAATTTTGTTTACACATTTTAATTATATTTTTGCAGATATTTCTATAAAATTTATATCTGTTTTGTAAACAAATATTATTTTTATCTTGAGTACTTTTTTTATGTAATTGATTACGTTTGTGGATGCAATTTATAACTCCTTGAGTTATCCATGGTGTTAATTTAATTGTTTTGTTGGTTATCTTTTTATTGATACTGCATTTATCTATATATAAATTTAACTTTGTAATAAATACTTCCATAGCTGAGTCAGTATTTTTTTCTCTGAGAACGTCTAGCCATGTTTCTTTAGAAATATCCTCAACAATCTTATTGTAATTTATTTCTATTAAATTTTTTCCATCTTTGCTGTTTATTTTTGGATGATTTTTTTGGTTAATGCATATTACTGTTGAAAAATGATCTGTTATATTAGTATTTATAATGAATGATTTGTATTCATTTAAATTTTTTATGTTAATATGATCAACGCAAGATTTACTATTTCCTTGTGCTCGAGTGTAATTATTTATAGAAGGATAAAAATTATTTTCTGAGAGGAAATTTAAATAATCGTTTGCTTGTCTATGTTTTTCATGCATAATATTGATGTTTAAGTCTCCAATTATTAATTGAGATTTAAATTTTTTTATTTTAGAGATATTTGTTTGTAGTTCATCTAAAAAGTTGTCAATATTTTGTATACTGGGTGATCTATAGATTGCTAAAATACACAAGTTTTTATTTATAATTATTTTGAAACAGTTAGAGAAGTTCATTTTTATTTCCTCCATGTTCACATCCGTTCCTTCCTTTACATATACTACTAGACCACTATTTTGATTGAAGAAATTCGTAGAGTGTACTTCCTGGTAGTTATTAATTTGTTTACTTGTATAGATATTCGAAATCCAACATTCACTCAATATCACAACATCGAACATAAAATCCAGACCATTTAGGAAAATCACAAATTCATCGAAATTCTGGGTAATGCTCCGTATATTTTGGTGTATTATTTTTAATCTATACTTCGACAAATCGTAGTTCCCTATAAGCCTTGGATCGTCTATAGTACAAGCTTGTTGATTATGTTCGATTTCCAACTCTTGTAAATACTGCAGATTCGCGCCTTTAATTTAATATTTATCTATGAATTTATAACTATGTATCAAATATATTTGATGTATGGGTACATAAATATCTTCAAATAGTCCGAACAACATACAAAAACACAGCAAAAAATACATCCACGCATTCCGATGTAGCTGATCACTACCATTCGGTCGGAGCCTTCCACTTTCATTGCAAACCAGCTTTACATTTCTGAGACAAAATAAAAAAGGTGACATCAATTGATCAACACAAATTGATCAACTTTGTGAGGTGCAAAGAAGCATTTAGAATTGAAAAAAAGATTAACATGCATGTTTGACGGTCAACGTCATTGATATAGTATTGGTTCAAGTGTGTTGGACAAAGCGGAGATCGCAAGCAATTATTGTTAAATGAATCACAATATTTTGATATTTTTAGAAATAAAAAACATAATATATCTTCCCTGTCAAAAACAATTGTTTTGTCTTCTCGGCAGCAAGAAGTATAAATAAAATTCGCAGTGAAATTAAATAAAAGAAATAATAAGCACTGACAGTAAATACATACAATAAAAAATAGTAAAAAATACAATAAAAGAAAAACGAAAACTCTGCTAGCAGCAGTGCCAGCAAGATGCATACAATAAGAAATATGAAAAAAAAACAATATGAAAAAAGGAAAGAAGTAAGAACAGCTTAATTGTCTCGTGGTGGGGAACTTGTTGACACTATCTTGTTTTCCACATCCTTCTGACTTCGGATGTGAATTACTCTCGCCTTTTCTCTCTCTCTTACAAAAATCCGGCCGTGCTTGATCCAGACATAGCGAAAATTAGATTTTTTAGCCATTATTCTTGTATTTTTATAGATAATTTTATTTTCTACGGTTAGATGATCATTGAAGTAGAGGTCAGATTCATATTCCTTTAGTAAATTTCTCTTTGACTTTAACATCCTTAAAAACTCCTCCTTCCTCCGTTGTGAAGTCATACTGATTATGACAGTTGAAGGTTTGCCATCCCTGCGGAATGAAGAACGCTTTATATAATCTACATCGCCATCCCCGAGATCGAAGCCAATCTTATCCGCAATTTTTTTAATATGTAAGTATAAGTTTTCATCCGGCTTTGTCTGTAGACCAAACAACTCAATGTTCTTTGATAGAGCCTCCTGATGCAGTACATTGTTCCTTTCCCTGTACTCTGCAACTGCCATTTTCAAGGTATTAATTTCACAAACATAAGCTTCGCTGCCCCTCACTGTCTCCTCAAGCTGTGAAACTCTTTGTTTTAGTTGAGAATTTTCATCAGACAAATAATTCAGTGTTGCTTTAATCTCCTCCATAGAAGTTGTCATCTCCCTCCTCAGTGCACCCAGCTCTACTGAAAGCATTTTCTGAATTTTTTGTGATATATCATCAGATATTTTTTTAGACAAGGCTTCCATATCTGGTGTCTCAAACGCATTCCTAATTTTTAAGGGTAAAGTTTTCTTATTTGAGTCACTTTCATCCAGTGGAACCGAAATAATATGTTCCTTGACTGGTGTATCTGAGTTATCACCCCTTCGCTTCTTTGTTTTTTTGCAACACGGACACTTCCAATTTGATTTATTGTCTTTTGACATCTTCTTATAGTTATCATGTGTTATATTCAAACATAGAAAATGATATATATTCGAACATTCCATGCATTCTAGTTGCTCCTCAATCTTCACCCTCTTCTCACAAGCATAGCAAAAATTCATTTCAGTTAATTAATGTATAATATTATACTAAAATGAATGTATATGGTAAGATGTAGGTAACTACTCAAGGCAATCCCTGCGTACCTATGTATGTATAATATTAAACTAGGTAGTGCTATGTGGGTATTTTGATAGAGTTGTATATAGTTATTATGGAAAATATGTTATATGCCCGATTATTAGGTTAACCAAATATTTCTTACTATAGTCCTCGCTGACTTTTTTTACCAGTTTTTTAAGGGCTTTCCAGCTATTATAATGTTCGTATTCTTTCTCTTTGAACAAAGGCGGCACCTCACAAAAATGTGTTTTCTCGAGACTTATTTGAGTATAACTTGTTTCATAAGATGTCAAATGAAAAAGTATAAATGCAAATCAACTCACATTTTAATGAGGAATTCGAAAATACCAAAAAAAAATTTCCTGGAAAACTTTTGGAAAATTTTTTAACATGAAAATGCGATTTTTCTCGCTTTCCGTGAAAGTAAGGTCACAGGTCTCACGAAGTATTATTTGTGGTTTAATGAGTTCTATTAAACGACACTATTCCCAAATCTGTACTCACTCTCCAACGAACAGCGTTCTCACTTTACTAAGTCACTTTCACGCTTTTTGGAGTTTTTTAACAATTTTTCGTAATTTCCTCCACTTTCACAAAAAACCACACTGATCACTGAATTTCCCGTTTCCTTACGAGTTAAATGATATATAGATTGTATATGTTCCACATATGGAGGATATATATCTACATATGGAGGAAATGTACATACGCATTACCAACCATGATGATAACGTGTTAGAATTTTCATGTAGATAATATTGCACAAAATTTCTTTATATTTTATATTTATTACTCATATAATTTATTAAAGTAATTGACGGAACTCCATTTTTGTTTCCCTAAGACGAATGTGTGGTAGAACGATCTATGATAGGATAAGGAATGTGGACATCAGACGAGAATGCAAGATTGAAAGAGATATTTTGAGTAGAATGAAGATAAATGCTTTGCGATGGTTCGGACATGTAGAGAGAATGAACGATGAACGACCGACAAAGAAAGTATACAATTCAGAAAAGAGTAGAATGAGATGTAAGGGTCGACCGAGAAAGAGCTGGCATGATCATATAAATGAGATTTTGAAAGAGGGGAATATACGAAGTCAGAATAATAGGAGAGCATGTATGACGCGATGTATGAATGTAAATGAGGCAAAACAGGTATGCCAAGATAGCAAGAGTCTGGCGTTCGGTTCTCTCTGCCTACCCCAAATAGGGAAACGGCGTGACGGTATGTATGTATGTATTTTTGTTTCGTTTACGTACCCACCTAAAATTAACGTTTGAATGTTTGTGTGATTGTTCAACACATACCCTGGAAGGTTTCTGATTCTGAGCTTTTATTTAGTTACTAAGCATTTCACAAAATAATAAATTCAAAACGATCCATGTGGAATTTCTTCAAAGATCCGGCAGAAATAAGGGCTGAGGAAAAATAAAAGATGTAGGTTCAAGGTAGGTAGAATAATAAAAAATATTTTTTACTATAACTTTTAAATACAAATTTAAAACATTTAACCCTGGAGACCACCTAAGAGACAGAAAGACAACTGGACCTAAATGTAACTAAATATCCTCATATCAGGATAGTGCATCTTCACAAATAGGTCATATGACCTAGCCCAAGATCAAGAAGAAATTTTAAGTATAATTCATGTTTTATTTTGCCCAACTGCGATTGAGTTAATTATAATTCCGCGCAAGAGTCCCATTTTGTAAATATCTTGACGACAATTTTCATTTCTGGAAAAGAGTAAAGAAAGTTAACTAAAAGCAACACCGACAGTTGTGCAGGTAAATCTCAACAAGGATCTGGCTCAGGTACAAATAATGACCCGACCTGGCATGTTACGGAACGACACGCCCGCCGCTGGGAATCAATTAGCACTTTTAATTAACAACAAACCTTTCAAATTCGTTTCCTTTCAAATTCCCTCTTCCCATTTAAAGTTTCCTGGTGCCGCCGCGGTGGATTTATTAACTCCTCATTTCCTGGACTTCCTTAACACTTCTCTCAAAATAGTAATTAGAAATTAAACAATTATAATTAGGTCTTGCGCTCACTTTAATATCTACCGAAATATTCCACAAGTGTTCCACGTTTATTAATAATTCATTTATGTATTAAGGCCCTTGTATACCTATCCTGGGTATACGGATATATACAAAAATGCACACTATAAATTACCTTCTAATGTATGAAACACGAAAAATATTGTATTTCACCTATTATGTGATATACAGTATTTTTTCATAAAGAAAAGGTAAAATTTAGAGGTTTTTATTAAATAGCAAGAACAGTAATTAAAATATTATAATAATAAAAAAACACCGCCGCACCGTTAGAATTCCATATTCTCTTTCGATTGAAGGAAAAATCTACTTCATATGCCTTGTAGTTTTTTAGTTACATACAATAAAAAAAATGGTCTATGGAAGAGCGGTTAGCGCGCTGGGCTAGTAATCCAGTGGTCGCGAGTTCGAATCCTGTCTCGACCGATTTCGTTCACCTTTAGCACAAGCATTTATATGCTTATTTTAGGGAACGTAGGAAGATGTATTATGTACTTGTTTAACAAGGATTAATTCATTAAAAAAAAAAGAAAAAACAGTTTTTTAATAAAACTAATTTTACAAGAAAAGTAGGTATTATACAAATTGAAATTTCGAAAAAACTCATGCAATAGAATAAAGATGTAAATACAAACTGTCCTTTATTTCAAAGACATATTTTTTGGGTACTGGGGAAAAGATTTTCAAAAAATACTATAGGTATAGCCTCTTAATGAATAACTAATTTAGGACATCGAAAGAATATAATATGATGAAGAAATATGTCATTAATGAAAGTGAACTCATTGAGATGGTTTGGCCAAACATCCAATATATTTTTTCATTTGATTAGACAGTATTTTTATTGTTGTTTTGGCATTCGAGGCATTTGGGTAATTTGTGGTATCACGTGGTGAAGAAGCTCGTATAGTGCTGGTGTTGCCATGTCGTATTTGGTGGAAGTCGCCTCGTGATGAAGAAATTTCGGGAAGTTGGATGGCTTCGGGGTATTTCCTATTACCAACCACCCTTCACCTCACGCCCTCGTCGTCGGTGACAAATAATTATATAGACACTTAATCGAGGGGATGGGAGGGACGGAAAAGAAGTCGTACAACGAATGCGGTCAGTTTAAATGTTAAATTTAGAGAGAAAATTCTAATTCACTATTAACTAAAATATTCATGGCACACACTGAACTATCAGGTTGATTGACTTTGATTTCACATTTCCTTAATACAATGGACGCAGGACTTCTTAGCGAGGTGATTATTATAATGCCATCACAATCACACAAAAAACAGTTAGGTACACATACATATAGGATTTTTAGAATGTAATTGAAATTTGTACGTAGGTACCTGACGATATGATGGATAATTTAAAGTCAAGAGATAACCACGTCAAACAATTTTTAATTGCTGTTTTTTTATACATCATTCCTTATTGAATATAGATATGAAAAAGGTAAGTCTGGCACCTGGGAGTGGTTGCGTTTACCAATGCGCATCCCCTGTCTATATGTGAAAATTGAACAGATGTACAATGTCATTTGTTGTATAGTTAATTTATAAATATGTACATTTTAAAAATAGTGATACTGTCGTAAATTTCTTGCATTTTACTTTGACTGATGGAATATATGTGGAGAGCAATAATAGAAAATGTATTGGCAGTATGTAAAGTTATGATTATTTATCTTTTATTGCTTTTTTATAAATATTTTTTAAACAAATATTTCTCAGAAACTTTTATTCATTGACATGACTTTATAATCCAGTTTCATAGCAGCATCACTAGAATATCGGAGACATGCACAGATCGAAATATTAAATAAGAATTGTAAATGCCATATTCATATCTAATAAATAAATATATAATGTATTCAAAGATCGGTATCAATATAATTTTCAGAGCTTTGTAAACGAAGAATTTAATATTTTAATTTGTCTGTTTATACGTTAGACCGAGCTATTAAACATCATTAAAACTAGTCATGAAGTGTGGAAATAGCCCCATGTAACATTGTTACGCTTTCAGAGTCTGTTGTATCTGTGTTAGGCACTCAGTATCATACTATGTATATACATATTATACAGAAGCTAGCAATATTATTAGACCTATTGAAAAATTAGTAAAGATCTATGAGAGAGACAAATGCAGCGAAATTTGTCATTTTTATTGTGTTGAACTTATAGGTATTTATTGAAATCAGCACTGATTTTCTCTTTGTGTACCTACTATTGATTTTTTAATATTCATAAAATATAGAACAAATACATAGCGGTTAGCGCGCTGGGTTAGTAATCCAGTGGTCGCGAGTTCGAATCCTGCCTCGACCGATCTCGTTCACCTATAGGACAAGCATTTATTCTTAGTTTAGGGAACGTAGGAAGATGTATATGTACTTGTTTAACAAGGACATATTCATTTTTTATATAAAAAAAAAAAAAATACATTGATTAAGGAATTTCGCGGGAGTGCCAAATACACAAAATTACTAATTTTTATTAAGTGATAAACGAATAAACAAATATTTATTAATAACAATAGGTACTAATTCTTTATAATTGTATATTATTTTTTACTTTTTATGGCATTGATTTGATACCAATTACACAATCCAGAGTGATTTTACGAAAAAATAATAGAACAGAGTATACCTAATTAGAATAAAAATGATACAATTAAATTACTTATAAAATAGTCTTCATCGATTTATTTTTATTTTTCGCAAAACAATAAATAATGAAAATGTCTCGTAGCTTTCAAAAACCATAAAAAGTAATAAATAACATACATACATACCATCACGCCATGTCCCTTGCGGGGTAGGCAGAGAGAACCGAACGCCACATTTTTCTATCCTGGCACGCATCCCTCGCCTCGTCCACAATCATGCATATCAATATATATCAATAAATAATATAAAACTACATAATACAAAAATAACATTAAACAATATAAATGCCGACCTCCGTGGCACAGTTGGTAAGCCGTTTGGTTTCTGTGCGGGCGTCCTGGGTTCTATTCCCAGCAGAGGCGAAATTATTGAAATTAATTTCTCACGCTAATATTGCTTCTCTGGGCTGGAACACTGGTTAGTTGTAAGAAATTGCCAAATGGCAATAAACTCGCCACTTGCGCAGGGTGCAAGAAAGTGTTCATTATTATTCTTATTATTATTATAAATGGGTCGATGGCAGAGCGGTTAGCGCGCTGGCTAGTAATCCAGTGATCGCGAGTTCGAATCCTGCCTCGACCGATTTCGTTCACCTTTAGCGCAAGCATTTATGCTTATTTTAGGAAACGTAGGAAGATGTATATGTACTTTTTTAACAAGGACATATTCATTTAAAAAAAATAATAATATAAAACTAAATAATTTATTTGTATTTATTACTTAGGCAATTCACACAATATTGTATTCACAAAAACAAAAGAAAGTTGCACTTAACATTAAAAATAAACATAATATATCAAAAGGTACATTACAGAAGGATATTATTTTTAACAATAAATTTTATTAGCTTACGATACCTACACATTAATTTTTTTAGAGCTAGGAGGTGAGCAACATTAAAAGGTCTAGAGATTTCACTAAATTCGTTGTAAAGAATACCAGAAGACTGAATTGGGCACGAAAAGAACAGATCCAACAGATCCAGAAATGATCCAACGTTTCTATAATATAAAACTAAATAATATAAACTATAACGGTTCTCCTTTAATATATATTCCAAATTCATCTCTATCAAGATATAATAAACTTTGTCAACAGATTTGTACTAATTTTTCTGTGAGTGATAATACGACAGGCCTCTGTATGATATACATGTATGTGTACACACACACACACACACACACACACACACACACACACACACACACACACATATTGTGTTAACCACGATACTTCAGATTGAAATATCTGAAGGTGTGTTGCGAAAAGGCAAGCTAGGCTAATTTAATTCTACGTTTTGGCTTCTTCAGTATAGGCAGCTTTCTGCTACGTGTAATATTATTTCAAAGCGTAAATACTGTGGCCTGGCCATTTTAGACTGGTGTGGGGGGGGGGGTACATTGAATACATTAAACAAGGAGCTTTTAGTTACTTACCAATACCACAACATTCAACATTCGACGACGCTCGATCTTTTGATGTGAGCGAAACTGAACTCTCGAGGAAGCAAAGCACTAATCACATTTTATAATGAAATCAATCATGCCGACAATATAATATTATAATTCAATCATATTGAATAATCAAATTAACGATTGAATGTGACACTTAAATGGATTTTTCGTATATATGTACATACATACATAACATTATGGAGAAATGTGATTATTATTTGAGATACGGTATAGAGATTTAATTATATGAAGAACTTTGTTCAGAAATAGATCAATTTAGAATGATTATAATATGATATTAATTAATTAATTACTTTATTTATTTCTTCGTATTTAACGCCCAGTGACGTGGATATGGTCGTTTATTTGCGACGATAATTTAAAAGAAAAAAATTATGGAAAAATCAAGGTAAATATGATAACTATTCTTAATCTTCTTACTTGATAGTTTACTTACTAAATACGACATGACAATTATGTATAATCCGATGCTAAGCTACTCTCAGCATAAATTCAAATAATAAAGTATGTAAGATCAGTCCAGTTTCGGTAAAATAAAAGATAGACAGACATAGATATAGATATATAGATAGACAGACTTGCCCCCCCCCCGGCGAAATCAAAACCAGACAGACAAAGATATAGACAGACAGACTTGTCCAACCGGCGAAATCAAAACCCTCGTGATAACCCATATCATGGATATAATTATCATATGGAGTTCTATGACATCTAACGATATTATAGAACTCCATATAATAATTATATCCATGATAACCCATATCATGGATATAATTATCATATGGAGTTCTATGACATCTAACGATATTATAGAACTCCATATAATAATTATATCCATGATATGGGTAATCGTGAGGGTTTTGATTTCGCCGGTTGGACAAGACTTGCCCCCCTGTTCACAGAGCACACTGCTGCATAGTTGAGAATGGCTCTTTTGGTATATGAAATGTAAGTATTTTTTATACGTACGTTTACATTTTTATGAGTAATAAGTTTTTTAAATAAATATTTTTCAATTTATATTATAAATAAATAATTTAAATTGCTATCTATAGCCATTTAAATATAAACCCGGCTATAGCAATTTAAATGATTTATTTTTTTATAATAATTGAATTATGGAATATCAAAAGGTAACCGTTGAAACAATGAATATTCTTATATATTTTTCTTTTAAAACAATAATAAAAAAAATGTTTCATATAGAATGGAGCCTGATGAAGATTGAATAAATCTATCAGTTTTAAAATGCTGATAAGGGAGTTCGATACTCATTCATTCATTCATTCATGCCATCACGGCATATCCCACCATGTCACAATGCCAGCGAAAGGAACGTGGTTATGCATTACTTTAAAAGAAGAAAGCGCGACACATGCGCATACACACCCACCCACAAATCAGTCTCGTCTCACCTTAAAAAGGCACTACATTCAGGATGGGTGGCGAACCCCATTACTAATTGAGATGTTATTGTTGCCTATTGCATTTTCGATTACCCGGCTCATCCCAAAACGATTAAAGAAAAGAGTGGATACACTATTCTAAGCCGGCGCCTAAAAGCAAATAATAACGTTAATGTTTTAAATGAAAAATGTGTTCACTTTAGATACATTTATAATTGAGTGTTTTCTTCTTGATTCCCATACTTTCATTTTGTCGATATAGGAGTGTGATTCTCTTTCCTCTGATATAGCCAGTGGATTAAGAAAAATTCATATTTAATTAGAGTGTGTTACAATATTTTAAAAAGGTATTATACAAATATAACATCACGCAGTGTCCCTCACGGGGTAAGCAGTGAGAACCGAGCGCCCGCGCCGTTATCCTCTAATTTAGCATACATTCCTGGTTTCCTTTACATTCATGCATAGTCTGATACATGCTCGTCGATTGTTCAAGCTTCTTATGTTTCTTGTTTTAAAAAATAATTCACATGCGGTCATGCCATCCCTTTCTGGGGCGGACTCTGCCATTCACTCCATCTCTTACACCCGTGTATATTTTTTGGTCAGTCGTTCATCATTCATTATTTCAATACATCCAAACCACCTCAAGGCATTCACTTTCATTTTACTTATAATATACTTCTTTATATTTCATTTTTTCCTTATGTCCTTATTTTTTATTCTATCATATTATATCGTTCTATTACATACTCTTCTTAGTGATCTCACTTCTACAGCATTTTTTTGTCATGTCTATGTTTCACTGGCATACGTCAAAATAGACACTACAATTGCATTGTGAACGGCAATTTCGGCTTCCTTTGAGATGCTTGGATTGGACATTACTGTCCTGAGTGCTCCATTTATTCATAACTCTTCTTTCAATATCTTTATCAGGTCTTCCATTCCTTCAAACATACTCCCCAAATAAAAATATTCTTCTACTTGTTCTAGCCATTCGTTCTCTACTTTTATCATCATCATCATCATTGGCGCTACAGCCCTGTGAGGGCCCTGGCCTCCTCCAGAATCCTTCTCCAGCCATCCCTGTCCTCTACCGCTCTCCTCCAGTTTGCTATTCCCATCGCTCTTATGTCGTCTTCTGTATCGTCCAGCCATCTTAGCTTGGGCCTGCCCCTACTTCTTCTGCCCTATGGAATGGTATTAAGAACCTTTTTGGGGACACGATCATCATTCATCTGGCTGACATGTCCCAACCACTGCAGTCTACGTACTTTTATGACTTGTACAATGTTGGGTTCGTCATATAATACATGCAGTTCGTGATTATATCGCATCCTCCAAAGTCCATTATCATTTACTGGGCCAAAAATCTTTATCAGGATTTTCCTTTCAAATATCAAGAGACTGTTTTCGTCTCCTTTTGTTAAGACCCAACATTCAGCTTTTATCAGTTTTTTCGAATACTTACAAATTTCTTAAATTTACTCACATTCATTCTCAGTCCGTTCTGCAGGCATCCTTCGTAAACTATATTCACTAAATAATAATAATAAACACTTTATTGCACCCTGCGCAAGTGGAGATTTTATTGCCGTATGGCAATTTCAACAAACCAGTATTTCCAGCCGAGAGAAGCAACATTTGCGAGAGAAATGAATTTAAATAAATTTCTCCTCTTTGGAATCGAACCCAGGAAATACTGTAACTCATCCGCACATTCTTACAAAATATGATTTATTAAATAAATAAATGTTTTTCATAAATGGTTTTTTTTCAACAATTTTTCCACAATAACTGATCAAAAAAATGTCAATGTATTTTATTATCTACTTTTTTGATCACGTTGCTTTAAACGTGCCTATATTACGCTGATTTGTTTTTGTATCCAACAAAAGGTCAAATTCTTTTACGTCATTTTGAAAAACAACTTATTCGTCAAATCAACATTTTGACATTCAAAACATAAAAGGTATTTTTACTAAGAAAACAAGAAATGGGTAAAGAATGGGATAATGTAGAAAATGTCAAGTACAATTTTTTTATTGAAAAAGGATATAATAAATTGTCATTACGAAATATTAAACGAATAAATATTTTAATTTTTTTGGCAATGATGGGCATATTGAAAGAATGAACGGCTGATAAAAGATTTATTTACTAAGATGTAAGGGATGGAGTGAAAACTATTTATCTCTGCATCTTATTCTTCATGACTGAGGGTCGTTATCCCCATTTTTGCATGTAAAACAAAAACGCGAAAAACGTGAGCGATTTCAATCCACAACAAGTATGAAATTGTGGATTGGAACTTTCTGTTATTATTTATAAATTCCAATTCCACTGTATTATCGAAAAAAAAAATTGAAATCATAAATTTTTAAATGGTAGGTGCCTTGAATTGCTGGTTCTCCTATAATATTCCAACATCGTCTCTATTGAGATATTAAAAATTTGATAAAAAATATCATTGACTCCTGATAGAGGAAAAATTCCAATGTTTGTTTATATGCAACTTTTAAAATATATTTGATTTACATACTCATTAGTACAAGTAGGTAAACAAGCCAAAAAATAAATAATATTTATGGCGCAGTTATGTGCGAGAGCATTGTAACCTCATGTATTAGGACTGTTGCTTTCAAGGTTTTCAAAAAAAAAATCAATTTTTCAATAGATGGCGTTACGAAAAGGTTTCTTAATTATTTCATAGATGGCGATGGTGTTTTTCTCACTATCAAAATATATAGAACTTTCAAAATTGCATTGATAAAAGGGAACTCAATAAGAAGGTTTAATTGGTGAACGTTGCGTAACCGCATAAAGTGATCACGTAAACCAGCTGATGGCCCTGTTGGTGCCAAGAGTTTCTCCTATATCATATTTCAACTTCGTCTCTATTGAGATGTTTAATATTTGTCAAAAAATATCATCAAAAATTTGTTTTTTTGTAATAAAAACTCACATTTTGAGGTAGTTATTATATTTACTTTCAATAAAATTAATGCCACATATTCGTCCGAAAAGTAAATTTTTTAAACAGACCACAAAAGTAAGCAAAATTGTCACTTTGTTTGCATACCAAAAAGGGTATGGTATTTTTTGTCCTGGTCGGTTAGTTTTCAAGTTCTCATAGTAAACACTTTATACCACTTGATAATACCGAAAAAACACTTTGGGAGGCTCGAATTTTCTTGCTAGCCATATATAAAATGAAAACGTAGTTAAAGAAAGCCGGACTACGGTTCTATCTGGTATCACAGTCGAAATTTTGACAGTATGACGATTTCGATGTTCGGAGCAAAATAGAACAGATTTCAGTTACGTACCTACACACATAATTACTAAGTATTTGAAGTAAGTATTGACACATATTGAAGACATTATTAAAAGTTTTGTAACTATGTAAATTAGCAATTTGCGGAACTCTGTATAAACGAGCCAAAATTGGCATTCACAATGCAATTGTAGCCCTAACCTTGATGTATGCGAGTAAGATTTGTACGGTACAGTATTTAATGAGTCTGCAGTTATTCTATTCTCTGAAACGTCTCAAAACTTATTTAAGAAACTCAACATGCCAGGAAAGACTAAACGGTTTGGCGATAATGTAATCCACCGCAGATTTGACATCGACACCGAGGAGGTTTGTTCGCTGCAAAGTAAGCTAGAAGACTAAATTTTATTTTATAATAAGGTGTTATTTGAGTAATGTTTTTCTAATAAATATATGTATAATGATAAGTCACACCATTTTATTTAATTTATTACAACATCATTATTTGTTTCTACTGTTCCACTAAGCTAAACCCCCCCCCCCAGAAATTATTTTCTGGCTACGGCCTTGGATCTATGACAGGGTTAGAAATGAGGACATATTCCACCTCGGTACAGGCTATGCCTAGTGAAGTGAATATTTATTTATTTATTCAATAGAAAACTAAGTATATTTTTACATAAAATAGATATAAATATAACAAGGAAACAAATAACAGGTTTTCACTTAAAGTAATACATTAAAAATATGTATAAGCATATAAACACACATAAAAAGGTGGATGGGAGATGGACTAGGGATTTGAGGAAAGGATGAAGTGGTGAGATGTTTTTTTTTTGACATCAAAAATGTTCACGTGAATAAATTAAAACATCTTTCTATTTATGTTTGAAAAAAAATCAAATTTCCTAATCTAAATGATTAAGGAAAGTATTAGAGTTTGTACAAATTCTTCGAATCAATTCGTTCTTACCATTGTACGAAAAGGTTTAATTGAAAATGTATCATTTTGCCTACTATTAAAGGATTGAATTCTGAAGCAGATAAGCTCAATAAGGAGGTCAGGGCAGTCTATTAAGTTATGAATTATTTTATATGAAATCTATTCCTCATGCTATAATTAATATATATAATTATGTACAAAAAGTGATGTTGTAAATTGTGATTAATAAATAAAATAAGAAAAAAATGAAAGAGAAAGAAACGCCAATAATTAGAAAAATTTCCTCTTACCGTAATCTTCTCCATTGGCTTAATATACGACAATGGCGAAATATACATATTTTGTCACTTCTATATAATACGCTCTTTAATCCTAATTCACCGCAGTACCTTAAAACCAAATTCACCTATTTATCTGATCACGGCCTATCCCTTCGATCTGCTGAACGTACTACATTAACTATCCCCATTCACAACACTGAATTTTTTAGCTCTTCCTTTGAAGTGCGTTCAGCAAGACTCTGGAATAATTTGAATCCTGATATAACTTCGTCAAACTCGCTTTCCATTTTCAAGAGAAGACTAAAGCAGGGATATCTCTCCGATAATACCTGATCCCTCTCCTTTTCCTTCCTTCCCTTTGCTACGTAATATTTATCCCTAAACACCTGATCTCGATTTCCTCTTCATATTCCTTCCCAATCCCTTTATTGTTGCTATGATGTTTTTCTTTTTATTTATCTTGGTGTTATGTATATTTTATTTGTTCTTTTGTAGCTTTCATTTTTTATTTTTATTGATGTACATGTATATTTCTGTCACTCTGTAATATGGTTGGTTGGAAGAAATTGCCTAATGGCAATAAGTCCGCCAGTGTGCATTATAATTGTTTATATTATGTACAAAAAGTTAAATAAATAAATAAATAAAATAAATAAAAATAAATTGAATTATGTCTCTGTTCATGATCATTGATTAAAACACTTGATAGTCAACATCAAGGTTATATATATTTTGATAACTCCGTTCATCCCATTATTCAGTTTAGCTTCTTATCCTTTTCCAAATTCTTCATCTCTAGACTACTAAAGTTCTAGGAATGTATGATGCGTAAAATTTCGACACAAGACTTTGGCAGTATTTCATGCCCCGCCATCTTTATATTAAAATGTCAGCAAAAACATATATCTTCTTAAGGTAGGCATCGTCCTCATACTTTATGTTACACGTGAATTTATTAAAAACTTGCTTTGTCGAAATACCACCGCGCATTTGGAACATTTAAGCCTGAGAACTAACTTATCTGTACAGAGATACGAGAAATTTTTCGTAAGAAGGGATTCTTCAGAGACAGGTTTACGTTATGTAAACCTTTCAATAAATATAAAATAATTATCATCATGCGTTGAAGTTATTCTTTTGTGCCACATTTTAACTGATAAAATTTAAATTATTAATATCCTTGTGACGTAAACAAATATTTATATATATATATATATATATATATATATATATATATATATATATATATATATATATATATATATATATATATATATATATATATATATATATATATATATATATATATATATATATATATATATATATATATATATATATATATATATATATATATATATATATATATATATATATATATATATATATATATATATATATATATATATATATATATATATATATATACCATCACGCCGTTTCACAAGTTGGGGTAGGTAATGAGAACCTAACACCAGACTCTAATTTTATTGATGTATTTATTTGACTTCATGAACAATAATGTGCGCAATGGCGGGTTTAGGCAATTTCTTCCGACATAAGGCAATTTCTTCCGACAAACGAAAGAAACGTGTGGCTAAACAAAGTGAAGTGGTAGGTATAGTAAATTTATAATATTATAGCATACATTTTACAATCGTTCAAGTTTATTGAGTAGCTTTTCTTTAGCATCCAGATAACAGACATCAGCATAATCAAGCAACGGGAGAAGTAAGGATTGTACACTCTTCTATCTTTAGCATCCAGATAACAGACATCAGCATAATCAAGCAACGGGAGAAGTAAGGATTGTACACTCTTCTATCTTTAGCATCCAGATAACAGACATCAGCATAATCAAGCAACGGGAGAAGTAAGGATTGTACACTCTTCTATCTTTAGCATCCAGATAACAGACATCAGCATAATCAAGCAACGGGAGAAGTAAGGATTGTACACTCTTCTATCTTTAGCATCCAGATAACAGACATCAGCATAATCAAGCAACGGGAGAAGTAAGGATTGTACACTCTTCTATCTTTAGCATCCAGATAACAGACATCAGCATAATCAAGCAACGGGAGAAGTAAGGATTGTACACTCTTCTATCTTTAGCATCCAGATAACAGACATCAGCATAATCAAGCAACGGGAGAAGTAAGGATTGTACACTCTTCTATCTTTAGCATCCAGATAACAGACATCAGCATAATCAAGCAACGGGAGAAGTAAGGATTGTACACTCTTCTATCTTTAGCATCCAGATAACAGACATCAGCATAATCAAGCAACGGGAGAAGTAAGGATTGTACACTCTTCAATCTTGATTCGCATGTTTTGAAAGATGGGAATATACGAAGTCAGAATAATAGGAGGGCATGTATGTATATATATAACGCGATGAATATAAATGAGGTAAATATTTTTAAAAGTAATGTTATCATGAAATAATGAGATCCCAGATTAATGTGAAAGGACAAATATAAAACGAACGATGTGGAGATTTTCTTAAAACATAGTGTTTTTAAGTCCATCCTTTTCCTTCTCTTCCTTTCCCGTCACAGGCAAACTAACAATAATTGTTAAATAAATTGACAATTTTGACAAAAATAGTTTCTAATTTTTTAATGATTTATGAAAATCCTTTAGAAGAGAAGCTTGGCTCAAGGCATAGCATTAGTTAAGGGATGTATGTAAGTACCAATCGAGTTTAACAAACATGGATTGGTTTATGAACAAACATGTTGGCGTAGAAAATTTGTTGAACTTAAATAAAAAAAAATTTGAAACAAAAAAGGCAAAAAAAAAATAAGATAGTAAACCGATTCAACAAGGAATGGGTAGTCGTGTAGAAATCTTTATAAGAACAACCATACACGGATTTAAAGATTTTGTCAATGTACATTCTTCTGTCCATAATAAACCCGCATGGTTTGGTCGTGACACCAAAAGGACAGACAATTTATGAAAATTCAACTGGCTTTAGCATTTTACTTTTTCAGGGTTTTTTCTCTCGCTCTGCTTTCCGAGAAAATGTCACAGAATACGAGACGCTGCAAAGGAGAGAAAGTTTTTAGAAGACCAAATTGGACATACAACCAATAAATTACCAACCCACATCAAGTGAAATGGACGCGATAACAAAACCAAGGAATAATAAGAAAAGATATCAAATTGTGAATAATATTCGGGGTTTTGGTCTCATTTCGCGTATTGATGGAAGATATGACGAGAAATATAACAGTATTTCCCAAGTTTTTTTTTTCAGATATTATGTTTAAAGAAATAAAACTATATATAATATAGGTACTATGTATCTGTTATGCTGATGATGCGGTGATAAAAGCTGAAACTGAGAATGACTTGCAAATAATGTTGAAAAAATTCCATATGGTATCACAGAGGCTAAACATGGCTATATCAGTCAGTAAAACAAAAAGTATTACTATATCCAAACAACCTTCAAGGTGATGATAAGCCCGTGGAACAAGTAATGAGTTTCAAATATTTAGGAGTAGAAATTTGCACCCATAACGACCTATACACTGAAGTCCGCGAACAAGTCAGTAAAGCATCTGTCGTATCTGGATGTTTAAAAAATATGATCTGGAAAAATAAACACATGCGTATTGACAGTAAGGTCAGAATATATAAGACGTGCGTGCGACCGATCATGACGTATGCTGTGGAAACGCGAGCAGACACTATACGAACAAAGGGGCTCTTGAGGACAACGGAAATGAAGGTTCTAAGGTCAATCACTGGTAAAACTCTTCGAGATCGTGTTTGCAATGTTCAAATAAGGAAAACATGTGGAATACAGGACATCGCTCGGTGGATTAGATCCAGAAGAAGGCATTGGAGGGACCATGGCCTTACCATACCATAGACTTACATATATAGAGGCGAATGAAATCCCTTCTGGCCGCCGCCTACCCGGAAGACCACCCAAAAGATGGAAGGATAGTTGGACTTCGTCATCCCAGGAGGCATAGTTTCTGAATAACAGACCAACTAGGTTTACTAAACGAAGAAGAAGAAGAATAAAACTATTTGATATGTAAAACATTCATTCATTCAAACCATTAAAGTGAGGTTGCCACCAAAAGGAATACGGGTGTGCATTACTTTATATTATAAGGAACCACACCAGTTTCGTCTCATTCAAAAATGGAATGCATTCAAAATGGGCGGTGAACCCCATTTCTAAATTATGTGAGATTTTATATTGCCTGTTTTATTTTCAATTACCCGGTTCTTACGGGACACTCAAAAACGATGATAATGGAAACTTATCTAAGTCGGTGCCTCAGCACAGCAAAGACAACATAAAAGATGAAGCCTTGGAAGAAATTGTCATACGGCAATAAATTCGCCACTTGCGCAGGGTGCAAGGAAGTGTTTATTATTATTATTAAGCCTTTCCTGATGAAACCGGAGCCGTGAACGTTTAGTCTTAACACAAGTAGAAGAAGAAAATATTCAATATAATTTGTCTACAACAGAGTGCACGAAGATGAGTTTGTTGCCATAAAACGATATCTTCCAACCAACTTAGTAACGTTTGGTACAACGAGACCCAAGGACATTTGGTAAAACGTACAATAGTGCCCATATCAAAGAAGAAAGAGAGAATTCAGCAATAAACGAGTCTGATGATAGCAACAATAATAAATCAGTCGAAGACTTATTTTGAACCCGATATTATTTTTAAAATTTTTATTATTATATAGATTTACATAAGAAACAGTGCCACCAACGTCAAACGTAAGATATACGATGTTTTATACTATGCTCTTTTATTTTTTAATTTATTTTAATATTTGTTATATGACTGTTTGTCTGTCGGGTTTGAAATAGTAAAAAAATACGAGCTACAGTTTGAGGTCTGTAATACTTTTTATTAAACTAACCATGACTTGTTTCGTTAATGTCGGTTATTCGCAAGAAATTTATAAAAAAATGTATTACTAATATAAGCGGATTAATTACGAAGCATCAAAGAAGATTATGATTTAAGTAGGTATAATGATTTTTTTGCTATTAATATTCTTTTTATTTCTTCATTTTTTTCATTCAACGACGTTTTTCACTGGCTAATTAAAAAAAGTGAAAACGTGTAATCTCTATTGGTGATTGGCAGAGAAATTTGAGCGATCGATATTTAAATTATTTTTTAAGTCTATTTTTGGTATTATTTAATGAGAGTTACATTCCAAATAAGATTGAATAAGATATTTAAGTAAACATTTTGACTAAAAACAATATAAAAACGGGTTGAAATTCAGTATCAATATAATATTTCAGTCGCCCTTAGGACAACGAGTTAAATTTGGTTAAGAGAATTTTAATGTAATAAATCAATATAAGGATGATGTACATTATGTTTTTTTTTTATTCATTTACGTCCGTGCGTCGTCTATACACGCTACTGTATTATTTTTACGTCTTTCTTTCTCATCCTTCGAAATCGTATGAATATGGTCGTGCCAACTTTACATGGTCGATTACTAATCTTTTTTCATCGTTCTTGTATACTTGCATTGTCAGACGATCAATCATAATTAATAAATTATGACATATGAGATAAAAGTATGAGCTGACTCCAACAGAATTGAAAGCTGTCTAAGAGTGGCTCTGAAATGAAGACCCTGCGCTCCATTGCTGGAAGAACCCTCAACGACCGCATCAGAAATGAAAGGTCTATATGCGGTGTCTAGGACATAACAAGATGGGGACGTAGCAGAAGACTAGATTTCGTCGAACGCATGGACGACAATAGAATGTCAAAATTACTATGTCAGGAAACCAACCTCACAAACAGGTTAAATGACCTAATACACGATGACGACGAAGATGAAGAATCGTACTAACGATATCTCTTTCAATCATACCTACATTTCTTATTCATGAATCGTTTTACCACACATTCGTCTCGGATACCTCGTTTCCATCGTGTTTATTCTACTTTCATGCGTTTCATGCTGCCATGTCCATGATTAACTATTATGCATATCCTTGTACTTGCCAAGTATTGTTGCTATCGACTGCGGGTATAATATTTGGTAGGACCGCTGTCAGTCTGCTGATTCATGTAAACTTATTGATGTTTTGTATATAAATATGTGTATGTATGTTTTTATATATAATTTGTATTTTTTATATTTTTGCACTTGTTTTCTGCCTAAGCAATTCGCTTTATTTTATTTTTATAAATAACTAATGTTATTAACGAAATAATTTTGAATATTTTTTTAATTGGTATACCCACAGACAGGCTATGCCTTGTGGAATTTTTGTGTGCACGGTTGATTTATTATAAATGATATTATGTTTATGTATATTTCATGTTAACCGTATACCAAATCTTAAATAAATAATTAAGTTTAATACTCTATATATTAATTTAAGAAATGGATAAAATAATAAACATGCAAGTACTTAGTGTGTCCCTATGTAAATACATACATACATACCATTACGCCATTTCCTCACGGGGTAGGCAGAGAGAACCGAACGCCACTTGTTTCTATCTTGACATACATTCATCGCCTCATTGACATTCAAAAATCATGTTTTTCACGCTTCTAACATTTCCGTCTTACAAAATACCGTTCACATGGACGTGCCTTTGGGCGGCCCCGATCTCTCATTCCATTCCTGTCCGT
Organism: Molanna angustata; assembly: GCA_963576475.1. Lineage (NCBI taxonomy): Eukaryota > Metazoa > Arthropoda > Insecta > Trichoptera > Molannidae > Molanna > Molanna angustata. Next base: position 16,404,365 of record OY754975.1, read on the forward strand.
AGTGTAGATATATTTTCTTCATCAGGTGTTCCTCAATGTGTTCACTTTCATCTATTTATGACATCTTTCTTCATCGTGCACTCTTCCTTATTTCTAATGTCCTTATTTCTAACCCTGTCATACATCGTTCTATTACAGATTCTTCTTAGCGATCTCACTTCAACTGCATGTACTAATACAACTCCTATGTAGGTATGTACTAAAATCTATTTAATACAAAATATTTCTAATTTATGATTTTATGAAATAGGCTTACCGACCGCTATATCATAGTGGTACATCACTTTATTTCTGAACTGGTGTCCTGAGTTCAATTCTCAGCTGGGGAGAATTTATTTAAAAATATTTTTTGAAACACTGGTTATTTGTAATAAATAAATTGCTATTTGTAATTGCAAAATACTCGCCACTCGCACATCAGGGTAAGTGTTCACAAATAAAAAAAAATACATAATATAACTTGATCTTACTTGACAAACGATATGACGATGTCGGCCTTGTCCGAGCTGATTTCCTTGAAGGTGAGTTTGGAGTTATCAGACCAGACAGATAGCGCACGGTGTAGCTCTGCACGAACTCTTCCAGTATCCAAGTTCTGGGGTTTCTTCTGCAAACTGCGGAAGAAAGAAAAAATATGAATCAAAAAGTATTCCAATCGAAAACATACATACCAACTTAATAACAGTAATTAATACAATCAGAGTAATTCATAGGTATGCGTAATTGAATCAAAGTTCAAGAACATGTGTGTGTGTGTATGTATTTAATAATACCTACAAATTTTAGTAAATAAAGCAATACATAAATAAGATAGTAAATAAATATTATAGCAAATTAAATCAGTTGACAGTTTAACACCCTGAAGATGATCAACTAGTCAGTGTCAATAAAATAAACTGTAAATCTTATTTTATTAAAAAACATTTTTTTAAAAACTAGATACCTACCTATAATTTTATTTGATTAACCTAGCGCCCTTTGAATGATGTTGTATCATAAAATTGCTCAATGAAAATTAAAATAAATGTCAATTTTAAAAGATTGACTTTTTAGTTGATTTATTTTATTTAGGTGGAGAAAATCAAAAAAATAATCGTAAGTTACATAGCAATTTATCGAATACGAAATGATATTGGATGACCAGTGTATATACATATGTAGTTACGTATACACGGAGTCGGTAAAATAATATCTGAAGAAAAACAAAATGTGATATACCTATACTTAAGTGGTATAAAGAAACACACTCTTTCATTGTCGACAGAATGAAAAGCTAAAACGATATGGCGGGAAAAATACAATATGGCGTTTCTATAATAGCAGTACCTATCTCTCAAAATGGAGAAATTTGTGAAGAATTGATACGGTATTCCTTTTGGTAAAGGACAATGCCATTACACACAATGGCGATTATTATTGTATGGGTAATAATACATATACAAGCTAAATAAACTTCTCGTTTTCTAACTAAGAAATACTCCATTAAAACAAAAATCAATACGATCGTATATTACATACATATATATGCAAAAATAACATGACTTTTTTTAATACATACTTAATACATATTTTCGTGGTTATAAATTTTTTTTTTAATACATATATTCGTGGTTATAAAAAAAAATTTCATTTCGGATATGCGAGACAATTATTAGTCTCCAGAATGTGGCAACTTCTTATTGGGTACGTGTTAAATAAAATTTTGATAAAGTAGGTACCTACCTGTGAGTTGCCCGAGAATAATAAAAAAAGAAAGCATATTGCACCATCAAAACAATACTGATAGTTCCAATAAATTCGCATCGTGTCCCGTTGAAAATATGTGAAATTGAGATATTAATACGATTTACACTGTGAAATCATAACTTTCCACTATTTTGGATACCTGATGAAGATTAAAAGTATGCCTAATTTGATTTCTTAATCAAAAATAAATAAAACTTCATATTACTTAAAACAGTAGAAAAAGACACGCATGAACCGATTATACATACATACAGACATACATACGTAATAACAAGTAAGTATATAGATATTTAATGATCATTGGTAGCGGTGAAACGATATCTTTCATACTAATAGGTGGATATAATGTGTAATATGAAGCTAACGAATGCGCAAATCATACCTATACCAAACACTCATTAGAGGAATGTTGGGTTTAAGTTTCTCACTAAAATCATAATACATAATAGGTAGACAATACATGCTATGTACTGACATATTGTGTCCGTACGTGACACATTTTTTCCAATTCATAATAAATGATTGTTCTCGAAATATAACATTAATTTATGAGGTTTTATGCACATTAAATAAACAAATGCGAGGGGGTATCATACCATACCATCTTCTTCTTCCTAGCCTTCCCTCCACTGCTGGATGTAGGCCTCTTCCATATGTCTCCATTTTTCTCTATTCTGTGCCGCTTCAATCCATTTCTTTCCGGCGACCACAACAATATCGTCGGCCCATCTGTGGCCGACCGACACCCCTTTTGTTTTCCCATGGCCTCCACTTTAAGACTTTGGGAGTCCATCTTGAATATGGCTGCCTGCCCACGTGTCCTGCCCATTGCCCTTTCAATTTTGCGATCCGATCCATGATATCGGCGACTTTTGTTCAGCGTCTGATTTCTGTATTTGTAATTCTGTCACTCAGACTCCATGGAAAGTTGCGTGCATTTTAATTTGTGGACAGTATTTAAGGTCAGGGACATTGTTTCCAAACCATATGTCATCACAGGCATACCATCCCATCATCATTATCATCATTTCCTGTCCCTCTATCGCAGTTCATCCGGGGTCGGGCCTCCTAATCATCAGTCGCCATGATCTGCGACTCTGCGTCGTCTCCTGTGAGACACCTTGTGCCGCCAGCTCCCTCTCGACACTCGTCCACCATGTCGCCGGCGGTCTGCCTCTTCCTCGTGGTTTTGAGATAAATATAAAAAAAATACTGTCTTGATGGTATACCAGTTTATAAAGATCGATGTTTTATTGAGTGGTTCTATTGTGGGAATTCTGATTTCTCGAAGATTGGCATTTCTCCAAAATCGAGAATTCTCAAATTTCTTGAGTAACTCAAATGATGCACAAAAAATTTGTAAAACAACAATGATAACGCAAGTTTTAAATTTGAAAATATTTTCTCATACCTAAAACTTTACAAGAAGAATGCATTTTTGGATAAAACCGGTGTAGTGTTATAAAAATTTAAACAAAATCTCAAGTCTGAGATATTGTATATGTATATAGTTTGTAAAAAATTTCAGTGTTCTTGCTTTTATGGTTTTTGAGATATGTGAAAATATTAAATAAAAAATTAAATGTTGATAGCCCCTGACTGGAATATAACTCTTTGTAGACTTAACACTTTTTATATTTTTATAAATTTTAGGTTCTGTGAATCAAGCGGACCAAAAATTATAAGACCAGGGGAGGGGGACATACACACCCTCACAGACACACACACATTGAATGTTCTACTCAGAATTCTGAGTTTATCCATAAATATAGTTAATACATAAAATGTTATAGGCTTATAGGCTACCAACTTATAGGTTTCGCAGCATATATTATATTATATGCTGCGAAGCCTATAAGTTGGTAATTTTTGACTTTAAAAACTAAGAAAAATATAGACCTGGCCATACAACATCTTCTGGATCCAAGCTTGAAACCTTGTCGATTTGTTAAGCGAAATAAACTCTCTTGAACAAATCGACTGTTGGATTATATTCAACCAATTTTAGATATAAATGATGGTTGTCACAACAAATTCATAATTTTGTTATTGTGTTTGTTATTAAAAAAAATGTCATTCATTATATCTGAATCATAGAATTATAATGTATAGAAGCCGCGTGTAGTAAAAATTTCGAATTCAAATGTTTTTTTACATGTGTGTGTGTGTGAGGCGGTAGATCGGTTGGTATTGGCTACGTATTATGTAGGTGTGCGTATCGGTAGGTGTACGTATACTAGAAATTCGTCTGTTTCAGTGTAGTTTTAGTTGGCATACATTCATTGCGCTGACTAGGTATTTGTATCATATTTAATCTAAGATCTGAATATTACAACGATGAATAACGAAAAAATACCGATTTAAATAATATTCATAATATGTGTGAACAGATAAGAATAAACAAACTTATTTCATGAAACATTTCATTTAATTATAAAATATATAAATGTTTTGAACTCAATATTTTGTGGTAAAGTTTAAATGAAAGCATGTATGAAGTATCAAATAACGGTTTTAATTATAATAATTACCTGTATAAAGTATCATGCAATACATAGTATTACGAAAGAGGAATTCAGAATTAATTATTTACCCACATACATTTATACCAATTATTATTATAACGAAGGATTTTTAATATCAACATTATGTGATATAGTATTTCATGTAAATTATTGTTAATGATTCAACAACAATTAAGTTTACGTCCGAGATTTTGAAACATAAATGTACAAAGTACATGTGTTTTAAAAATACAGCCTGCGCAAGTTTGTATTCGCTAAACTTGAAAAGTATTCGATCGAATAACTTTGACACAACCTTATATTCGAATATGAGCGCATTTTTATATAATTTATAAATAAAGATAAATCAAATACCTAATCATAAATTTTGTCTGCGATTATTTTTACTCCAGTTTTCTTGCAACATGTACTACCTATACATATACGAAATCATCATAATATTTGACGAAGACTTTTCCATTAATCCAAACTAATCCACAACAACGCCTGGCTGATAACAGCTAGTTAAAAATATAAGAATGCTTGTATAGAGAAGCGTTGTAATCTTTGAAGATATATGATATTTTTTGCGGACTCCATAAGTGATCTAAAATAACCATTTTTTATACTTACAAATTAACGGAAAATATATGAAAAACGAGTAAAATATGGCCAACACCTAACTCTCCACTGTATAGTACCTATGTGTACATTATTTTTTTTGAAAGGTTGAATTCGGATTGTATATTTATGAAGTATGTACATT